>OZ012720.1:22730527-23330527 GCA_963942605.1 Poecilus cupreus | reverse complement strand
TTCCTTCTTTTCTCCTTCCATATTTGGGTTTTCTTTGATCGTAGTGTTCACCTTGCCTTATTTTTCTTTCTTTTTTTTCTCAGCGATGTAATTTTTTTAATGAAAAACAAGTATTACCAACTCAACAATCGCTTTTACTTAATCACGATCATCGTCATAAATAACAATGTCAGTATCATCCATGATTGTATCACTTGTTCACTTGTTGAGATTTACACTACACACTTCCTCACCATTGTTTTTTAATATTATGCTCTACCAAAAAGAAATAAGTATGACATTTGTAAACAAAGTTAGGCTAGGTTGTCGAAAGTGACGTATACGAAATACGATTTAGACATTCATTTGTTTCGATTTATGCTGATTAGTAAGTGGCTGGTGATAGCAACAGAGATAACAAGATAGTATTATAAGCAGTTTAGAAAGTGATAGCGCAAAGTAGTGTACTGTACATGTTGAATCAGGATCTGATATTAGACGTATTTTGCTGTATGCCATTTTAGTATCTAAGTTCAAGTAAATATACTGAAAAATTTTAATTTATCTATAATCGTACGTATCCTACTTATTTCAGACAGGTAATGACATATTTGGTTACCGTGATATTCATTGCGTTGTTCTCACAAAATCTGGGGGTAGAAAATCATTGGTAAATGTATTGTAAAATATAGTTTATATTACCTAACATCTGCAATACAACAGTTTCAAAGCGCAAGCGCTACGATCTGCATCAATTTTTGCTCAACCAATGGCGACTTGCCATAAAATGTACTTTCAAATTGTAGTAGTAGAAGCAGTAGTAAATACTTTATCCAACATCTCTCAATAAATGCTCTATAACTACGGCGATTTTAAACAAGAAAAGTAACAGATTACCCACTAGTGGGTATAATTTTCAGGAAAGTCACTAGTGAGTATTTTTTTATTAATAACAATAATAACAACACACAACACCTTGGTAACTGCTTCTATTGACATTTTAATTTAAAAATTTATGCATATGTCGCTGTTCAATAATATTTCTTTAATAATTTTTTCATTTATTAAGAGGTGTTGGATAAAACGTTATACTTCACACGTGGGCAAAATTATCACACTCAGCCTTCGGCTTCGTGTGTTAAAATTTCTCTCGTGGGTAATTCCTTACTTTGCCCAATTGTATTATTATTTTTTATTTTGCGGTATTTAAATTTCTATGTTATCTATATTTACATTATCGTTATGGTCTTTTATTTATATTAAAAGCTAATAATATGTATCAACATTTGGTCTGTTTCGGTAAAGTCTCTTCATCCAATCAGTGTCTCTGTTATCTGTTGTGATTTAAAAATTCCATAAAATTATAAGATTATATGTAGTTTTTATATTAATTAGATAATATTTTAATAAGTAGTACAGGGATAATTTACAATAATAAAAATACAAATTCCTACCACTGATTTCTATATAACACTAGATTGGGCATAAGCCGTTACGGTGCGTTCCCAATTGAACGTCGCCATAATGGTAAAAATTGAGGTTTTGTGATACTTCAATATTTAAAAATCTTTCTCTCTTGTCTATGACCTAAAAAGAGCGCGGTGTAGAAAGAGTGAAGGCAGAGCTTCAGATTGCGCACTTTACTTCACAAAAGTGTCACAAAACATCAATTTCGCCCGTTCAATTAGGAACGCTCTCAGATGGCAGAATATGGCCTATGTCCAATCTAGTGTTGTATAGAAATCAGTGATTCCTACCAAATTAATGTAAATTAATAAATACTAAAGTAATTAGATAAAAATTCTAATTTATTGAAATTTACATTAATGTTTCATTATGTTTAACTGTAATTAATAATCCATGTAAATTATCCCTACGTATCCTTAAAAAAAACGCTTCAATTAATACATTGCTGTCAATCACTTTAGTTGTAAGTATAGTTATGAAACATATCCTCTGTATGCTCATAAAAACAAACTCCTGGTGTGTATTCTAGGATTACATTTGATTATTCTACAACAACTCTTTTATTTTAGGGTTTTTATCACACTGAAGATTTTTCTTACGATAAGCATAGAAGTCTAAGTCCTTTAGCTACATGGCCTGGAAAATTTCTTTTTATATTTCATACACTAAAAAAAGAAAAAGTTGTCCAATGTATAGAAACCGAAATAGAACTTGCTGAAGTATTCGAATAGGAATGGGTGTTTCTTCTTTAATCCTGGTCACCATTGCACGGTTTGATTTATATTAAATAAAAGCAATTACGTCTTGTTAATATGACAAGTTTTGTTTAATTTAATCGGAATCCTAGTTCTCATAGTTCTTGGAATACTAGTGGCGTCTACTTTAATCATAATATTAAAAAATTTTAAGTTTTTATGCATATTTGCTTACCAAAGTACTGCGAGTATAATAACATGCACAATATATAATTTCATTATTTTTTTTTCACTAACTTAGCACACCAGTAAACAGGACCCTTATTGTTTAACTTGTATTACCGATGCTACGCATCACTGGTGATATATTTTGGACAACCATCTAGCGGATAATCATAATAGATGATGACATATCACCGCTTACAGAGGTGGTGATATATTTGTATTACCGGTGCTGTCATTCTTTTGTTGGCGTTTGTTTGAATTTGCGCTGTAAGAAATTTGTTTGTTTGTGATGTTTGATTTGATTATTGAGATAATTGTAAATAATTTTCATTTGTAAAACGTATTATTTTCAAATAATCTATTAAATTATTAAAAAGTTATAATGCGTTATTCAAAACAATATTGTTTTAGCAACCATTGTTAATCTAAACAACGTGATAAACGACTTGTTAAATTCACTTCTCAGGTCCTCTTAAATATTTAACTCTTTGTTATCAATTAATGCAAGTCGATTTAAAATAATTCCAAATAGTTTTTAGAATCGTAAGTATAAAATATACGTATTTATACATGTTACTTTCATAATTTTTAATCATGTTGAATTTATAGTTAGAATAGTATTTAGACCTGATTTTTATCGTTGGTGTAGGCGATTTAAAAAAAAAAGATATTTTATCTTATGCGCAGGCCAAGAATATTTAGGGACCGTATGGATCCCTGTGAGGTGTACAAATATACGGATTTCAAATTAAGATATCAAATTTATATAGATACTGTTTTACATCTTTTGGAAAGAATGGAATTCTGAACGGTAATAATGGTATGACCCCGTTCAACAAACATTTCATTACCAAATTGGGAATGGCAGGCGATATCCCATGGCTGATCTCCAGGTCTGTTTGAAAAAATTATTTTTAAATTTCTATTTATATGTCCAGCTGAGAATTCTCAGTCTTATATTCATTGTACCCACTTTAACCAACATTCGTGTATACAATGAATACCTACCGTTACCGTTACAGGGATTTCCCTAGAAATATTAGAGTTTATTGGTTTGTGTATTTGCTTAATGTATTGTTTATTGATTTTTCCGTTGCATTCTTCTACTTTGTGAATTACCAGAAATTTCAGAATGTTTATCACTAGACAAGGTCTTAAAAATATTGAAATATGTAGTTATATGCAACTTTTGTAAAAATATGCATAAGAATACCCAAATATGCAATATATGCAATTAGTAAGTAGCATTAATTAACTCTAATCAATGTAATTCGGCCAGAAAATAGATTTTATTTAAAGATAAATAAAAAATAAAAATACTCATATATGCATTTTGCATGCAATCCGCTCGCTTATCATTACTAACAATGGGCCAATGTCATTAAAATAATAATAAGAACCATTATATATTTGGTTTCATATAATTGTAATATGTTTTTCATGATTATTTTAACTACATACGATTAAATAAATAAAAATTATTTTCGAAAAAAATAAATTATGAATCATATTAAAATTATCAATAACTTTAGATTTCAATGCCTGTCCTTCAATTCCTTTACATGTCTGTGGTCTAGTCTGTATTTGTAGATTTAAAGAGAATATAGTCCCAAATATGTCACCTCAAAGGAAGTGTGTGGATTTAATTCCGTCAATATTTAATATTTTATCACTAACATATGCAACATTATTCACTGCATTATCGATATTTATATTGAATGTAGATTGCTCTTTTTTTGTAAGTATTTAATAGTATAAGTATATTATATATCAACACTTTAAAGTAAGAATAAGCTTAAGTATATACTAGGTATATAGTAAATTGATTTATGCAATATAGCAGTGTTTCCCAAAATGGAGTATGTGATGGATTTGCAATGGGTATGTAAATTTAACCAAAATTACAAACAAATGGTCAACAATTTCAATAATTTGACAATTAACGGACAAAATAGAAATATCTGTTGTGGTCAGAACATGGCTTATATACATAAATCTAAGTGTGATTCATTAATAATTACACTTGACACGTGTGACAAAAAGTACAGTTATTTCAGTTATTTGTTTGTTCTCATAGCAGCTATAACAGGGGACACACATAATTTTCAATTATAATTTTAACGTGTACTTTATACTCCCTGTATCTAAAAAAATAGTTAAAAATTAATGTGATTATCCTAAAGGGGTAAATATTCAAAAGTTATATCACGAGTGCTAAGAATTTAATCGATTAAATTTGATATGTCTAGCTTATGCAAAATATTTTGCTCGACCTTCGGTCTTGGGATTTTTTCAAATTATTATGTACGATAACACTTATTTAAAACCAAAATTTTGTAAATAAGCTAGACATCAAATTTAATCGAATCAATTCTTTAGCACGAGGGGTATATGTCAAGGTTATTTCATGAATACATAGCATAAACTTTAGTACTTGCCGAAGAAATTGTCCTAAAACGTTGATTTTGACAAATTTTCTTATAAATAAATCGGTACATACATAAACAAGAAGCACCATAAAATTTTCTTGTTATAGTGTAACTATAGCAAATTGATTGTTTTTCTTTTTACTTGTCAAATAAATATCAAAAATTTGTAAATAAAAATAACTTAAATTGAATAATTCAGCATGTTCAAAGATAAGGTAAAAAACATGTAACTTGCTTCTGCAACTAATTATCCGGCTAAATATGCCTTCAAAATGTTCAAAATTTACATATAAAAGCTAGCTTCAATTTAATCGCTATTAAACAGCATGGTGCTGTTTAAAGAATTATCTAAAATGCACAACAATGGAAAATGAGACATTCTGATTAGTCAAATTTGTAATGAGTGAAATAAACCTATTTTAAAAATTAGTTCCAGAAAACGCACAAAAACGATCGTAGAGTGAACCGCTGTTTGTCATGACGTCACAGTCCAAATTCACATAGAATATATGAATGTCTACCACACTGTTTTCGTGTTTTCATGGGTTTTTAAAGGTTTACTTGAATGCGAAAGTGATATATTATATCACGATTGATAAATAAAACAATTAAAAAGTAGAATATTGTGGTTACAAGCAATAAGACGAAATAAAAACGATATCTCTCTGCACTCAAAAGGTCATGTATGCAAAGTTTTTCTATTCTCCATCTTCTGCCATGTTGCTATTAGAAAGAAAACGTATATTTGATAACAAAAATTTAATTCGTAATTATAAGAACAACTAAAATTATTGCAAGAGCTTCAGTAAAAACTATTGTGAAGAAAAACTTTGATTTTCTTCATTATGTTAAGTCATGAAAGATTATTTTTGCACCGAAACCCATAGTTTACAATCGTAAGCTTACTACTACATTAACATATATTGCAAACCCCGAGCATATAGTGTCTTGGATGACAGATACAGTGAGTTACACATTTTTAATTCAGTACGCTATATGTACCTAGAAGTACCTAGAAGTCTACAAGGAGACTATGTAGAAAAAAAATCTGGTGTGGACACCACACTACTTTCTTATACAAATAAAACTAACTGAACACGTATAAGTTGTGCCTTGCGTATGACTTGATTTTGACAATTATTTGAGATACATATAGATGTTAAACCTGTTTAATTTTTTGTTCTCATAAGTATGAATTTGTTTTAAAATAGAAATTAATTAATATCTGGTCTTTCAAACTTTCTAACTAATAATACAAATAGTACTTTTATAATATTTCACACGACACATATTTTTGACACTTCACAATTATTTGACACGTTTGACACAAAGATATTGAAAATGTTTTAGTTTTTGTTTCCATTGTAACTAAGATTATAGAAATATATTCTTAAATATATAATTTAGTTTTTCTCAAAATTAGAAACATGTACGAGAAAAGTGCAAATAACATTTTATATTCCAAATATTTTTTCCAACATCTTTCATTTGAAACTTTTTGTCACAGCTGATTCTGTTTTTAAAATAAATGGAATTTATTGTATTGTAGGTCTTGTAAACATCCTCTTCCTATTTTTCAATTTCATTCAAAATCAACTCTGCTCTTCATTTTTTCATGAAACTTATAAATTCCAAGTTTCATTTACATATTTTGTCTCGTTCTTGAGATATTGCGCACGCGGATATCCATCCATCCAACCATCCATCCATCCTCACACACACAGACATCATTGGAAAATTGGTCTTAACGGATTGAGTGGACGTCAAAATATGTATTTCCGTAAAAATCTTATGAACGATGTGTTTCGTGATTCCAATACTTCCTTATACTTTGTATAAGAAAGTAATAATAATAAATTTGAAGAAAAAATGTCTTGCTTAGGCCGTAAAATTTTCAGACAGCCTTCGTACATCCCACACAGTCTCTCGAAGAATACGCTTCCTTTAATGTTTAAATCGAGAAAGCTACAGAACATCTATTTCTACCACCTATAGTTTAGTATATTCTAAAACTAGTATTATTTGTATAGGGAAAGGAGGCAAAACTTGCAGTCAATGTGAAATATTTTCGAACTTGTGTAACCGATAAAGACACATTACAGAAATTTAATATCAATCTTAAAAAGTACAATAAAACAGATTTTGCTGTGGATATAAATTGGACCATCTCCGAACCATATGATTCGAGCTACACTGTATGTATTCTTTACATACTTCATGTGCAATAATTTTAGATTAGATCTATATTTTTGTGTTGTATTTAGTTACATATAGAAGTGAGGAAATGGAGTGATGGCGGATGGAAATGGAACTTTATCAATGTGAAGAGAAACGATGCTTGCTCTAGTTTACACTTATTGTCTGGGCCGGCTTGGGCGGACATAGCAGAGGCGATGCACGCTGGCAAGAAATGCCCGTTGCAGCCGGTAAATATATTTTACCAAAATCATTTAATTTTGATGTTGTTTGCTCACACCAAAGAGTGAGCAAAGTAAGCAATTTAATCACCAGTGAGAAAAAGATGTTTTATCATAAATAAGAAAAATAATTTTTCTCAGTGTTGTTTTAAAAATTATCAAAAGATAGCGCCAAAAATTTTGTTCCGTAATTTAATTTTAAACTACTTTGCAATATTAAAATAATTGCGATGTTGAATTTAAGACTTCACAAGATGTGTAAACTTTATTTCACGAAAAAATTAAAATTGTTTAATGAGAAGTTAGAAACTATTGGGGAAATCCATGCTAAAACCAGTTGTGGACTGGTACTAAATCTATCACAGTATGTCATTCTCTAATGTCAATCATGTTAAATTTGCTACAAATTATTGTTCCGTGGTGAGATCCTCAGTTCGAATCCCACTACTAGGGCTGTGCATTTATATCGATATATCGAATAACGATATTCAGCACAAAAATATTGATGTATCGATATATCGATATAAATGTATTAACATATAAATTTGTCGATGTATAAGTAACAAAAAGCGCTACTAATAAATATGCAAGAATTTATTGCTTTAACTGACGGCCGGACTTGGCAAGGGATTGAATAGGCAAATATACTCAAAATCACAAGTTTTTCTGTCTGTAAGGCAGACATAGGAATACAGTGTTGCTAAATATGTATATTCGAAGAGTAACGTGTTAAACAAAGACGAAAAATCCAGAGACGGATTATTTTGTTTTTCGCATATCTATATTCCTTATAATAATAATAAAAAAATTGGTTTAATATGGAAAGATACGTTAATTACTGTAATATTTATTAGAAAAATTATAATACGGCCATGGAAATTAAACAAAGATAAAAAATATTTGACATTTCAGAGAACACAATAGATTTAATTATTGCAGTGCCGTATAGTTTTTTACAGAAATTTCGCAGAAGATTGTAATAATAAAAAGGCGAATTTGAGAGTTCATTTCTTTCTATTTCTTTCTGGTATATAAATAAATAACCCTAAAACTGTTTTATGAAATGTCAAACATATATAGTTTTTGTTAAATTTCCCATGGCAGTGTTTGCAATTTTCCTAATAAATATTGATTTTAGTTTATTTGATATGTCGTGAAATACTAATATTTAGGTAAACAAATTAGCCTTATTGCATGCAAATTCTGAACAACTTTTACTGTGAAGTAAATACGTAAAAATTTACAATAATATAAAAAATAGCATTGAAATTCCTATGTACCTTCATTTCATCATGCCTTTACATTTTGGGTGGGACACTTTGCTTTCGCAGATCTCGGTAAGTGATGTAGTTTTGCTCATGAATTGCCGTTACCAGCCTGCAAATCATGGTCATGGTCCCCAAATTAATGTACTTTATTAAATACTAAAGTAATTAGAAAAAAAATTCTCATTTATTTAAACTTGCATTATTTCTGTCATTAGGATAGACTATTATTAATAATCCATGCAAATTATCCCTGTTCGCTCATAAAAAGGACATTGCTATCAATCACTAATTGTAACGATAGTTATGATTACCCTATGTATACTCATAAAAAAAGCTCTATTACTATTTAATTATTTTACAAGACCTTTTGTATTTTAGGGTTTTTATCACATTGAAAATTACATTATCAATAAGCATGGACCTAGTAGCCCGTTAGCTGTGTGGCCTGGAAAATTTCTTTTTTTAGTTCGTACACTGAAAAATGGAAAAGTTGTCATATGTATGGAAATGGAAGTAGAAGTTACTGAAGTATTCGACTAGAACTTAGGTTGTTTCTTCTTTAATCCAGGTCACCATTGTACGGTCCTGGTTATATTAAATAAAAACAATAACGTCTTGCCAACATAATAAGTATTGTCTAATTTAACCGAAATCCTAGCTCTTATATTCCTTGAGATCCCAACGAGGGCCACTTTAATGATAATATTACTAAAGTTATAATTTTATTTTAAAATAATGTGACTCATTTTTAACAAATTATAAAAAGTCTCTCAAAATGGACATAAAACAAAATAATATTTGTATACTGGGTTATTTATCTGTCTGTTCTTTTTACCTCCCACAGAACACATATAATTAGGTGCATTAAATTTAACCAGTGATAGAACTTGTCGTTCAGGTATTTTCATAATTTGATACAGTAACAATATTCATAGCAATAGTAATAAAAAATTTGATGTTATCAAATGTCACTTGTCAACTTTTTCAAAAAAATTTTAACAATATCGAGTAAACCAATTAATAAATTATTATTTGTGATGATTCGCCCTGGTTTATCGCTTGTTTTTCTTACGAACATCTCATCGCGTCTTATCCGATAACCTGGTTCTTTGTTGTATTTTTGAATATGGATTTTTCTACTGTATAAATAGTAGTAAATAATCTTTATTTGCCTCTCGGCTTAATACTATACATTTCTATCTGTTAAATAAATAATAAATGTTATTTCATTTCATATTACAGATTTAGTGTTTTCTTTCTTTCCTCTATTTCTTTCATCCATCCCAACTCTATTCCCGAATCTTCTAGGATTTCTTCTCTGTTTCTTCTCTCTTCATTAAGTTCTCCGCATTCCTGTAACAGATATTCTATTTTTCATCCTTCTCTACATCTTCTCTCTTCGTCTGGTTTCCAGTAATCGTTGACTTTCTCTTCTTTTCTGCTCCTGTACCTTGCCACCTTCCTGATGTTTTCGATTTTTTCCCGTATCAAATATCTAGATATGCCGAGAGTTCTTATGTTATTGTATTTTAGGTTATATCTAGAAGAATCGATGTTACTGAATCTTTCCTTGTTCTGGATGTATATGCTTCTTTGTTTTATTCTTTCTTTTATATCCTGCTCTGTTTCTCTTTCATTGTCTATTTCTGGCGGTGCGTATCTTTTGCTTTCAAAGAATTTTCTTCTCTTGCTCATTCCTCCTCTTTCTTCATCTCTTTTTCTGATTTCTTTGTAGCATTCTTCCATATCTTTTCTTTTTGTTATATAAAAATTTTTTCTTCAAATTTCATTGCTCTATCCCCTGCCTCAATTTCCAGATTATCCCTTTTAATTTCCTCTAAGGTTATATAATTTGGTGTTGTTTTTTCTAGTCCTATTAATCATCATATATATGTGGTTTGGACCACCTTTAATTTCTCTTGTCTCTTCCATCCCCATACCTCTGCTCCGTACATCATGATGCTCTTTACTAATGCATCAAACAGCATAAGTCTGGATTTTATATCGCCTTTGAATTTTCGCTCTCCTATACCGCATGTCTCCTTGGCTATTTTCATTGCTTTCTTTCTTAGCTCCCTTATATGTGTTTCTGGGCCACCTGTACTCTTAAATATATATACCCCAGGTATTTGAAATCTTTTACATTTTCTATTTCCTACCCTCTACATGTCCGGTTTTCCTGATTTTATCTTCCCCCACCTTTTTTGAATTTTATAATTTTGTTCTCCTATGCGTTCAATTCTAATTCTCTTCTGTCGAGATATTTTTCCCATCTTTTTATTATACTTTTCATTTCTTGTTTCGTTTTCGCCAATAGTACAATATCGTCTGCATATACTAATGTCATAATCTTTTTGCTTCCTATGACTATTCCTCCATCTTGGTTTTCTATTAGTCTTTCTTCTAAATCTGCTATGTCTCAGTCTCAGCCTCGTGTCGTCCAGAATTCCTCTGTTTTAATTTCTTCTATTCTTACATAATTCCTCGTTTCTGCGTAGATTTTCATTGCTTCCTCTGTCAGCTCCGTACTTATTCCTCTTTTCTCCATTACGTTGTATAAGCTGCGGTTTCTACTAATTGTTCGTAATTATAAAAAAGTTGTTATAAAAATGCACAGCATAGCTGATAATTTGATTTGAAAATTTCATTTTCGCGATTTTAAGACTTATTGTTTGCTAATTTATCAAAAGCACGTGGGAATGCACCTCTTACTGAAACACCCAGAACCTATATCTGTCTACTTATGTACTAAAAACAACATAATTATTTAGCAAGCAAAAAAAAACTCACTTCTAGTGCAAATAAAAGTAGATATTACCACAAATTAGCTCGGAAGACATATTTTCAAAAATTTTCTTGAAATTTTCTAGCTTGTAAGAATAAATAAGTTTGTGAAATTATAATTTCATTTTCATATGCCTTTAGCTCCATTTGAAATAATACTGAATCTTTTTGACTAATGCATGTCACACTTAAATCTTTAATAATTAATTCAAACATCTTTTATAGATGCTAGCACGGTGTTAATTTAGATTTACATTTTAAGAAACAATATTTATTATTAAAATTCATATGTAATTATTTATACAAAAATTACGACACCTCTATCCACGAAACTTATTGTTGTGGACGAAACGCTCAAGCCAATGTATCGCGAGCGATCGACCAAAATTGGCTTCGTGATCGACTGGTCGATCGCGATCGACTTGTTGGCCATCCCTGATCTAGAGTAACACACATTTTCTGTTTGTGATTACTCGCATTATTTTCTAGCAAGTTTTTTAGTTTAATAAATTGCGTTCCTGTTGGTTTGGAATTGTAATAATTAATCATTGTAATTAATTATCAAAAATTATTTTGTAGTTCCTGATGAACACCTATATGGGGTAAAAACCAATTTGAAATGATTTTTTGTTTAGAATATTGACTGCAAACCAGAAATTGTTTTTATTTTAAATTTTTATTATGTTGTTACTATTGCTTTAAATAGGTTTATTTTAGATATTTTACCCAACGGCCATTCGTTAAATGAGGATAGATTTGAAGATCGAACCACTATAAATATCGAGATAAACGTATAATCATTACTAACCATGGGCCAGTGTCATTCAAATAATAATAGGAACCATTATATTTAGTTGCATATAATTGTAATGTGTTTTTCATGATTATTTTAGGTACATACAATTAAATGTAGAATAACAAAAAATATTTTCGGAAAACATATTTTATGAAACAAATTAAAATTATTATTAACTGCCGTCCTTCAATTCATTTTCTAATTTACATGCCTGTGATCTAGTCAGTATTTATAGACTTAAAGAGAATATAGTTCCAAATATGTCACCTCAAAGGAAGTGTGTGAATTTAATTCCGTTCATATTTTATATTTTACCACTAACATATGCAACATTATTCACTGTATTGTAGATATTTATATTGAATATAGAATGCTCTTTTATTGTAAGTATTTAATACTATAAATATTATATATCTATATTTTAAAGTTAGAATATGCTTAAGTATATACCAGGTATAAAGTAAATTGATTTATGCAATAAGCAGTGTTTCCCAAATTAGAGTATGTGATGGATTTGCAATGGGTATGAAAATTTAACCAAAATTACAAACAAATGCTAAACAATTTTTAATAATTTGACAATGGCCCGTTTGCACCAACACATGCTTTAATTTTTATTAACTAATGGATACTAAAAATTTAACGAAATGTTAAACTAATGAGCGTTGCACCAAAAATATTTTTAATTTTTGACGTGTCATTAGCAGATGAGCATTAAGTATAGCTTCACGATTGTTTTGACAGAACTTGCCAAACGTCAGAATTTTATAACGATACAAATATTGCTGTTTACTTTCAAGTAACATGCTATAAAGTACTGCAGTGGCAATATTTAATTCTAATATTTTATTCATTTGAAATATCATTCCCACTGCAAGACAAGAAAATCTTCGTTTTCATATTCCGAACGTTTTTTTTTTTTTTTTTTATTGTAGTTCTTGTTGTGATGTAGACATTATTGTATCTCTTTTCAGCTCGTGTGGCTGGAATTAGTAAAAGTGTTAACAAATAGCTTTTTCACGTATAATCGCCATCGCCTAAAAGATAACAGTTAGGATAAATTCCACTTCCGAATTTGCTTTCAAAAGCGAATCATTAAAGATGGTACTGTCCTGCCATGGGCAGATATCGTTCAACTCGCCATTATGTCCATAAATTTGCACTTTACACACTACCTGAACTCTGAACGTTAATCGAACCCCAGCCTTTACAATTTTTAAATAGTTCATGATTATTCCTTCCTCCCGATTGGATTCTTATATGGCTGCAATTAACTGAATCCAACACAAGGGAATCTATAAATTCTATGAAAAATTAGTTTGTGTTTCTCTAATTTCTAGTTCTGTAGTAGGAGTTTAATTAACTAATTCAAAATAGAAACTATTTGTGGTATTACCCGTGATATAATACGATAAACAGTAGATTTGTGTATGTAAGATGACCACCTAATACAGTTTGCAAAACTTCAGTGGGATAATACCTTAACGTGATGGGCAGTTGGTCCATCGAACTAACAGGAATGTTTTTAATGGTAATATGATGCAGTGACTCTAATATAAATCACAACTGTGTCTTTTGACAGTCTATAGTGCATTTTAAAGTTCAGTTCATCATATATTTCGAAGGAATTATTTCTATTCCGGAAAATTCTTGGTAGTGGTAATATTTCTAGACCATAAATTACATCTTCTATTAAAAAAGTCATTGTCATTGTCATCATATTTCTAGACCATTTTTTAAAAATTCCACCTCATAAATAGCAATAATTTAATGTTTATTTGCATTTATTAACACAAAAATATTCACAAAGCAGAACATGTCAAATATTGACATGTGGCAAATATTAATGCTACATTAAAAATTTAAGTACAGAAAAACGGGTACTTAATTTAATGGTTCGTTTAATGTGACATTAACGTTAATGTGGATTGATGCAACAAAATTATGTCACTTTTAATTTGTCATTAATTTAATCCGGCATTAATATTTTAAGTATCGTTGGTGCAACCGGGCCAATATCTATTGTGGTCAGAACAAGGCTTCATTATATACATAAATCTAAGGGGTCAGTTAAGTTGCCCCCCCCCCCCCCTTAATAAAAAAAAAACAAATTATTTAAAGTCTATCGTATTGCACCATTTATGCACTTTATTGCACCATCAATAAAATTTTATGCACCGATCATGTAATCCCTACAATTCAATTAATGTAGGGGGGGCTAACTTCACACTAGCCCCCCCTTTTCAATAATATACATTTTTTCTTGCTTATATGGCTGAAGGATACTCTGCACTCTGTTGCACTATAATTCTTAAATAGTTCACTACTTAAGTATTAATTTTATTCGTCTTCGACAATACGGGGAGGGGGGCAACTTTTAAGTTTTTAAACATTTAAATCTTTATCTTTTTTTAATTGAAATCAAAGTATTTGATGGTGCGCTGTTATGCACCACTAATAATTTTAATTGCACCCATTTGAATTAACTTTAACTAAGCAGGGGGGTGGGGCTAAATTTGCGATATTTGGTTTTTTAACTTATTTTATTTTTTGTTGTGTACATTATGTCAGTCATGCATGTAACAAATAATATATAGGCACTGATTTTTTGGGAAATATTCACTCACTATGGTAGTATATACAGCAAACTATCTTAAATTATTATATAAAAAAGTATTTTTATTTTATTTTAATACAGCTACCCAACAGGCAAAGCCCAATGAAAGAGTAGGAAAAATGTACATAATACAAAAAGTATAACAATAAAGAATTACAATAAACAAAATTCATTAAAAATATAAATCATGATCATACAATTTCTTATAAATATATTTCAATGGAAAAAAGAATATATCAACTTCATCCACGTAAGGATTGCTCAAATGGTACATACGAATAATAGGTGAAAACATGTAAATATTGGTACGAGCAGCTGGGATATAGAAACTATAGGATGAACGGGTATTAATTGAAGGAGCAGAGAAATTCAGGAGACTTAAACATAGCGGATCATCAATAGCATGATGAACTAATTTAGAAAGATGTATAATTGCATAATAACGTCTTCTGAAAGCCAATGATTTAAAACTGAATATATTTAGGAGAGTTTCATAAGAAAGTTGATGATGTGGATATGACCTCATAATTTTAAAATAAATATATCTTTGGAATTTCTTTTGTATATTTTCAACTGCTTTGCTATGAACTTCATACAGTGGATCCCAAATCAGCGAGCAGTACTCAAGTTTTGATCTCACTAGAGAGAATTAAAGTGAAAAAATAGCTCAAATATTTAGGAAAGAACGTGTATTACGAATGATAAAACCAAGCATTCTATTAGCAGAGGAAGTAATTGAATGAATATGAGGTATGAATGTCAATTTGCAGTCAAATATTACACCAAGATCACATATCGTTTCACATTTGATTAAAAGTTGGTTGTTTATTTTGTAGTCAAAATTAAAACAATTTTTTTTGCGTGTAAATGACATTAACTTGCATTTACTGATATTGAGATGGAGATTATTAATTTGACACCAATCATGTAAGTTATTTAAGTCGTCTTGAAGCAGTATGCAATCAGAATAGTTTGAAATACTGCGGAAGACTTTGAGATCATCAGCAAACATTAAAATTTCACATTTAAATATAGAAGAAATATCATTAATAAATAGTAAAAATAAAAGTGGGCCTAGATTAGTTCCCTGGGGTATCCCGGAAGGAACATCATAATGGGAACTGTTTTTCCCTAAGAAGTTAACAAAGAAATTTCTATTATTTAAATAAGATGAAATCAAGGAAATAAGTGAGTTCGATAATGAAAACGACTGCAGTTTATGAATTAAGATGTTATGGTCAATCCTGTCGAAATATAAATGAATGCATCATTAATTTTATTGTACGAAACAGTCTTAATCCTGATTCAGTATTAATAAATATACTACTAATATAATAAACTAAGTCTAGAAACTTGAACATAATATTATGAGATTATGACATATTTACATAATTATAATAACAAATTTTCCAAAATTTTCTAAAAGAAAAGTAAAACATAAGTAAAAGATATATCCAGCTGAGAATGCTCGGTCTTATATTCATTGTACCCACTTTTACCAGCATTCGTGTATACAATGTGTACCTACCGTTACCGTTAAACATATGTAAAAAATTAAAATACTCGTACATGCACTTTGCATGTAATCCGCTCTCTAATCATTACTAACAATGGGCCAATGTCATTAAAATAATAATAACATTATATATTTGGTTTCAAATAATTGTAATATGTTTTTCATGATTATTTTAACTACATACGATTAAATGTTGAATAAGGAAAATTATTTTCGAAAAAAATAAATTATGAATCATATTAAAATTATCAATAACTTTAGATTTCAATGCCTGTCCTTCAATTCCTTTACATGTCTGTGGTCTAGTCTGTATTTGTAGATTTAAAGAGAATATAGTCCCAAATATGTCACCTCAAAGGAAGTGTGTGGATTTAATTCCGCCAATATTTTATATTTTACCACTAACATATGCAACATTATTCACTGCATTATCGATATTTATATTGAATGTAGATTGCTCTTTTTTTGTAAGTATTTAATAGTATAAACATTATATATCAACATTTTAAAGTAAGAATAGGCTTAAGTATATACCAGGTATAAAGTAAATTGATTTATGCAATATAGCAGTGTTTTACAAAATGGAGTATGTGATGGATTTGCAATGGGTACGTAAATTTAACCCAAATTACAAAGCAATTTTCAATAATTTCATTTAACGGACAAAATAGAAATATCTGTTGTGGTCAGAACAAGGCTTATATACATAAATCTGAGTGTGATTATTTAATAATTACACTTGATACGCGTGACAAATAGTAGATATTTCAGTTATTTGTTTGTTCTCATGGCATCTACAATAGGGGACACGCATAATTTTCAAATATAATTTTAAAGTGCACTTTATACTCCCTGTACCTATAGAAAAATAGTTAAAAATTAATTTGATTATCCTAAAGAGGTAAATATTCAAAAGTTATATCACGAGTGCTAAGAATTTAATCGATTAAATTTGATATGTCTAGCTTATGCAAAATATTTTGCTTAAAAGTTTCAAAAAAACGCACAAAAATGATCGAAGAGTGTATCGCTGTTTGTCGTGACGTCACATTCCGAATTCACATAGAACATATGATTGTCTACCATACTGTTTTCGTGTGTTCTCATGTATTTTTATAGATTTATTTGAATGCTAAAGTGATATAATATATCAGGACTGATAAATAAAACAATTAAAAAGTAGAATACTGTGGTTACAAGCAATGAGACGAAATAAAAACGATATCTCTCTGCACTCAGAAGGTCATGTGTGCGAAGTTTTAGGTCAGTATAGCTGGCACCCCCACTTCATCCAAATCTAAAAAAAAAAATGCCAAAATTTTGTGCTAATTATGTGCTAATTTTGTACCAATATTACGAATTTTGTGCTACAACGGAAACCGCAAAAACGGATATGAGTTTAAGGGGGGTGCCAGCTTGACGTATAGCTGGCAGCCGACCTACGCCAAATTGTGACAATTTAATTCAGTACGCTATATGTACCTAGAAGTTTACAAGGAGACTATGTAGAAAAATAATAATAAATTTGAAGAAAAAAATGTCTAGTATCTTTCTTAGACCGTAAAATTTTTAGACAGCCTTCGTACATCCCACATAGACTCTCGAAAGATGCGCTTTCTTTAATCTTTAAATCGAGAAAGTCACAGAACATCTTTTTGTACCACCTATATTTTAGTATATTCAGTATCTAGTATTTTATTAAACTTTTAATAATATTAATTATTTGTATAGGGAAAGGAGGCAAAACTTGCAGTCGATGTGAAATATTTTCGAAATTGTGTAACCGATAAAACCACATTACAGAAATTTAATATCAACCTTAAAAAGTACAATAAAACAGATTTTGCTGTGGATATAAATTGGACCATCTCCGAACCATATGATTCCAGCTACACTGTAAGTATTCTTCACATAAATATTGTGCGAAAATTTTAGATTAGGCCTATATTTTTGTGTTGTATTTAGTTACATATAGAAGTAAGGAAATGGAGTGATGGCGGATGGAAATGGAACTTTATCAATGTGAAGAGAAACGATGCTTGCTCTAGTTTACATTTATTGTCTGGCCCTGCTTGGACGGGCATAACAGAGGCGATGCACGCTGGCAAGAAATGCCCATTACAGCCGGTAAATATATTTTTCCAAAATCATTTAATTTTGATGTTGTTTGCTCACACCAAAGAGTGAGCAAAGTAAGCAATTTAATCACTAGTGAGAAAAAGATGTTTTATCATAAGTAACAAAAATATTTTTTCTCAGTCTTGTTTTAAAAATTATCAAAAGTTAGCGCCAAAAATTTTGTTCCGTAATTTAATTTTAAACTACTTTGCAATATTAAAATAATTGCGATGTTGAATTTAAGACTTCACAAGATGTGTAAACTTTATTTTGCTCACTACACTGTTTTAAAAATTTTCAAAAGATAGCGCCAAAAATGTTGTTCCGTAATTTTATTTTAAACTACTTTGCAATATTAAAATAATTGCGTTGTTGAATTTAGGACTTCACAAGATGTGTAATCTTGTAATGTTACATTTTAATGCACGATAAAAATTAAAATTGTTTGATGACGAGTTAGAAACTATTGGAGAAATTCATGCTAAAACCAGTTATGTACTGGTACTAAATCTTTCACAGTATGTTATTCTATAATGTCAATCATGTTAATCTCTCTGACATTGCTTAAAATTATTACTGAGTGTTGTTTCCATGCAAATTATCCCTGTTCACTCGTAAAAAGGACATCGGGCGCGTTTAGCCGAACCTAGCAGCTAGATCTCTAACCCAGCGGTCCCAGCTGAACGTTAGATTTCAGCAGCTAGACTAGCAACCTAGCAAAATAAATTTGCGCTAGATGAGCTAGCGAACCTTCTAAAACTGTCAATTGTCAAAAAGTCATTTAAAATTTATTGAATTTAATATTATAATTAATAAAAAAAACTATAAAAACAAATTAAAATGTAGTGAAATATATAAGGATTTGACACCTATTAATTACCAATTTTAAAAGACTTTTAGATTTGTCTTTGATCAGAATTTGAGGTTAATTCCGCCAAACTTGACTGACACAAGATAACAGAACCAGCAAAATACCGTTCATGTTCATACTACTTTTCATTTGCTAGAATCTAGCACTAGCAAACGCTTGCTAGCCGCTAGGTTCAGCTAAACGCACATATTGCTATCAATCACTTTAATTGTAACCATAGTTATGATTACCCCATGCATACTTATAAAAAAACTCTAACTATTTGATTATTTTACAAGACCTTTTGTATTTTAGGGTTTTTATCACACTGAAAATTTTATTATCAATAAGCATGGAACTAGTAGCCCGTTAGCTGTGTGGCCTGGAAAATTTCTTTTTTTAGTTCGTACACTGAAAAATGGAAAAGTTGTCATATGTATAGAAGTGGAAGCAGAAGTTACTGAAGTATTCGACTAGGACTCAGATTGTTTCTTCTTTAATCCAGGTCACCATTGTACGGTTATGCTTATACTAAATAAAACAAAAACGTCTTGCCAATATGGTAAGTTTTGTTTAATTTAACCTAGCCCTTATATTCTTTGAGATCCTAATGACGGTCACTTTAATGATAATATTACTAAAGTTGTGGCATTCATGTTCTTATGTATATTTGCTTACCAAGTAAGTAACATGCATAACATGAAATTATAATTTTATTTTAAATGAAAGCCAATAAACTTTGTTTTAAATATCGCGCCAAAGAACTAGTGTCAATTGGCAGACAGATGGCGACAGAGTAGATGTATGGCGGTGGATACAGGAGAGTGTTGAAGAATAAAAACCAACGTATAGATTTATTATTTCAAATTATCCTGACAATCCTAACATCATCCCTTACATAAAATAATGTTACTCAAGTTTAATAAATCTTAAAACTTCTCTCTAAATGGACAAAAACCAAAATAATATTTGTATACCGGGTGATTCATCTGTCTGTTCTTTTTACCTCCCGCACATAAAAGGTGGAACATAAATAGGTAGGTACATTAAATTTAACAAGTGATATAAATCGTCGAGAACCGCAATTTTTTTAAATACTTTGTTCTAAATCCAATTTTTAGCATTTTTACCTCCCCATAAATTAACGTGTCGTTCAGGTAGTTTCATAATTTAATCCAGTAATGAGAATAATTGCTGTTGGAAAATGTCACTTGTCAACTTTTTCAAATAAATTTTGACAATATCAAATAAACCAATTAATAGTATATTGTGTCATTAGGAGTAAATGTGATACTTTGGGTGCTGAGCATGTAAGTTTGAACGACGAGCGAAGCGAGTCGAACAATTGCATGCGAAGCACCCAAAGACACATTTACTCCGAATAACACATGCTATTTTTTCTTCAAACATAGAAAATAAAATTATAAATATTATAAAATGCTCAAAACTTCAAAAAATATTCTGTCTTATCTAGCATTTCAAGTTGCCGTAGAATATGCTGTTTTGTTATTTTTGTTTATTTGTTTCATTTTTAACTGTCAAATTATTGAATTACAACCTAACTATTTTTCATAATATTTTACTTTGTCCGCCGCCGGCGTAAATGTGTTGCCAAGGATACACTTTTACGCCGGCGGCGACAATATTGAACTTCTTCTTGTTGAATACAAATACATAACAACGTACTTTTATGACGTTTGAAGAAAATAAATTATTATTTGTGATGATTCGCCCTTGTTTTTCGTTTGTTTCTCGTGTTTTTCTTGCGAACATCACATCGCCTCTTATCCGATAACCCGGTTCTAGGTTGAATTTTTGAATAAGTATTTTTCTACTATTGTAAAATATTCATTATTTAAATTTTTCGATGAATTATAGTACCCATTATTCACATTTCTCGACCAATCACAGAGCCAGAAATACCACAATTCACGGTTATTTTAGATGTGATGTGGCTGGATTACCAAGCAACGGCCGTCTGACAGTTGACATGTAGTCAGTTGTCATTGTGAATTTTTACGTTGACGTTTTTCAAAGTGTGTTTTCAATTAATTTCGATCATTTTCTAATGTGATTACAGGAGTAGAAAAAATATATAGTATTATATCCGAGATTATGGTCATTATTCACTCAGATGCTTTGCCTCACTCGCCTACACTATCATATTTCAATTTGTATCACTGAAATGTAGTAATACTGGAACGCGCACTAGCGGTGTAAATGCGAGCCGAGAGAGAAAGCAGGTATCTCTATTCTTGTTGTACAGTAAGTTAAAAAAGTTTCATTTTTAGGAAAACTGAAATTCAAATGGGAGAAATAAATAATGGCATTGTTTCTCATTGTTAAACTATACACACTTTAGTGATTATAGAGGTGGTCTGAAAAGTTTCCGACCTAACAAAGATTCAAGACATTTTTTCAGAATTTTTATTTTTTATTTTTCAACATAGTCTCCTTGTGACTCTACACCACAGACCATACATACAAGACAAGTCAGCTCCATAGTAACTTTTATTACATGATTCGCAGCGCCTCTATATTTGCTAGAATGAACTAAAATACATTTTACTGGGTCGGTATTGCAGGTTACTGTATATAATTGTATTAATATTATTTAAAAATAAAAACACATGTAATAAAATTCATCCTCTAATATAATATACAAATAATTACAGTGTTTTACAATAATTATCTTATTAACTAATAACATAATAAATAATAAATTTTTCGCCGATCTCGGTGGTGTAGTGGCTATGTCACTAGCCTAGCACGCCAGGGGTCGTGGGTTCGAATCCCACTGAAGAGCATGGTCGTTTGTGTTGTTCACATACTTTCATAATCATCCAGTCATGAGGCGGCATATGACCATAGTAGTTAGTCCGCCTCTCATCTTCATAAATAAAAAAAATAAATTTATCAACTATATTTTTAAAACTGAATCTACGTTATGGAATATACATATAATTACTATTTCACAGCAATGATTCGTCTATCATTAACATACTCGTATACTGATTTTTTACGACACAATAATCAACTTATTAACAAAATACATTATAAAATTATCTATTAAATCCTTAAAAACCTACATCTGAATTATGGAATATCTATTTACTACATAGAAATATTGGGCAATATAATGTAAGAAAACTAATAGAGATAATAGAACATAAATATTGATGCATTTAATAATTATTAATAACAAATCATACCTGTACTCAATGATATTTGTGAATAGTTTGAATACTAACTCTTAAAAATAAATTATCTCTTTATTGTCCCACTGCCCGAAACTGATTGTCTGTAAAATGTAGATGACAAACAGAGTATTCTTGAGCTAATAATTGCGTTTAAGATTTGGCAAATCCAATCGATTTATTTGCAACAAGCATTCACGACGTATGCCTTCAAGTTTTTGTAAACAAAATAACTTCCCTCTTTCACCAGCTGGAAGATCGTTTCTTGTACAATCCACATGGATGTATTTAGTCTGTGAAAAAAACAATAAGATATAAAAAATACTTCTATTAATCTTTGTATGTGGTTTGTAATTGTATCGAAGTTAATAAATATAATGAACAAATACAGCTTTATAATACAGTAATATAAATAATGTTAGATAGGTACTTACAGTTGCAATGATTACTTCAATAATCCCTGCAGGCACGTAGACATAAAAATATTTCACCATATAACACTATTGAAAAACAAGAACGTATTGTATCTTGTAATGTCAGTAACAATCGGTGACCGTAAATTTCAATTTGACACTTCAAATATCCGAATTCATCCGAATAGTTCCGAAGTGCGATAGTGGCGTCATCTATATGTGCTAGATTGAACTAAAACTGATGGAAGCGGCCGTACATTTAACTGTCTCCCCCCGCTCTACACACTTTTCCCAGCGATGTTCCCATCTCTGTAACCCGTCCAAATAGTACTCGGCGTTTTTCTCTGCAAAATAATTGTCCACGAAGGTGACTGCCTCTTCATTTGACGAAAATCTCTGTCCTCCGAGCGCAATTTTTAGATGAGGGAACAAAAAGAAGTCGCTTGGCGCTAGATCTGGTGAGTAAGGCGGATGGTCAAGCAGTTCAAACCGTAATTCGTCGATTTTCGCAATGACAACCGCTGAGGTGTGAGACGGTGCGTTGTCTTGGTGAAACAGTAGTTTATTTTTCTGCAAATGTGGACGTTTTTCCGCAAGTTCAGCCTTCAGCTTGTCAAGTAATGATGCGTAGTATGCTCCTGTAATGGTTTTTCCATTTTGAAGATAATCGATTAAAATAACTCCATGACTATCCCAAAAAAACAGTCGCCATCACTTTCCCAGCCGAAAAAACAGTTTTTGCTTTTTTGGAACCGGTTCCTCCTTTGCAGTCCACTGTTTGGTACTATTTTTGTTTCGGGCGTATTATGGTGTATCCAAGTTTCATCTACAGTAATTAATCGGCGCCAAAACTCGGATTTATTGCGCCGAAACTGCGCCAACAGAGCGTTGGAAATCTTCATTCGAACATGTTTTTGGTCTAACGTGAGCAAACGCGGCACCCAACGCGCGAACTGCTTTCTCATGTCTAAATTTTGATGTAATATGTGACAAACATGTTCTTTTGACATGTTCATAACCTCTGTTATCTCTCTCACTTTAATTCGGCGGTCGTCTAACACCATTTCGTGAACTTTGGCGATGTTTTCGTCGGTAGTTACAGTTTTTGGACGTCCCGAACGTTCATCGTCTCCCAAGCTCTTACGGTCACGTTTAAATTCAGCTACCCAAATTTTCGCTGTGGTAAATGATGGTGCAGAGTCCCCATACACAGAATCCAACTCATCTTTGATTTGCGTAGGCGTATTGCCTTTCAAAAACAAATATTTGATGACAGCTCGATACTCGATTTTGTCCATTTTCATAAAAACACTCACATCAACTCACTCAAACGAGTGTTACATAACAACTGCACGTCCAAAATAGCGGAAACTCTGGTGAGTAACTGTCAACAGATGAACAACGAGTACTGCTATCTTCATGTTGAGGTCGGAAACTTTTCAGACCATCCTAATAATGTGAAATACACTACAATTTTACATGAAATGAAATGATTGAACAAATGTCAAAAATTTTAGGTTAAAGTATTCATTATGTACCAAAAAAAGGATAATTGTGTATTTAGTTGCCATCCGGCTTTGCAAAGCTTTGCGCTGCAATGTCGCACCATTTTTTTTTTTATTCAAAAAAGCTTTTTTTTTTCATTTATAGAAATGTCAACAGCACAGTTTCTTAAAACACATCGTTCAATTTTTGCATCACTCTGTATGTGACGTAAATATAGTTACCCAAACAAAGAAGTGTTAGATAATGATTTTTACCTCCCGCCTACCTCTAGGTAAGGGAGGTATTGTTTTTGGTAAAAAAAAATTTCAATGAATAATCACGTTTTAGGGTCCCTACAATACGATTTTACTATTTTCACCATGATGTCTGTATGTATGTGTGTGTATTTGTGTGTAATCTGTGGCAATTTTTTCGTTTCGCAAATACTATAATACCAAAAAATTCAATTTTGTGAATTATTGCTCCTTATATTAGCTGATTAGATTTTGGATATAATTGATCAACCGGAAGTAGCCCTGAACAGTTTTTCTTAAAAAACACGGTTAAATTTCCTCTTTCAACAATTTATGTTATTTTGAAAGTTGTAGAATATTTAATTTTACATTTGTTTTGATTGCACTCATTTTATTAATTTTCATTAGATTTAGAGAAATAATATATAAAGAAATTAGATTTCATAAATCTTGCATTCCTTGTACACCATGGAAAAACTTAAAAAATTATAAATTTTTTACGAAATGCGACACGTCTTTTTGATTGTAAGCTGTGAAATATATGTCAAAAAATTGAATAAATATACGAAATAAATTAAATTAAATAAAATAAACAAATAAGAAGGTATGTTTCTGTATCATCAACTCCAAAACGTACTTATCCTTTGAAAGCTCACTACCGAAAATTTTGACCCGTCACAGTACCTTCCTTACAGTGAATTTAAAGGAAGTTAAACTAATATTACAACCTTTTGGGAACATAGGGAAGTGGTATGTATTATTAATATTACTAGTAGTAATTGTACTGTAGTAGTAGATAGTAAATAGTATTAGTAGTAATAATAAATTGTAATTAAAATAATAATTTTTTCCAATACCTACTTGTAATGCGGTATTTTATCCACTGAATTCTCGGCACCAAAACAATACTTTAATAGTAAAGACTAGCGGTCCGACCTGCTTCGCAGGTCTGACCCCTAGGCTCCGCGACCCTGAAGAAGATTACATCTAAAAATGTAGAGAAATAAATTGAGTAGTCTCTTCGTTCCTCGCTTCCAAGTCAGTACTTTGACGAAGAATGCTCGTCACTTCGTTCCTCGCATCCATGTCAGTACATCGGCGAAGCAAGCTCGTCACTTCGTTCCTCGCTTCCATGTTAGCACTTTTTGACATTAGAGTGTAAATCTCCTCCTTGAGACCTTTCATTTGATACCTACCAAACATGTTAGAATTTAAATAACATTTATAAAAAAAACAACTGACGATCTTCCGAAACAACACTGGAGTTTAAATCTCACGTCTGAGACCTTTAATTTAAATCCAAACACGGTATGTTTTAAATAACATTTATAAAAAACAATTGACAGTCGTGCAAAATAACATTTTGACACTTGAGTTTAAATCTCACGCCTGAGACCTTTAATTTAAATCCAAACACGGTATATTTTAAATAACATTTATAAAAAACAATTGACAGTCGTGCAAAATAACTTTTTGACACTAGAGTTTAAATCTCACGCCTGAGACCTTTAATTTAAATCCAAACACGGTATGTTTTAAATAACATTTATAAAAAAACAATTAACAATCGTGCACAATAACTTTTTGACACTTGAGTTCAAATCTCCTTCGGAAGACCTTTAATTTGATACCAAACACGGTAGGATTTAAAACATTTATAATAAAAAACAATTGACAATCATCCCAAAAATTTTTTTGACACTTGGTTTCAAATCTCCTGCGTAAGACCTTTAATTTGATATCAAACATAGTAGGATAGATAAAGTAACACGCTGCTGTAGTAATGACAAAATGTAGATGTGTATATTTTCAATATTTTAAGCAAAATTACTTAGCAACTTATAGGGTATACAAGTAATGATTGGTAACAAAATAAGATGAAACATAAATATGTCAAATTTTTAATTAAATGTCATTTAAATTTTTTTCAAAAAGCATATTAAAGAAAGGTGTTGGAAAAAATAGACACAGATACATTGATATATCGAAACATCAATACAAGATCCTTCAGGTATATTAAGAAGTGATAAGTTTGGTTATTTATCTAATTTTATTTGGAAAAGTTAAATTTTACCTAACCTTATGACGTTTTGAAATGTCACTTTTTACATAATTGATATGAAATGAGTTTGGAAAAATCATTACATAACTGAGTTGCGTAATATTATATCACAAAACTAATATTCAATTTTAAATCAAATGCCCTGCAGATGCCTACTTTAATAATAAATAAAATAATTTATTGCTTGTCAAATATTGATAGTGAATAATTTGGAAGGTAGAGGAATAAAATTACGGAGTACGTAATACGTTATGAAAATCGATATTGTTTAACTCGGGTAATTTGTAAAACTCGCTGATGTTCGTTTCAGCAAAATTACAACTCGTCAAACAATATCGCTCTTTTCATAACTGATTACGTAAATAACTATTGCGGATTGTAAACAGACATTAAATCATTTTCAGAATATGTATCCTGAATGAGAAAGGTGAGTGAGCTTATTTTATTCAAATGTTTTACATCAAAATTGTCAGATAGTTATGGTTTGTGGTACTGTCAATTATCAGATCAGTGATGGATAAAATATTTCTACTTATTATATTATTACTACTGCTCCAATGATTTTCGTTTTTATACTTTGCCAAACAGCTATTAGTTATATTACGTAGGATTTGATGATCAAATGCCTATAATGATCAATCATCTCTACTCAGTCCATCTCAGCAAATGAAATAAAGTGCTTCCGCTTAGGCAGAAGTAATGGAAACAGTACCACTCCTAGGCCATTAAAAGTAATATTGAAATCCTCATCTGATGCTGTTCATCTTTTAAAAAACTCTAATAAACTGAAAAACGGTAAATTTAATACTATTAAAATAACTAATGATAAAACTCCTAAACAACGGACATACCTTGAAGAACTTCGTAATGAACTGACAAGACGTACTAATTGTGGTGAGAGTAATCTCACCATAAAATATATCAACGGTGTCCCTCGTATCATTACAAAAAACTAAACAGCGTAACATCTCGAACACTTTCCCTCTACTACCAAAATGTGCGTGGTCTTAATACAAAAATATCCGAACTTTATTTAAGTGCTCTATCCGTGCATTATGACGTTATCGTATTCAGCGAAACCTGGCTAACTGAGAACATTTCAAACAACGAACTGTTCGATCGACGATACAGTGTTTATCGTTGCGACCGTGATCGTGAAAAAACTGGAAAGAGCCGCGGCGGTGGAGTTCTAGTGGCAGTCAACGACGTTTTCAACTCACAACTACAACAAATCAGCTGTCCTTGCCCAAACATTGACATTGTGTGTGTTAAACTTCAGTCGAACAATTCACCCCATATAATTCATATAATGGCAGTATACATTCCTCCCGACACCTCCCTCCTTGAATACAGTAATTTTTATGACAATATTTGTGCACTCCCATTTATTTACAACTCAAATACAATAATTATAGGCGATTTAAACTTAACTAACCTAAACAAATATTACAATAACAATGGTACAGATAATTATGTTAACAAATTCTTAAACTTCATACATATACTAAACATTACACAATATAACAATATATGTAACATAAATAACAATATTCTTGACATTATAGCGTCTAATCTAAATTGCACTGTAGATAAAAGTTTATTTAATCTTCTGCCAGTAGATCATCATCATCCTCCTTTATACATTGAATGTAAAATTTCTGAGTCTACTTACTCCAAACTTAAACCTAAACCAAATGTACTCTATAACTTTAAAAAAGGTGATTATGTTCTACTGTACAGATTACTAAATGAATTTGATTGGAGTTGTTTAGAATCATACACAGATGTAAACTTAGCAGTGAATAAGTTTTACGATGCAATGTATAACATACTTAACAGATGTATTCCGAAACTTGAAACACGCAACAGTAATTATCCTAATTGGTTCACTCGCGAGATAATAAAAAAATTAAAGCTTAAAGATCACTTTAGGAAACTTTATAGAAAACATAATTCCAACTACTACTTACAACAATACAAATCAACGAGGTCAATAGTTAAAATATTAATTAGGGACGCTCATAAAGCCTACTTAAATTCCGTACAGGATGACATCACAAGTTGCCCTAAAAATTTCTGGGACTTTATCAATAATAAAAAAAATTCATCCAAAATTCCATCCTTAATGAATTACAACGATGAGGAATTAAATAGTGGTCCTGACATAGTTAATGCTTTTGCTGAATTTTTTCAAAGCTCCTACAGTAATAATCAAAGTAATATTGATTATTCAAATATAAATATTGATGATTCATTATGCAATCTAATTACAATTTCTGAAATCTCTCTTACTGACATATCAAAAGCTATAAAAACTCAAAAAAACACTAGATCTGTAGGTCCAGATAATATCCCTATCTACGTCTACAAAGGATGCATGGAATCTTTAATCTATCCATTACACGTGCTATTCAATTTAAGCTTATCTACCAGTACATTTCCAGAAAGTTGGAAGCGCTCTAAAATCTGTCCGATATTTAAAAGTGGTAAAAAGAGTAATATTTACAACTACCGACCTATATCATGCTTAAATTCAATATCAAAAATCTTTGAAAACATACTATTTAAGCACATTCATTCTCAAATTAGAAATTATATCAGCACATTCCAACACGGTTTTATTAGTCGTCGCTCAACGGTAACAAATCTTACAAATTTCGTGCAATTTATTTTTGATGAATTTGAGAACAAAAATCAAATCGACGTTATATACACCGACTTTTCGAAAGCGTTCGACACCGTTAGTCATCCAATTCTACTCTATAAATTAAAGAAAATCGGTTTCTCTAACAATCTTTACCATTTATGTGAATCCTATCTAAATAATAGAATTCAGTATGTTTTTTGTAACGGTTATGTATCGTCGAACTTTATTGCAAGCTCCGGAGTCCCACAGGGCTCCGTGTTAGGCCCTTTATTTTTCATAATTTTTATCAATGACATCTCCAAAACAATCAAACATTCCAACTTTCTTATGTACGCGGATGATTTTAAATTGTATCGCACCGTATCCAGTACTGATGATTGTAACTTACTACAAATTGATTTAAACACCATATATCAGTGGTCACTTGTCAATCATTTGCACTTCAACATTAGCAAATGTCAAATTATGTCGTTCACTAGAAAGCCTATTTTAATTTCTTTTGACTACCACATGAACAACGCGCTTTTATGTCGTACAACCATGATTAAAGATCTTGGTCTTCATTTAGACCAGAAACTTTCATTTGTTCCCCATGCTGAATTAGTAATTAATTCCTGCTATAAATTATTAGGTTTTATCTTACGCGCAACTAAAGATTTTAAAAATGTACACTGCTTTAACTCACTATTTCTAGCTTTGATTGTCAGTAAGTTGGAATATTCGTCTATAATTTGGAATCCGTCTCAAGAATATCTAATTAGAGCTATTGAGGGTATTCAAAAAAAATATTGCAAAACAATTTTTTATAGAATATTTCGTTACTGGCCTGACTGTGACTATGGCTCTTTACTTAATATTTTCAACCTTGAACCTCTCTCAAACAGGCGTCTGAAAAATCAACTTTTGTTTTTATTTAAAATTGTAAATTGCATCGTCGACGATTCTCACTTGCTATCTAAATTAAACTTTTATGTTAATACACACCATACTCGTTGCAACAATACGTTCATTTGTAATTTATCTAAAAGTAATTATCATTTTAATTCTCCAATCATTTCGATGTGCCGTTCTTATAACTCTGTTTGTTCTAAGCTAGATTTTAGTATTAGTATAAATTAATTTAAATCTATATTAGACAGTACTATTCAATAAATTTCTATAGTTATATTCATTATTACTCACTACTGTAAGAAACTTTTATATTATTCTGTAATTGGGACACTGTCCTGTTGAATAATAAACATTATTATTAAACATTATTATTATAATCATCGAGATAAAAACGTAATCATTGCAATAGAGGACCATGGTCCAATGTCATTGAAATAATATGTTTCTAATATTTATTGTAACTACATGCGATTAAACATAGAATTATGAAAATTATTCTTAAAAATTTAATCAAATTAAAATTACTATATAACCAAAGGATTTCAATGTTTGTTCTTCAATTCCTATTCTTCTTTAAATACCTATGTTTGGGCAATATTAGAAGACTTGAAGAGAATATAGTCTGAAATATGTACCTTTCGCCTCAAAGAAAGTTTGTGAATTTAATTCCGTCAATATCTCATATTTTACCAGAAATATATGCTATATCGTTCACCATACTATCTATATTTATATTGAATGTAGAATGCTCCTTTCTTGTAAGTATTTAATAGTACATATCACCATTTAAATGTTAGAATGAGATTAATTCTAAATTTCTGACTATTTTACATACCGGGTAGTGAAATGATTTGTCCAATATATAAAAGAAATAACGTTTGAGTTACTCTACGAGCATCTTTTCATATTCGTGAATTATTGAACATACATATTTACATATCCGTTCATATAACTACACGGTCCATAACTCGTGTCCGAATTTCAACTTGTAACTTGTAATTTACTATCTATCACGTTACATACTACTAGCAAATCTGATGGTGAGAACGCCGATTTGCTCGCGAGTATAGTTTTCTATTTGAATTATCCTCAACCGATCTGAAACCGTTTTCATGTAAAACTAGTTTTGGAAAAGTTGTAACCACTTTAAGTTACGAAAATTACTGAAAAAAGGAGTCATGATGGCGAAATAATTTTTTATTATCATGCCCTTATTATAATTTGGTATGATTTAAGACAAATGTTTGAGAATAATTTTAGATTGATCACAAAATTAGACATTAAAATGTATTAAGAAAACGGTGTTTCTATTCAAACTTCACGTAAAATTTGTGCCGACTGCAGAACTTCAAATGATTATACCTTTTCAAATATCAATTTTGCACTTAAACGGTTTCGGATCGGTTAATGATATGATAAATAAAAATCGAATAGAAAACCATATTCCTGAGAAAATCGGCGTTGGCACCATCAGACCCCGTCCTTGTAAGTGAGATAGCACAAATCCTGAAATATATTCAACCATCAATCTCTTCCATTTATTCCTATTCTGGTACACGGCTTTTGTTTCATCCATATCTATATTTTATCACACAAGCACGTCCATTTTTTAGGCTCTCCTCATGCCTATCCACACTGATAAAAATGTTTTATTGGAACAAACCGATTCCTCTTAAAAATGAAGAGAAAATTTTATTTGAATGGTGCCAATCCGATTTCATGGGTTTAATAAATATTCTTGTATGATTATTAATTTAGTTTTGAATGAACATATCAAAGTATCCAACTGAGACTCATTATGGGAACGAAATAGTTTAAATAGGAGTAATTTTAAATCAAAATGACTTCGTTTTAAATAAAAACGTTTATTTTAAAATTAAAACGATTTTTCATTGTTATTAAAAGCATAATTTAAAATATATTCATTTTCTTTCATTGCAGAAAAAACAAGATAAATCAAATTTATATTCAGTATTAATATTTTTGTATTGTAAGAATTAAATGTTTCTTCAACAAATGCATACAAAAGGAAAACTGAAAATTTTGCCACACATATATGTAAGGGAGGTATTGTGACGGGTTAAAATTTTCAGTACCTAGTGAGTTTTCAACGGATAAGCACGTTTTGGGGTCCCTAGATGACGATTTTACTATTTTCACGATGACGTCTGTGTGTGCGTGCGCGCGCGCACGCTTGCGTGTGTGTGTGTGTGCGCACGCATGTGTGTGAGTGTGTGTGCGTGTGTGTGCGTGCGTGTGTGTTAGTATGTGTGGCGATCTAATCTAATAAAGATATCATTTTGAAATTACATATTTAAAATTTTTATGTTGAGGTTACGAGCTGATTAGATATTGGTAACAATCCATAAACCGGAAGTGGTAGTTTACTTGAAGACTTATCAGATTTTTTGCGTATATCTCAGTAAATAATTGATTTACATAAAATTTTGTCATAATAAAAAAGATGTAGAACAGTATTAACTACCATTTTTATTTGAAACTATATTTTTGAAATTTAATTTTTTGGGAATTTATGTGGTGGAGACATTAGATTCTAATACAATACCATTTTCTAACTTAATATTATACCTTGCATGTTCAAATTAAGAACAAATTATATTTTGGTGACTGGCCATCAACCGGAAGTGATAGTTTACTTGAAGGGCCATAAGACATATATCAGTAAATAATTGAGTTTGAATAAATTTTGTTGTTATATAAATTATATTAAATAATATTAGATACAATTGTTATTTGGATTTTTTTTCTATTTTGCACCGTTTAAAAATTGTTCAAGCGGGAGGTTATGTGCAATTGCTCCTCAGCTTCACATAACACATATTATCTTCATAAGCTAACGCAGGTATACACGCCCATCAATATATTAACCATACGTTCCATTCAATGTTTCTTGTAACAGCACATCAATATACAAATTAAATAATAATAATAATCCCTTTATTGGCAAAGTTCGGCCAAAGTCGTTCTTCCATTTATAGATTATAAACTGACAAATATAAAATATATCAAACAATATCGTATATCAATGCAAGTATGAACTACATACACTAGAAATATGTACAGGAAAATGTTGAACGTTACTGAATTTATATTTTTTAAATAATTGTGGCAATATATTTTTGATTAGATAACATATTATTTTTAAGTTTTTGTGAAAAAGTTTTCACTTGTATACTTTGCCAAAAGCATACTATTATATTTGCAAATTAAAAGTTTTTTCGTTAATGAAAAAAGTTAAACAGTAATTTTTTCATGCTAGCATCATTACATTGATTACTTATGACAATGGATTAATTTAATAATTTCAAACGAAGACCCCAATTTCAGAATCAACGATCTCATATTATTTTGATGTTTAAGTTTGACAGTTCGAGCTTGAGGTTGTTCGAGGTAACAATTATATAATACTCTTTTTTACCTCCCGCCTCTAGGTAAGGGAGGTATTGTTTTTGGTCAAAAAATTGGGTAGTGAGTTTTCAATGAATAAGCACGTTTTAGGGTCCCTATAATACGATTTTACTATTTTCGCGATGATGTCTGTATGTATGTATGTATGTGTGTGCGTGTGTGTAGTCTGTGGTAATTTTTTCGTCTCGCATAACTCAAATACTATAATACCAAAAAATACAATTTTGTGAATTATTGCTTTTTATATTAAAATGAAAAGCTGGTTAGATTTTGGATAAAATTGGTCAACCGGAAGTAGCAGTTTACTTGAAGCCCTTAACAGTTTATCGTGAAAAATTCGGTTAAATTTCCTTTTTCAACAATTTATGTTATTTTGAAAGTTATAGAATATTTAATTTTACATGTGTTTTGATTACACTAATTTTATTAATTTTCATTAGATTTAGAGATAATTAAATATAAAGATATTAGATTTCACAAATCTTGCATTCCTAGTACACCATGGAAACATTTAAAAAAAAAGCTGTTTTCTTAGTGCAATATGTGTCAAAAAATTAAATAAATATAAGATAGAAAATTAAAATTCTCAAATATACATAGAAAATAAACAAATTATAAGGTATGTTTCTGTATCATCAAATACTACTCTTAAATGATTCAAAATAGAACTAGATGATATAGAAACATACCTTCTTATTTATGTATTTTCTGCTCATTATATGTTTGTTGTTGCTAGGGATATGAGGTACTTACATTGCAAGCATCGTGCGCAATGAATTTGTTTTGTGAGCATTTCAATACATTCCATTTCTGTACATGTATGTACCATGGCTAAGATACTTATTTAGAATTGTCAAATAATGGAATGGTGAAAGCGGGACAAATTTATTAATAATATTAAATGAATTAGGAAATAATATATCGAGTTCGTAGAAAAAGTATAGTGTACAACTCGTATGGAATGTCCATTTCATACTCGTATGATTTACAGAATTCGCCTTCGGCTTATGCTATAAACTTTTATACTCGTAGGAAATGAGTACAATTCCACGCTTGTTGTACAATATACTATTGTGGTTTACGATAGTGTAGGTATCTTATGATTTCTATATGAACGTTTTATTATTATTATTACTTTTAATATGAAACCGTAATTTCGTTCAAAATATAACCTAAAATTAATACTGAAACGACAGATTGAAGTTTGACATTTCCGTCCGTGAAGTGGTCATCTATCCTTTTTCTTTTCAAGTAGTGAAAAGAAATGCACATATTAGACACACGTAAAATTAACCAACGATTGAACAAGCGTGTATGTGACAGAGACAAACTATACATATAACTGTTAATAATTAGTTAGGAAACTAATAACGTATCGGTCATCACATCGCGGACAAAGTGTAGTTTTTTCTTGTACTCATCTGGCATCTGATTATATTGAAATGTGCAATTGTAACTAAAGCTCAGATACGGTGGAGTTTGTGTTGATAAAATTCGGTGTGTTATATCTAGAAAGCCACAGAACGACTTTTTGTATCTTCTGTAACTAGTATTTTAATATACCAATGAAAACATTGTTTATTTGCATAGGAAAAAGGTGCAAAGCTTGTTGTGGCCTCGAACTATTATAAAAATTGTGCTACCGATAAAGATGCATTACAGAAATTTCATATATATCTTTATAAATATAATCAAACAGATTTTGCTGCGGATATTAATTGGACCGTCATTGAACCGTTTGATTCTAGCTACAGTGTAGGTATTCTTTATATTCTTCTTGAAAGAAAACTATAAATTAGCATTATATATTTTCGTGTTGTTTTTAGGTACATATAGAAGTGAGGAAATGGAGCGATGGCGGCTGGAAATGGAACTTTATCAACGTGAAGAGAAACGACGCTTGCTCTAGTTTCCAGTTTTTGTTTCGACATGGTTGGGAGGACTTGACAAAAGCCTTACACGCTAACAAGGGATGTCCGATACAGCCGGTAAATATATTTTGACAATAGGAGACGGAGAGATGGATTATATGTATATACAGGGTATTTCAGACCACCCGTACCCCCCGATTATTTCGCGAACAACAAAACGGATTGAGAAACAAAAAAATACGTCCAAAATATTTTTAAATGATCTATTGAATGACACCAAATGAGTGTTCCCATTTAAAATTTCGAAGTGACCCCCCTCCCACCCAAGGGCTGGGGGGGAACTCTCATTTGATGTAATTCAATAGAATTTTAAAAATATTTTAGACGTATTTTTTTGTTTCTCAATCCGTTTTGTTCTTCGCGAAATAATCGGGGGGTACGGGTGGTCTGAAACATCCTATATTAGAAAAAGGGAAATGAAAAATGCAATGATTGGACCTATTATTCTTAACTATGTTTTCTTCAGTATCTTTATACTACATCCTGGTTTGCAATGGGATTTGTGATCAAATTTTAAGTTTTTTGCAAAAATTATACACAAGAGTGGAAATATCAATAGTGTTGTCTGTTATGATATCACCTTTTGAAGTAGCCAAAAGCGTAATATATGAAGATACTCTTAATTAACAAAGTATACGCAAAAATACACATTTTAAACTGGAAATTAAATACAAATATTATTACTTTTTATTCTAGCGCCTCGCCCCTAAACATCGATTTATCCGCTAAAACTCTATTTTGCGTACTTGTTACATAATAGTTATTTGTATCACAAGGTTGGAAACTGCTATTTTGAGAGTGCGAGTTTATTTTGATAGGACGAGCCGTAGGCGAGTCCTACAAATACGAGCACTCGCAAAATAGTTTTCAACCGAAGGATACACAAGATTTTTCGCGCCAACATTTATGTAAATTTAATAAATACATTTAATTTATTGCTCATTTTCTTAATGACAGGGAATTTTTTTTATGTTGCTAACTTCACAATATTTGAATGTCAACTATGTTTATTTTCCAATATCATAACCAAAAATATCTACATATTTTTATTTGGATTTTACATTGCAAATTCAATTATAATTACTTACAAATATGTTTAAAATCCATAAATATTCTGTTTTCTTGTATTGCAAATACTCAATTGAAGATATATTGCTATAATATTTTTAAGTCAATGTAATACTTTGACATTTCTAGCGTCAGAAGTTAACTAAAATTAGTGAAGTGATGCCAACATATAACCATAAAAAGTTAGCAATTTTTGTCGAACTAGTTCGACAAAAACATGATTTCCGACCGCTTTAGAGATATGTAATTGTGCCAATGTCGGACGGCGGCGCGAAAATTACTATTAAATGATTTCGCATAAACCTTGCAAGCATTACTGTGGCAACGTGCATTGTTTACCTTGTTTACTAATTTTTACAATGTAGCTGTCAATTAGTAACTTGTAAAGATTCATTTTCAAAAGCAATAGAGGGCTTGGGTAAATGGTGTTTACAAGTGAGTAACAAGTAAATCATTTAAAATATTTTTTGACAGAACAGTTGTGTGTAACTGACAGGACTTGGTTATAATTTTAATTTAATTCTGTGGTACTAAGGCAAAACCCGATAAGTCAAAAAAATCGATTTTTCATTTTGTTTGCCGATATGTAGATAATTTTGCGAAGATTTCAATGGACAAAACCCTGTATGATTATCATGTTCCTGGAATACGTAGTAACCAAAATAAAATACCCGATATGTACGTTCCTTTGCGGTTCGTCGAAGGCAAAACCCAATAAACCAGACATACAGGGTTTTTGACTTATCGGGTTTTGCCTTAGTACCACAGAATTAGTAATAAGTAAAATATTGTACAATACACGCAAGGTAACTGTTTCACTGCTTCAAGGAGGTGACAGGCTCGCCTAATCGGCTCGCCGGTCATTTCATCCATTCAGCAGTAAAAACTGTTTTACCTTGCTTGTAATGTAAATAACTATTCCTATACAATATTCAAAATTACTATTTGATCATTATATAATACCTGTTGTGTTTTAGGGTTCTTATCACACTGAACATTATTCCTTTGGTAATAAAGCTGTAAGTCCTTTAACAACGTGGCCTGGAAAATTTCTTTTTTTATTTCGTATACTAAAAAAAGAGAAAGTTGTTATATGTATAGAAATGGAAATAGAAGTAATTGAATTAGTCCAATAGTCACCATTGTAAGGATTTGGTTATATTAAATAAAAACAATACCGCCTTTTCAATATGATGTTTTATCTAATTTAACTGAAGTCCTAGTTCTTATACTTTTTGATATCCCAATGGCGGCCTCTTTAATGATAAAAGTATATTTTTAAACAATTTGGTGGTTGCGTAATTTTGACTGCAAGTGGAAATTGTACTGGGTTCAAATTCATTTACAACCACTTCTATAGTAAATTGAAGATACGCCATTAACACATGTAGGAGAAATTTGAAATGTTGTAATGTTTGTTATATTATAATATTGATAATTTTACATTTTTATCAGTTTTTTTTGCAATTATAAACCGACTAATTTTATGTGTTAAAAATATATTCTTTTGTTGTTAACAAGTATGTATTTTCAACTTCTTTATTAAATTATTATTAATGAATTAGTCTTGTGAACCATAGGAATAGTTTCCCTTATGAATTATTATCGTTTATTTTATAAAAAAAATCAAATGTCAAATGTACATTTTTTAAACTGTTTTCCACACTGTAATGTATAACCGGCATGAAGTAAAAGTTTGAAATAAATTAATTTTATCTGTGCCACTGATATATTAAACACATTATTTCTATCATTTTAGTGGAGTTTCTAACATATTATGAAACTCAGTGAAGTAATTTTATGCGTTTTTGTACATTACATCGCTCAGTGAACTTTAATACATGAGATGGTTAGTAAAAATCGGCAAGGAAAACCAATCAAATAATGAACAATAATACTTTTATTAACACGAAAACAAACATATGAAAAACTGTAATTGTCAAACGTAATTAATATCAACAACTCGTTACTGATACAATACAAAAGACAATATTCAAAATACAATTAGATAATTGGTGCAGTTTATTTTAATTTAATAATACAGGAACGTGTAACACGACGAAAGTGCACATCTAAATTGAAGAGTTGTAGTGTCGAGTTGACCCCCTTGATGTCCTTTTCCCTTGGCCGTGGTCAAGTCTATGTATGTATGAATTGTGGAAGGGAGTCTTATAACTTCTGCAGGCTATTGTATGTATGTACAGTATTATTCCGAAGTTACGCCTTCAGGTAGCAGAACCGAATGAAAAATCGACATACGTTCTCACTGGTCGAATGAGAAAGATAAACAATTCGAATTGAAGGATATATGTATAATCCATTGTTTATATACCTATATACCGGGTGTAGTATTGATATGTGGAATATAGGGTTTTCATGCTTTTTTTTTTTACTGTAACCAATACTCATTCAACCAGTGAGAACGTATGTTGATTTTTCATTCGGTTCTGATACCTGTGGAGGAGTTATGGGGCATAACTTCTGAATAATACTGTACCTGCTCGGTCCCTTGTCAGATGGCTAGTCGTCAGTTTAACAATAAATTCTTGCATGTTATGAGCAGCGCTGTTCGCTACAGATACATCGAGACACTGAAATATTGATACATCGAAATATCGATATCGAAACATCAACACAAGATCCCTCATGTATATTGAAACTTGATACGTTTATTCATTTACAGATTGTAAACAGACATAAAATTATTTTCAGACTATGTATCCTGAATAAGAAAGGTGTGTTAGCTAATTTTATACCAAATATTTTACAAAAACAATCTGGTATGGGCACCACACTACTTTCTTATACAAATAAAACCAACTGAACATGTATGACTTATTCCTTACGTATAACTATTGTGACAATTAATTGACATATAGCAATTATACCATTAATTTTGCATTCTCAGCTATGATGTTAATTTAAAATATTTATAAATATCCAGTATTGCTTTTACAATATTTAAAACGATACATATTATTGACACTTCAGAATTATTTGACGCGTTTGACACATAGATGCACAGAACAAATATACTATAGATGTTAAAATTATTTTATTTTTTGTTCCCAGTGTAACTAAGATTACTAAAATATATTATTAAATACATAATTTAGTTTTTCTCAAAATTAGAAGCATGTACAAGAAAAGTGCAAATAACATTTTATATTCCAAATATTCTTGCTAACATCTTTCATTTGAAACTTTTTTCACAGCTGATTCTATCTTTGAAAAAATTAAATATATTGTCTTGTGTGTTCAGTAAACTTCCTCTTCCGGTTTTTCAATTTAATTCAAAATCAACTCAGCTCTTCATATTTTCATTAAACTTATAAATTCCAAGTTTCGTTCATGAGATATTGCGCACACGGACATCCATCCATCCATCCTTATACACAGACGCATAAATCTCGTCAACGATATTTTTCATTATTCCAATACTTCCTTATACTTTGTATAAGAAAGTTAAAATTGTCAGATAGTTGTGGTTTGTGGTATTGTCAGATCAACGATGGATGAAATATTTCTAATTATTATAAAATTGTTATTGTTCCAAAGATTATTCTTTTGATATTTTGCCAAACTGTTATTAGTTAAATGAGGTTGATTTGATGGTCAAACGACTAAATAAATGTCGAGACAAACATAATCACTCAATAGAGGACCATATATGCCAATGTCATTAAAATAATATGTTTTTTATGTTTATTTTTAAGTATATGCGATTAAACATAGAACAATGACAATTATTTTTTTAAAAAGGTGAATCAAATTAAAATTGCTATATAACCATTGGATTTCAATGTTTGTCCTTCAATTTCTATTCTCCTTTAAATACCTATGTTTGGGTAATATTAGAAGACTCCAAGAGAATATAGTCTCAAATATGTATCTTTCGCCGCAAAGAAAGTGCGTGAATTTAATTCCGTCAATATTTCATATTTTACCACAAACATCTGCAATATTGTTCACTATACTATCGATATTTATCTTGAATGTAGAATGCTCCTTTTTTGTAAGTATTTACTAGTACATATCGCCATTTGAATGTTAGAATAAGATTATTTCTTAATTTCTGAATATATTACATACCGGGTAGTGAAGTGATTTATGCAATATACAAGAAATGACGTTTGAGTTAATCTGCGAGCATCTTATCATATTTGTGAGCTACTAAACATTTACATATCCATCCATACAATCACACGATCCATGGGCAAACAATGGGACCTCAAAATGTAATAATATAAAACACATTCGTACATGACTCGTGTCTGAATTTCAACTTTTAACTCGCATTAACATACTTTTGAGAAAATTTAGTTTGAATTATTTTCAAAAAAAAAATCATGATTTTTAGACTAAAATGGAGCACCATGTATTCAAATTCGTATAAAAACTTCTTAATACAAAATAAAATATATAAATATATAAAATAAAACAAATTAATATCACAATGAGCCTAAATTTGATAATTTTTAAATAAATCACTCTAAATTTGCGAGGTGCTCTAAAAATCGGACGTACATAAAAATATCCAAATCTAAGTAATTTCAGGGTGGATTTTTGACATTTTCGTTGGTTTTCCATCAGATCTAAACAGCCTACAAAGTATTAGTCAAATCGAAAATGTCGAGTGCAATGCTTGAGTGATTTGACATGGAACGTCCCACACATATCATCACGTGACATTCCACTAAGTAAAATAGCACAAATCCTGAGATATAATCAACAAACCATCATCTCTCCCATTTATTCCTATTCTGAATTTCGTTTGTTATACACTTCATGCCTGTCCATTTATCATTCTTCTCAAACAGCAACACTGTACATTTATCGATATTCAATAACAGATGTAAACTTTTTGTTACTTTATTTATGCTCACAATCACAATCATTTTTCTTGGGTACTCTACGCCCACCAATGTATTAACCGTCCGTTCCATTCAATGCCTTTTATAACAACACATCAATATACAAATTAAATAACCACGGGGACTTTCCACAATTCTGTTTCACACACTAGTAATTTACGTAATAAGACCTGAAAGTGATACTTTACTTGGTGAGCAAGCATATTCCATAGTGAGCCGTAGGCGAGCTTTGGAATCTTGCGAGTCCAGTGAAGACACTTTCAGGTCATGTTAGGCACAATATTTTTTTCGCGATCCTGGAAAACAAGAAATAATAATTCTTACACCTTATTGCAATATTTGACACATGAATAAAAAATAAATAAAAACTAATCAATATGGAAACATTGCTTTCCGATCCCTCATAGTCAATTTTCCGAGCTAGCTCGGAAAAGAAGGAATTTCCGGTCTAAAAAGCGATCAGAACAGCTCATTTTCTGGGCGATCGCAAAAAGCTCGAAGCGCAGCTGAAAGCTTCAATTATGCGAGAGCAGCAATGCCATTTTGCACCCGTAATACACACAATATTTTTCCTACAACTTTCTTAATATTCAAACAAAAGAAATGAATTAAATAAATATGTAAAATTATTATATTTTTCATACTAATTTATTGATACATTTTGATGTTACTAAGCAACAAAAACACTCAACACGTACCTGTCAACATCAACATAGAAAACCAAATTCTGGGCGTCAACCAATAAATTATCGGGCATTAATAAATATTAACCATTACTCGTATAAAAACTGCAGCATTACCTTAAATATTAATAAATAATTATACTTAACGTTACCTTAAATAAGTTTTTTTATTATGAATTGTATAATTTTTCTTAGGTTAGATTAGGTTAGGTTAGGTTAATGTCATAAATTATTAATTTAATTCAATCTTTTATTTATCGAATTTGTCAATCATCCTTTAATTTCTATTTTTCGTTTCTGTTCTTAATTAGTTGCAAGTTTGTGTTCAATAACTAAAGAAAAATTCAAAAATTTACAAGTAACTGATTCATTTAGCACGTAGGGCGCGTTCAGTCAGTTGCAAAGAGGCAAGAGCTGTGCGTTTGCGCATGTTTAATTTACAAAAAAATAATTGGATACATTTCAAATATACGTATTTTTATTCAATCTTCTTACAATGCGGAAAAGAGTTTTCCTATTTCACGTACACAAAGTCAATTTTGTGACACTGTTTTTCTCAAAAACAATGCTACAAAATTGTATTTTGTGCAACTGTTTTTGGGAATTTATTATTTGTAAAATTGACAGTCTGTCAAACTTGGGGTTGTCATTGCTCACGTAAAATTAATGAATCGGAGCCCCTGCGTCGGGCTTGCAGTCTGGGACTCGTTAGGCCCCGCGGGTAAAGCCCCTTGGTGACCAGTGATATATTAAACGTGCCGTACAATTTTATTTTTTTTTTTAATTTTTGAACGTGAAATAGGAAAAGTAGTATGAACAACTCGTGTTACAATGCCCAATTGTAATGCTCGTATTTTGCGTAACTCGCCTGCGGCTCGTTTACGCAAACTATACTCGTATTACAAAAAAGGTCATTGTAACACTAGTTGTTCAATATACTATTGTAGCCCATATGCGCAATATACTTTTTTTCACGTTGCCTGGGAAACACAAGTGTTGTTTATATATAACCAAGAAATAGCATATTTTGCGTATTGAAAACAATGAAAATGGTCAAGTTTTTTTGACAGTTGTAGGAAAAATAAATTACCGTCCACGCTGTTCTTTAGCAGTACATCCCATTGTTTTAAGCTTTCTTTAAATCAAGAAAACAACAGAACACCATTTTGTGTCCTCAGTATCATTGTATCTTCTGTAACTAGTATTTTAATATACCATTTCAAATATTATTCATTGGTATAGGGAAAAGAAGCAAAATTTGTTGTCACGTCGAACTTTTATCAAAATTGTGCAACCGATAAAGATGCATTACAGAAATTTCATATAAATCTTAAAAAATACAATCAAACAGATTTTGCTGCGGATGTTAATTGGACAGTCTCCGAACCGTTTGATTCAAGCTACACAGTAAGTATTCTTTACATTCTTTTTGTGCGAAAATATTAGATTACCATTATTTACTTTTGCGTTGTATTTAGATACATATAGAAGTGAGGAAATGGAGCGATGGCGGGTGGAAATGGAACTTTATTAACGTTAAGAGAAACGACGCTTGCTCAAGTTTATACTTTCTGTTTGGAAATGGTTGGGGGGACTTAATAGAAGCGCTACACGCTAACAGGGGATGCCCGGTGCAACCGGTAAATATATTTTTCTGCATACTGTAAACATCTACTGAAATGTAGTAATACTGGAACGCGCACTGCCATGCTCTCAGTGTATGGAAAAAGAGAGCCGAGAGAGATAGTTTGCATTAGGGATTTCCATCATTATCTGCTTATTTTGAATTAAAAAAATCTGATCTCCCGCCCAATACTATTGTTAAACGATACATAATAGTATTTGATAATACAGAAACATACCTTCTTATTTCTTTATTTTCTATTTATATTGAAGAATTTTAATTTTCTTTCGTATATTTATTTAATTTTTTGACATATAATTCACTAAGAAAACAACTTCACAATTAAAATAACATGTGTCACATTTCGTAAAACATTTAAAATTTTTCCATGGTGTACTAAGAATGCAAGATTTGTGAAATCTAATTCCTTTATATTTTATTAACTCTAAATCTAATGGAAATTAATAAAATTAGTGTAATCAAAACACATGTAAATTTAATATTCTTCAACTTTCAAAATAACATAAATTGTTGAAAAAGAAAATTTAACCGTGTTTTTCACGAAAAACTGTTATGGACTTCAAGTAAACTGCTACTTCCGGTTGACCAATTTTATCCAAAATCTAATCAGCTCTTCATTTAAATATAAGAAGCAATAATTCACAAAATTGTATTTTTTGGTTATATAGAATTTGAGTTATGCGAGACGAAAAAATTGCCACAGACTACACACACACATACATACATACATACATACATACAGACATCATCGCGAAAATAGTAAAATCGTAATGTAGGGACCCTAAAAAGTGCTTATTCATTGAAAACTCACTACTCAATTTTTTTTACCGGGAGGTAAAGATGGTGCAATATTGTACCGTAAATGTTTGCAAAGCTGTATGGCAACCAAATATGCAATTATCCTTTTTTAGGTACGTAATGAATACGAGGGTTGCCTTTTATATTTCGGGATTAGAGAAAACAAATGAATATTTATCATCAAAAATGGCTTTATTGCTTTTCAAAATATTCACCATGTAGATCAATACACTTTTGCAACGTGTGAACCAATTTTCGAAGCACTTTTTCCTTTCCGATTGAGGTATCTCCAAAACATGCATTTTGAGCGCATCGACCGCTTCATCAAGTGTCGAAAAATGTTGACCTCGCAATTAATTTCTAATATTCGGGAATAAAAAGAAGTCATTGGATGCCAAGTATTGACTATACGGCGGATGACTCGTCATATCGACGTTTTGTGTGCTCAAAAATTTCCTTGTCTCAGCCGATGTGTGCGAGCTCGAATTGTCGTGGTGGTGAATGATCCGTTTTCAGCGGTTGGTTTTTCTTATTTTTCCGAAGACTTCTGGCAAACAAATGGTTGTGTACCATTCAGAATTGACCGTTCTACGTTACCCCAATGGTACGATTAAGACAGGTCCAGTTTTTCCGAAAAAACAGGCGACCATTTGCTTCGAAGTGCTTCGTGCCCGAACGACTTTTGTTGGGTTTGGCTCGCTTTAGAAGACCCACACAATCGACTGCTGTTTACTTTCGGGCTCATACGCATAGATCCACGATTCGTCACCTGTCTCGATGTCATACACATGTTTTGAAGCACCGCGATCGTAATTTTGAGCATTTCTTGCGACCCATTGACACGAGCCTTTTTTTGAGCGATTGTCAAATTATGTGGGATCCAACGTGAAAAAAATTTTTTTACAGAAAAATGTTTATGCAATATTGTATGTATGCTGGTCCCACTAATGTCCAAGGTTGCTTCAATCTCATGATAAGTTACATGACGATCTTGCAATATCAGTTCGCGCATAGAATCAATGTTCTTCGGAACAACAATCGATTTTGGACCACCTTCACGAAACTCGTCGTTGAGCGAACTACGGCCGCGATTGAATTCAGTAAATCATCAATAAACACTGGTCCCTGATGGTGCTTCATCGACAAAAATCGAATTAAGTTCATCGATACACTGTTGTTGACTTAATCCACGTCTAAAGTTGTAAAAAATAATCGCACAAAAATGTTCACGATTTAAATCCATTTTTTGGCCGACATGAATTTTTCAAATTACTGTTAACTACACAAAAAGTGTTCGTACGTCAAAACGTTCTGAGTAAATATATTGTCAAAAATGCCAAACTTTACTACAGGAACGTCAGTTGCTAGATAGCAGCATTAGGATTGCCGAATCCCGAAATATAAAAGGCAACCCTCGTATTGTAACCTAAAATTATTGACATTTGTTGAATCATTACACATTGTAATCATTGAAATGTATATGAATACATCAGTTTGACAATAAGGAACAATGCCTTTCTTTCTTTCTTTCTTCTTACTATACGACAAGGATAGAGATACCTGTGGGTCACTTTCTATCTCGGCTCGGCTCGCATTTACATTGCTAGTGCGTGTTACAGTATTACTACATGTCAGTGTTACAAAGTGGAATATATTATTATATGAGGGATCATGATAGTTCTTGTTCTCGAGGATAAAGTTTATAATGACCATAATCCCGAATATAATACTTTTTTTTTACTCCTAAAAATTCGGAAATAACTTTTAAAAATGATCGCAATACGTTGAAAACACATGTTGAAAAACGTCAATATAAAAATACACAATGACAACTAGACTACATGTCAACTGCCAGGCGGCCGTTGCTTGGTAATCCACCTACATTACGTCTAAAATAACCGTGAATTACGGATTTATAGCTCTGTAATTGATGTAGAAAAAAAATTAATTTTGGGTACTATAATTAAGTAAAAAAAAAAATATTTAATAATGGGGATATATTTATACTAGAGTAGAAAAATACATATTCAAAAATTCAACCAATAATCAGGTTAACGGATAAGAGGCGATGTGATGTACGCAAGAGAACCAAGCGAAAAACCAGGGTGAATCATCACAAATAATAATTTATTAATTGGTTTATTTGATATTGTCAAAATGTATTTGAAAAAGTTGACAAGTGACATTTGTCAACATAAATTATTTCATTACTATTGCCATGGATATTGCTACTGAATCAAATTATGAAAATATCCGAACGACTCGTTAATTTATGGGGTAGTAAATAATATACTAAAAATTTGACAATGAGGAACAATGTAGACACACAGCAGTCAAGCCAAGTTCGAAAAAGAAACGGGCAAAACCGACCAGTATGTATTAGACCTACATACTTGCAATTTTGTATGTCTAATAGAGCTCCTTTGAACAGCTAGAATCCCAAATTTCATGAATATACCTCTTATAGGGCTCGATTCTCAACTATCACTGAAGTGATATGCAGTGTAAATTTTCACCATATATCATTTTATCACTTGAAGTTATTCTCAATCAAGTAAATGTGATGTATTGTGAAATATATCACTCACTTATTTTCGCCACGTATTTTATTGATGATATCAGGTGATACAAATTAAAGTTGTATGCGGCAGTAAATTAAAAAATAATATGAAGGAATATCTTACTTCTGGAAGCAATAGATCACCAAGATTTATCAGGCTACGATTAAAATGATTTCGATTATAATAAAAACTGATTTGTCAAATTGTTTAATAAAGAACTTGTAAACTTTATTAGTAATTACAATAAAGAATCATAATCGTGTTCCTCGTAAAATGTGGGTGTAAACTTTGAGACAAAGGTAGTATACAATAAAATTTAATTATTTGTATTATCAAGTACAAATAACCATGCACTACGATTTTTTATATAGAGTGGAGACTATCAGGCATATGAAAATAATACATATTTTTCAATAAGTCAAAGTTCTGTCAGCAGGTATATGTATAGAGGAAGTGACTGACGTTAACAGGATTTTACTTTCGAAACGGGTGAAGTTTTCAACAACGGAAGAAGATTTAACAAATATTAAACTGCTTTTTATCAGAAATATTTAAAATTAAATTTAAAATTTGAGACACTTCCTCCCACGAAAAACCAGATTCCATGTATTAAATTAATAAAAACAAAACTATTTAAATTCAGATACTGTTGAATGAAACCAGTAGATTTTAATTTTTGATCATAAGAAACATAAGTTTTAGGTACCATTATTTTCTTTTTCAAATGTAAACTCAAACATCAAATTTCACAGATTTCACAAACGTCATGCACCAAGTTTGTATTTTATTGTCATCCGCAACATATTTTGCCAATATACAGTATATAAAATACACTGCTCAAAAAAAAAATCGAGCCACTTGGCCGAACCAAGAAAATGACTGTTTTTAATATTTGGGGCATTTCTTTCAGGAACATGTTAACCAAAATCTGGAAATTCCCTCTGGAGATACATTCCTCCTCTACGTTCTCCAAAAATCTCGAAGAGATTCGCTCCCCTCGACCCCCTGAAAAATCGTTTTATGTGATGTCATGTCTGAGCAATGAAAAATCTCAAAGTTTGAAGGCTTCTAGCTCCAAAAACATCCTGTCTTAAGGGGGTTGTTCGACTCGATTGTCACAAAGCCCTGTCAATTTCCTTTTCAGAGCTGAAAATTTCGTCCTCATCGGCGAAGAATTGAGTGAGTGACCGCGTTTCAAAGGAACCCCTGTTTTCAGGGTTTTTTCGACAAATCATCGGATACGATGCGTGTATGCGTAAATGCGTGTGCATGTGTGTCTGTGTGAATATGCATTTCTTTCTTTTGTGCGTGTGTATGGCTGCGGGAGCGTGCGTGTAGATGAGTATGTGTGGATGTGTGTATGTTCCTTTGAAACGCGATACCTCACTCAATTCTTCACCGATGAGGACGAAATTTTCAGCTCTGCAAAGGAAATTGATAGGGCTTTGTGACAATCGAGTCGAACAACCCCCTTAGGACAGGATTTTTTGGAGCTACAAGCCTTAAAACTTTGAGATTTTTTATTGCTCAGACATGACATCACATACAGCGATTTTTCAGGGGGTCGGGGGGAGCGAATCTCTTCGGGGATTTTTGGAGAACGTAGAGGAGGAATGTATCTCCAGAGGGAATTTCCAGATTTTGGTTAACATGTCCCTGAAAGAAATGCCCCACATTTTAAAAACAGTCATTTTCTTGATTCGGCCAAGTGGCTCGATTTTTTTTTTTTAACAGTGTATCACACATTATCGCTAATTTATATCATATCACTTTACCATTGAGAATAGCATAATGAGTTGACAAGTGATATGATATAAATTTATCATCATTGTGATATCATATGAAATAGTTGAGAATCGAGCCCATAATTATGGAATTACGAAGGTCTGAATGTCTAAAGGTCTATTCACACATATCAGTGACGTGTCAGTGCTGTGTCAGTTCAGTGACAGTGTCAGTGAAAAATAAAATATCGTTGCATATAGTTTAGCTTAAACTGTTCACACAAGCCCGACACAGTGCCGTATTTTTGCGTTCAGTATCAGTTCAGTATCCGCTCCGTGAAATTATATATCGTTGCCAACGATATTTTTTCTATTTCACTGACGTATTGTACGCAGTCGTGCAGCTTGCTTGTTACATTTTTGTGAATAAAATTATTAACGAGCAACTTATTGAATTGGTTCGGCAATACTCTGTAATATATGATTTATTTCAAACAAGACATTTGGATCTTAACCTTCTGTCATCCTAAAATACTCAAAAAAATTGTTCCGTCATCCATCAACTCCTTGTATAAGGTGGTAAACTCTTCTTCACTTTCTCTTTTCTTCCATGCCTCATGTACCCACTTTCTTATCTTCGACTGATGCACTTCCTCTTCATCAAAAAATGTTGGCAATCATGGCTAATTTTGTGTCTGTAAGCTAAAATAATAACTGGCAACTGATGAAACTGTACGGATATGTGTGAATAGTAGCCACTGATATATCACTGATGTTAATGAGACTGAACTGATACGCCACTGACACGGTACTGATATGTGTGAATAGACCTTTAAAGGTAGCATTTTTATTACTGACTCACTGACTCACTCATCAAAAACCTAGACCACTTCTAAAAGTGACTTAGAAACTTGAAGTTTTGCATCAAGGTAGATCATTAGACCCATACAAAGAAAAAAAATCAAAAACATCAAAAAACTACATTCTATTGATTTTAAACGAAATTAATACTTATAACGAGCATCACCTACAACGGAGTTTCCATTCACTTACCAATAGATGACGTTGTGCCGAGTTAAATAACTTAAAAAAAAAAACCAGTACGTAAACGCAAGAAAAAAAATTGAACGTCATTTATTTGTTTAGACGCTTTTTCATTTTAATGTCTAAATAAGAACAGGGCCATTAATTTTTAGATTTCTAAAACTTTTAAAATATTAATGATATCCCAACAAAAACATAAATTTGAAAAAGGGGCCAAGGTCGGTAGAAATAAGGTTCGGGGTAGTTGGTGTCAATGATAAGAGTTGAGATCTAACGGGAGCAAAGTTCCATAGCAGTTCCTGTAATCATGTAGGAATGTACATCGTTCTACAATTCATTTATAGCTATTAACATTCCTAGTGATGTTATGAGTATCGTTACTGCCGCAGATGTCAGTTGAAATCCGAGCTCGTAGAGCGAGGATTTTAAGACATCTAAGGCCTGTTATGACTCATAACATCCGTGGTTTGTTCAATAGTTTACCGGTTTCAGAATATGAAGACGTTTATGTCATTAATAAATATTATTTATTGAAATTCTTTTATGAAAAACGTCTGTCATAATTTTAGAAGGTGATCAAGTAAGTCTGTTTGTTTTTATTTAATACCATGGTTACACTTCTTTTGTATCATATTTAAAATTAAAATTATTTTATCCAACTCCTCTCAATAAATGCTCTTTAACTATGGCGATTTTAAACAAGCAAAGTAAAAGATTATCCACTAGTGGGTATAATTTTGAGGAAAGTCACTAGTGAGTATTTTTTTATTTATAACAATAATAATAACAAACAACACCTTGGTAACTACTTCGATTGACATTTTAATTTTAAAATTTAAAGCATATGTCACTGTCAAATAATATTTCTTAAATAAATTTTTCATGTATTAAGAGGTGTTGGATAAAACGTTATACTTCACACGTGAGCAAAGTGGAATTACCCACTCGATATAATTATCTCACTCAGCCTTCGGCTTCGTGTGCTAAAATTTCTCTCGTGGGTAATTCCTTACTTTGCCCACTTGTAAAGTAAATAACTATTATCCAACACCTCCCAATAAATGCTCTATAACTATGGCGATTTTAAACAAGCAAAGTAAAAGATTATCCACTAGTGGGTATAATTTTGAGGAAAGCCACTAGTGAGTATTTTTTTATTTATAACAATAATAATACACAACACCTTGGTAACTACTTCGATTGACATTTTAATTAAAAAATTTAAAGCATATGTCACTGTCAAATAATATTTCTTTAATAAATTTTTCATTTATTAAGAAGTGTTGGATAAAACGTTATACTTCACACGTGGGCAAAGTGGAATTACCGACTCGATAAAATTATCTCACTCAGCCTTCGGCTTCGTGAGCTAAAATTTCTCTCGTGGGTAATTCCTTACTTTGCCCACTTGTAAAGTAAATAACTATTTATACTTAAACGTCAAATGTGTTCTTCATGGCTAGATAAAAAGTGGATTTTGGCGATGTTGAATTGCCTGAAAATATTTGGAACGTAGCAGGTGAATCTCTGAACAGCTTAATTCCGTGTGTATTAATAAATAGCGTTATATTATCATTGTGTATTATTTTCATTTTCTTGACTGTTTTGACAGGTCAGTAAGGTAATATTACCCTACAGAATAGAGTTATGACATACTTACCGTGCCTACTTTTGTGCATGTAAACATAGGTTTAATCTCCTGAAACCGGTAAAAATAGTTATTTGTGTATTAAGGGTGCAAAATGCTGCATTGTAGCACGAGCATAAAGCTTGAAGCTCGAAGCGCAACTGAGAGCTCCAGTTATGCGAGAGCAGCAATGCCATTTTGCACCCGTAATACACACAATATTTTTTCTACAACATTCTTAATATTCAAATAAAAGAAATTAATAATATCTATAAATATGTAAAATTATTCTATTTTCCATACTAATATATTGATACATTTTGAGGTTACTAAGCAACAAAAACACTCACCACGTAAGCACAGTATAAGAATTCACACAGTAGCGACACTTCAAATATTTTCATGATCCCAATATTTCAGTGGTGTGCAGCTGGGAAGATGGCCGCTTAATGTACGCTGATAAGCTATCTTAGTAACCATAGAAAAGAAAATATAATATGTCAGTGTCAGTTATATCTGTCAAATATTAAGCTTCAGTATTTCTGTCGTGTTAAGTTCATAAAATGAGTGCAAAACGGAGAGGTAAATTTATTTCTACCTTAGGAAATTGTAGGAACTTTTATAGTGCAGGTGAAATAATATTTTTAGATTTTATCCCCTTTTCAACTGACAGTTATTCAAATTTACCGCCGTATCTCGCAGCGCATAAAGATCAAAGGGACCGACAGCGAGTGTCGTTACTGTGTGAATTCTTATACTGTGACGTAACTGTCAACATCAACATCGAAATCGGGTATTAATAAATATTAACTATTACTAGTATAATAACTGCAACATTACCTTAAATATAAATAAATAATTAACTTTTAAACGTAACGTTACCTCAAATAAGTTTTTTCTTACCAATTGTATAATATTTCTTAGGTTCAGGTCATAAATTATTCATTTAATTCAATCTTTTATTTATCAAATTTGTCAATCTTCCTTTAAATTCTATTATGTGGTTTCTGTTCTTAATTAGTTGCAAGTTTGTGTTCAATAAATTTTTTTAAAAATTCAAAAAGTTACAAGAAACTAATTCTTTTAGCACGTATGGCGCATTCAGTCAGTTGCAACGGTGCAAGCGCTGTGCGTCTGCGCATGTTTAATTTATAAAAAAAAAAATTAGATTATATTACCAAGATACGTATTTTTATTCAATATGCTTACAGTGCGGAAAAGAGTTTGTGGCCCATGTGCGCAAAATACTTTTTTCACGTTGCCTGGGAAACACAAGTGTTGTTTAGAAATAGCCAAGAAATAGCATATTTTGCGTATTGAAAACAATGAAAAAATGTCAAGTTTCTTTGACAGTTGTAGGAAAAACATTTTGTTAATTTCTTTGATAAGGGATTTCTAACTTGGCAAGTTAATTTCGAATTTCTTGAACGTAATTTATTAACAGTGAAAACTTCAGGATTCATGGATAGAAATAGATATTTCCGATGAAACCTGAAAACCGAGATTTTTCACGATTACATTACTTCCTTTATTTTGTACAAGGAAATAAAAACGCTTTAATACATTGCTTTGCTGTCATTCACTATGATAGTGGGCGCGTTCAGCCGAACCTAGCAGCTAGCTAGCGTTTGCTAGTGATAGATTCTAGCAGATGAAAAGTCGTATGAACATGAACGGAATTTTGCTGGTACTGTTATCTTGTGTGAGTCAAGTTAGGTGGAATTAATCTTAAATTATGATAATAGACAAACCTAAACAGTATTTTAAAATTGGTAAGTAATAGATGTCAAATGCTTTATATATTTCACTATATATTAAGTTATTTTTATAGTTTTTTTTGCAGACATGGTTAATATTGATGACATTACAAATGAATTTTTATACATTTGACAGTTCTAGAAGATTCGCTAGTTCGCTAGTCTAGCTGCTGAAATCTAGCGGTTACTTATCAATACGTTCAGCTGTGACCGCTAGGTTAGCGATCTAGCTGCTAGGTTCGGCTGAACGCCCCATTGATATAGCGTGTTCGAATTTGCCTGGCGATTGACTTGACTTGCTAATGGGATAAGCCAGCCCTAGCCAGCGGGGTGCAAGTTTGTCTGATGTTCAGGAGTGGATTATTATAATTTTTGGCTTAGATGCTTCAAATCTCCGAAATTTTTAATACGATTATCTTTTCATTTGTTATAATAAAAGAAGGTGTACCGGTTAAAAAACAAAAAAGTGATGATGGAAAATCGAGAATTTTGAATGATTTTCAAAAAGATGTTATTCGTCGGAAAATACATTCGCATTACAATGAAAATATATATCCTTCACTAAGATTATTGCATCAAAAATTAAAAGATGAATGTGATATTACTTGTGCAGTTAGTAGTCTTCGCAGTGTTCTCCTAAGCATGAAATTCAAGTTTAAAAAAATTGATAAACGTCAAGTTTTGCTGGAAAGAATATGTCAATGGCGGCATCAATACTTGACAGATTTAAAAAAAGTTTCATGAAGAGAAACGCTCAATTATATACCCAGATGAAACATGGTATGATACACACGACACTAAATCTAAAAGTTGGACTGATGGTAGTGAGAATTGTGTTGCGAATATTCCAGTTTCACGGGGTAAACGGATAATTATTCTTCACGCGGGGAGTGAGCAAGGATGGGTGAATGGTGCTGAATTGTTGTCGGGTCACAACATGGGAAACGCTTGTCTGGATTACCATGATAATATGACGTCTAATAGCACAAACAAAACTTGTTAAAAGAATGCACGTGTGCGATACAGTGGCACAAAAATTTGGTCATACTGTATTGACTGCCTCCGTATTACTGTATATTAAATCCTATAGAACTAATTTGGGGACAATTTAAAACAAGTATTAGACGAAGAAATGTTACACCAACCGTGTGCGCTAATGTTGTGGAATTAAATAAAAGTGAAATAAATAATATTAGTGACTTAAATTGGGCTAGTAGTGTTCGGCATGTGATAGACATAGAAAACAGTTACTTAAATTTCAATAATATTATTGACGAATTTTTTATATATGTTGGACAGTCAAGTCACAACACTGGTGATATTGTTATCGATTAATCACCTAAGTAAAATAACATAGATGTAAAATAAAAAATAAGTTTTTTTATTAATATATGTTTATATTGACTGAACGACAATGACAATACTGTATTCATATTTAATTTTATTAAAATTTTTCATATTTTGATATTACTTGTGTTTGTTTGTGTAAAACTCATTTGAAAATATTATCCAGTACAACCCTGTAAAGTAGTCCCTCATAAATTTCTTTAATCTTCTTATGGAATACCTGCTGAGAAACACTAATGGAATCAATCGCCACGCAAATTTGTACAAGCTATACATATCCTATATACATATACTGTTACAAAAATATTTCCGATACAATATTCGAAGATTACTTTTAGATTATTATATAATGCTTGTTGTGTTTTAGGGTTTTTATCACACGAAAAATTATTCTTGTGTTAAGAATGGAGCTGTAAGTCCTTTAACTACGTGGCCCGGAAAATTTCTTTTTTTATTTCGTACTCTGAAAAAAGGGAAAGTTGTCATATGTACAGATATGGAAATAGAAGTAACTGAAGTAGTCCAATAGTCACTTTGTAAGGTTCTGGTTTTATTAAATAAAAAAAAGCCTTGCCAATATGATAAGTTTTGTCTAATTTAACCGAAGTCCTAGTTTTTTTTCAGATCCCAATGGCGGCCCCTTTACCAATAATAGTAGTAAATTTACGTGATATTAGATTTTATTCGTATATTTGCTTGTCAAAGTAATAAAATAATGTACTTAACATAACATATATTTCACATTAAATAATTATATAAAAAAAAAATAATGTTAATGAGAAGACGCACATCATCAACCTGAAAAAAACACTTTATTAAATAAAAAATTTCTTATAGAGCTGATTGAGGTATGCTAATTTTTAAAAATAACGACGAAAAAATAGTAGCTTTATAAAAAGTATATATACAGTGTGTCCCATTTAAGGTACGAATTGGACGAAAATTGCCTCTTTAGTAGGTTAGTTTGAAAATTTACCGATTATCTTTTTTTGCTGATAACTTCGTTGTGTGACATAATATGAGATTTTGGTTTGCACTTTCTTATAACACTTTTTAATGGCGAATTTGCACTCAAAATTTTTTATATCGATACATTTACGAGTTACTGGTATCAACTTTCATTTTTCATATGGAGGTCATAGTAAGCCTTGACATTTTTTAATAGAGATTTTTTTTGCTTTACAACGATATAAAACACTAATAAAATATTTTTATAATTAATAGAAAAAATAACGAAATTTGTTATTTATAATAAAATTGAATTGAAAAAAGTGAATCATAGGCTGCTATGAAAGAAAATAACAATTTCGAACAATTTAAAAATAATTTACGAAAAAGCACTTCTGCGTCTTTTATTCTGTTTTTTCTGCAACTTACTTAATATTCTTGGATTAATCTGATTCCGAATTCTTACTGTAGTATTTCGTACATTTTCATTCTAATATTCCCGAATGAAGAGTTTATTTTCTCAGTAACTCTATAAAAAATCTAATTGTGTTAAATACTTATCCATTGTCTCCAAATAGAACATTTAAATATTATACTATGACCTGTGAATTGTGAGTAGAAGCTCCGCCTTGCCGAAACCATATATTTTGTATTTGACGAAGTGGCAAATGTATCTAAAATATTTGCAATATCATTTTGTTACATTTTTAAATATCTAGGGCCATTTAAATTTTCGTTAATTATGATTGTGCCAATTAGTGCAATTCTTAGTATACCACACCATACAATGAAACTAAATTTAACTTAATGGCGAGATTCTATTATATATTATTAAATTTTTTCCATAGCAGCCTACGATTCACTTTTTTTTTTATTTCCATTTTATTATAAATGAATAATTTCGTCAATTTTTCAATTAATTATAAAAATTTATTATTACTGTTTTATATTGTTGTAAAGCAAAAAAAAAATCTGTTTTCAAAAATGACACTATGACTATGACTTACTATGACCTCCATATGAAAAATGAAAGTTGATACAAGAAACTCGTAAATGTTTAGATATAAAAAAAATTAATACTTCTGCAAATTCACCATTAAAAACTGTCATAAGAAAGTGCAAACCATAATCTCGTATTATGTCATATAACAAAGTTATCAGCAAAAAAAGAAAATCGCTAAATTTACATTTTAGCCAATATCTAGTGACCTATGGATTCAATTGGAAAAACCAATACATATTCAGACTACCCCACTAATGAGGCAACTTTCGTATAGTTTAATCAACTTCGTATCTCTTACGGTTCTCGAGATCCCTATGCATTCGTATCTGAAATGGGACATACTGTATATTATTTAATATAAAAAATAAACATGAAAAATTGCATTATTGAGGAAAGTCGGGGCGAAGGAATTAAATAAAAATGCCAAATAAACTTAAAGACTTTATTGCTAATAAATAACAAACAAAGGGAGACGTTATATTAATATTCATAATTACATCAGAATAAAGTAAGTAGGCGGCATTATAATGTTCTTTATAGCATTTGTTCAGGTGGTTGTCAAATAGAAAAATAGTGATTAGCATGTAATATTAATATTCTTTTATTATTGATACTGCAATATTTCTAGTGAGTAGTTAAAACAGTTGTTTGAGTTATTTTCTAGTATACAAAACAATATCATAAATGATAGCTAGAATCAATAAGCAGAAAAACATACACAAAATACCACATACCGGACGCAACTTAAAAAATCTGATGTGCCCAGCACATAATCTCCCGCCCAATACTACTCTTAAACGGTACAAAATAGTATTTGATGATACAGAAACATACCTTCTTATTTATTTATTTTCTTCGTATATTTATTTAATTTTTTGACATATATTTCACTAAGAAAACAGCTTCACAATCACAATGACATGTGTCATATTTCGTAAAAAATTGAAAATATTTAAATGTTTCCATGGTGTACTAGGAATGCAAGATTTGTGAAATCTAATTTCTTTATATTTTATTATCTCTTAAATCTAATGAAAATTAATAAAATTAGTATAATCAAAAAACATGTAAAATTAAATATTCTAAAACTTTCGAAATAATATAAATTGTTGAAATAGGAAATTTAACCGTGTTTTTCACGAAAAACTGTTAAGAGCTTAAAGTAAACTGCTACTTCCGGTTGACCAATTTTATCCAAAATCTAATCAGCTCTTCATTTAAATATAAGAAGCAAAAATTCGCTAAATTGTATTTTTTGGTATTATAGTATTTGAGTTATGCGAGACGAAAAAATTGTCACAGACTACACACACACACACACACACACACACACACACACACACACACACACACACACACACACACACGCACACACACACACACACACACACACACACACACACACACACACACACACACACATACATACATAGATACATACATATATACAAACATCATCGCGAAAATAGTAAAATCGTATTGTAGGGACCCTAAAACGTGCTTATTCATTGAAAACTCACTACCCAATTTTTTGACTAAAAACAATACCTCCCTTACCTAGAGGTAGGCGGGAGGTAAAAAGTCCTATCCAATGATAATAATTCCACTAAAAACGTAATTAAATTCCTAGAAAAGAACTATCTACCCAAGTGTAAACACTATATAAAATTGCATGTACTCATGTCGAATAACCAAATAGTCAGGCAAAAATTTCATAAATAAAAAAAAATTAAAGAAGAAACAATATTAATTTTGCTTTTATATTTTAATCCCAAAGTCAAAGAATATAAACAATATATGTATAATAAATTTTATCAAATGAAATAGTATTTTAAATACATATTTTCAAAATATAAATAAATAACATTTTGTTAAACAATAAGTCAAAAATAAAATAAAGAAAACTTATATTCCCTAAATGTAAATAAATGATACCAAATATAATAAATTAAATGAAAAACATTGGATTTCCTCTCATAATTTCGTTTTTAACTGTCCGTAGTTTTTCTTCCTTGTTTAAATTATTTAAATTTAAAGTTTGCCTAGAAACAAAACTAAAATTAATCACAATCATTAATGAGAATACTAAATATTATGGAAAACAAAAAAATATCCTAACAGATTAATTTTAATTAATATTATCTTTATAATGGAGTTTTCATTTGTGCGATTTTTAATATAACGTATTAATATATAAATAAATATATCATCAAGCCTTTTACCCATTATGGGTGTGGCACTCTGCTTACGCAGATCTCGGTAAGTGATATATTTTTAATATATGATACAATTATACGATAGAAATGATAAAATTAAAAAGGTTATCTCAATTTCGCTTTAAATATAAGCAATTTAATATTTTCTAAATATGTTAGTTAGTTAAATCATACATATATTTAAACACCTAAAAATGTGAGAAGCATTTTATTTAAAGCTTCTGATGTAGGTAATCATTTTAAAAAACATGTCTAGAATCAATTTTTTTTTCTGTAAGAATCATTAGAAACCTACCAAATTTGGCATTAAATTCAAAGTTATGGAGAAGATTTGAACTCAAATGTCAAAAATTAATTTTGGACGATCGTTCATTGTTTTTAATGAGAATTAAGTGAATTCTACTAAGTTTGATATTAAATTCTTTTTTCCAACAAGTTAATAAAATCTTGACAAGCTTGATGTCAAACTGAATGTCTCACAGAGAGCAGATAAATACAAAATTTCTGAATTAGGAATTTATATTACCAGGATAATATTTATTATGGACTTCACGCTATATTATATAGTATATGTAAATTTTTAAGGTTCCATAAATATCTACCTACGGGTGTAACACCAAAACCGACAACCGCGATTATTTTCTTTGTTATTATTGTAACGTTCGTGGGTTTTAAACTTTTTTTATTTAAATAATAAGAAATATTATTAATAACAAATAATTATAATAACGAGTAAATAGTTAATTAACACTAAATATATAACACTAAAATAACAAACGACTTGTTCGAACCCACAGCGTTGCGTCATTTACTTGGCCGGGCGGCGTAGCGGCGCGGCGTGGCGGCGTAGGCCGGCAAGCTTTAACTTGTCGCTGCCGCGTTCGTTACATTATAGTTACAAAAAAATACCACGGGTGACATACTATCAGAAAAGAAAATCTTTTTTTAAACCAGTGATTCTCAAGTTACATCATAAATTTGTATTTTTTAAAATGGGATTAACATATTTTTTATGCCTATTCGCTAAAGAATATTTTTCTAAATTCAACCATGTATTAGTTTTATATCTTTATATAATAAAATTTTTGAAAAAAATGCGATTGAAATTTTAAAAAATATTTATTTTATTATTAATGTACAGTGGGCTGAGGACGAAAAAAAATATCAAAAGAACAAAATGTAGCTATATAGTATATAACAATAAGTGGAATTAATGTTAAATTAGTGATTATTTTATTTAGATATTTTGAAGGTTATTGCTGTCAAATTGCGTTGCCATGCATGTGTTGAACGGTTGCTATGTATTTATTGACGGTTGCTATGCGTTTGTTGAGCGGTTATTATGTAAAATAATTTTACAGCCTTGGCATAAAAGTGACACTTTACAGACTATTACCAGTCCGGGAAGTGTCATCTTTAATGTCAATCGGCAAAAAATTATTTTTTGTAACTATAATAATAAAATATAATTGCGGTGGTCGGTTTTGGTGTTACACCCTTTATATTTCTAAATTCATAGCTACGGTAATGAACATATTATTGAAACATCTATTCTCTATTATTGAATGTATAAAAAAGTCGCATAGCGCCCACATCAGAATGTTTCATTTTCATTTGACGACATTTTTTTAAATAAATTAAATTTATAATTTTTGTATTCAATAAACTTCAACTTCTGAAATTGCAATTACAACAAAATCAACTCAGTTCTTCATGCTGTCATGAAAAGAGAGAAATAAAAAATACGAATATGTCTGAAATAACGCAGTTGCTGAGATGAAGCCGCAATAATGAGTACTCACCCATCCAGATAGACTCTTGCTCTCAATGCAGCTAGATGAGCGTAGTAGGTGGGTGCAGGGTATGAAACAGAACGTGTACATCGTGCGAACATGTGACATAAATAGTAGGTCAGAGCCTCTATTTCGTCTTCTGGTGTAGCACAGTCATCCCACACGACGCGATACTTCGTAGGACGAGCCACACCTTGGATTGATGCGTGGCTCACCTGGGAAAAAAACAAGAAGTCAAAATATTTGTTGCTATCTTGAAGTTCAGACATAGAATACTATATTATACATATATTAGTTAAGGTGAATCATATATCTACTATGAAGTTAGCAACAGTCTACTCTACAACCACAATTTCATTGAAACAAAATATCTTTTACTTGTTACTCACTTGTAAACACCATTTACTCAAGCTCTCTCCAGTCTTTGAAAATGAATCTTAACAAGTTACTAATTGATAGCTACATTGTAAAAATTTTACTAGTTAGTAAACATGGTAAACAATGCACGTTGCCACAGTAATGCTTACAAATGAGTAACAAGTAAAATGTTCAATACACGCAAGGTTTTTACTGCTTCTAGGAGATGACAGGCTCGCCTGATCGGCTCGCCGGTCATTTCTTCCATTCAGCAGTAACTGTTTTACCTTGCTTGTAATGTAAATAACTATAACAAACCACTAAACAAAAAAGGGATACTTTTTACGCTATTTCTATAAGTTTATATTTTTAATTAACCTGTTATTGTTCTTTGATTTTTACTCTTTTATTTTATTGTCTTTAAACTTTTCACATTAAAATTTAACGGTATGTAGGATACCTTTATTTCACACATCCTCAATTTTTTACACAAGAACAATTTTTACTCAACAGCCATCATGGCTACCTGTTTACAGCCAACGACTCGAGTGATCATTGGCGCGCTTTTTAAACTCGCAGGGTTTTTCCATATAACTTAACAAAATGAAAAAAAGAAATAAAACTAGTGCCAACTGTTCAAATAAATGCCTAAAAGCGTATCCTTTTTCTTTCGCCCAGCAATGTATAATGAATAAAAATTATTATTTATCTTTATCAATTGTTTTAAATTATAATAAAAACGCGTATAAATTGCATGGTATGTTAGTCAAAGAAAAAGTCAACAAGTATAAATTTTAATTAAATGGGTATTTTAACTTATCAAATTTGTCACAATATCAACCAAAATGCCCTTTATATTTACCGCCCTGGACAAATGTCAGGGTTGTCCACCCCTTAGGGTGGGCACTGATTTTCGGGGCTATTCTGACAACTTCGAGTAAATTCCAGAAGCCTGCAAAACTCGAATGGACGACGGGAAGTTAATCTTGGTGGACTTAGACTTAAATGGATTTTATTAATATCTGATTAAAATAAGAGACATATGAATTTAGCTTACATTTTATTTACCATATCATATAATCACAGTATAAGAATTCACAAAGTAGCGACACTACCAATATTTTCATGATCAAGATTTCAGTGGTGCGCAGCCGGGAATATGGCCGCTTAGTGTTCGCTGATAAGCTATCTTAGTAACTATAGAAAAGGAAATATAATATGTCTGTGTCAGTTATATCTGTCAAATATCCAGCTACAGTATTTCTGTCATGTTAAGTTCATAAAATGAGTGCAAAACGGAGAGGTAAACTTATTTGTACCATACAAAATTGTAGGAACTTTTATAGTACAAGTGAAATAATATTTTTAGATTTTATTCCCTTTGCAACTGAGTTATTCAAATTTACCGCCGTATGCCGCAGCTGCCAATATGGCCGCTCGGCTCAAGGTTATTTGTCGATGCAACGTAAAGATCAAAGGGATCGACAGAGCGTGTCGCTACTGCGTGAATTCTTATACTGTGATATTATTATCGACATATTTAGAACTAAATCATGTAAATAAAATATGGATACCCATTAAGTTGTATCCTGAATTTTTAAACACATTTTGAAGCACATATAACATGCATATATAGTGTAGGAAAGAAGTAACTTGTTGATAGATAAATTAACGAATCACGGATTTGGTGGTAGTATTTGTTTGAGTTAAAATATGTTGTAACTCATTAGAATGTTAATATTATTTAATTCATAGAATATGATTCATCTTAAAATTAAATATACGCTATGATAAATGTAAAACAAATAAAAAACACCAATGTTTGTACCTAATACGCGAATCTAGCGGTGAGTTTTCAGAAAAAAAATATATTGAAAATCAAACGGAATTTGGTATGTATTATATATAATTTTATAACCCAAGAATGAAAGTTTTATAATCAGTATTGCTTTGTTCACAGCGTATGTTTCACTTTAAAAGATAACACAAGTATGCCAGATAGCGTGATCGATCCTTGCAGCTGGTACACGCCTCTTTGGAGACAGGGAAACAGTCCCGAAGTAAATGTAAACACTCACCAAATAATACTCAAGGTAGGTAGGATGCGTAATATTAGTATCAACGATGGTACCAGCCCGTACGTTGCCATTTTTATCATCAGACTCATACATATTGGTTGGAAAGAACCTTGTATGGTGTCGCTTTTGTACTACAATGAATGTAATTCCTGGTTTATATGAACCAGGAGTCCCCAAGCTGGAACAAGCTCGCCTGATTGCTTGGATTTCTTCATTCATAACCTATAATATAAACCAGAAATAACACTTTCTTTCAATATTGCTGAAAATATCCTAACCTGTTTAAACTGGCTTTCAGAAACGCCATCTCTAAAGAAAAATATTCTTTGTGGAATTTGATTGGAAGTCTTCCTGAAGAACACTAACTGTTCTTTGACGATATTTTCTAGGTCTTGGATAATTTCTTGGCGAGATGTTTGAAGCCTCCAACTGAAATTATACTGGAAGGCTTTTGGATCACAACTTGCTGTCACCGCAGCGACACTAGGCATGTCGCTTCGATCCGGCGGTGGATGAGACACGTCTGCTCCCATTATAATACAGGGATTCTGTAGACATGGTGGCCGATAATTGTTTACTATGGTATGATTATGGCCATTTAGCTTTGAATTAATTTTCAATATAATATTTTGTGCTGTAGATGCATTCATTTTGTACATTGTTTTTGACTTAATACATTGAGTCAAACTTCCTACTACCAAGTCGGCTTTTTGTTTAACCTAAAAATTTATAAATATAAAATAATTTAATGTAATAGTTTATATTTCTAATTCATACCTGGTTGTAGATATTTTTCGGATATTCTGGTATGATTACGAAAATAAGTTTCAAACTTTTATTATGAATCAGGAAGTCTTCAAAGCTATTAGGGTTAAATCTTACAAGTTGGGCGTAAGGTTGAGATGGATTTCCTATCTGCATTCCAAGTTGTTTCGAAGTATACATAATCTTAAAAAGAATTATCAAATTACACATTTATGGAAGTTGTTAAGAGGTGAGTATTAAATCTTACAACATGTAAACACAATTAAAACTATAACAAAAAAAAATCTACACTGTTTTAGAAACTAGGCATTCCACAACTAAAAATTGTTATGGAATCACTAACATTCCATACGCTGCGTATGGAATATTTTCGACGAATCAGAGCCGCATATTAGCGCGATATATGAAGTACCTTGATCCAGTTACTATGGTTACGTCTGTTTGTTTAATTTGATTTATTTGAGTTTGACGTTTTCAACAGTTTTATATTTGTATTTTTTGTATAATTTCCAAAATCTTGTTATAGAAAGTATAATCTACAACATGTAACGAAATGGCATATCCCACACACGCAAACCGTAGCCCTCGCCTTCGGCTCGAGCTACAAACTTTTTGCTCTCGTGGAATATGTGCCATTCTATTACTGGTTGTAGAATATACTATTCTTCTCCATAGTAGAAACTTCGAAGTTTGTAGGTTTCACTAAAAAAAAATAATAAAATATAATTTAATTTGTTCTCACCATTCTAACAAAATTTTGTATTATGTCATTTTTGGTCTTCGGGTCTAAATTTATGACAGTCCAAGAATTATGTTCCAGTGACTGTGCTTGTAAAAATTCAGCTGGTCGCCAAATACCTTTACTAGGTTTTACTTGAGTTTCATTTCTATATTGTAATGAAGGTGGAGTCAACATTCTAGCGTTAATTTTTTCAAAGTTATCTCCAATGCTCAATCCAAATGCTTTTACGACGGGGTCTGCATTGAAGTTTATCTGAAAATAAAATTATTATATCGTTTTCCAAAAAGAAATTTATAATTTTGAAACATTTTACTAGTTATACTTTTTATACAGGTTGAGTTTTTTTAAAGCAACTAATCCGATTTGTTGGCTAACTAATGACGTAGGCTTATACAATAAAAAAATTAGAGGGATGTGGTGGAGGAGAATGATAGTCATATTTTCTAAAATGAAAAAGGATACTTTTTTATTACAATGAATAGCCCGAAGTATTCCCTTCTCAAAGGTTTAACATGTTCCTTTACCTAAAATTAAAATTAAGATCCCAAAGGTCAAAGAAACCTTAACATTTTAGTATGAAAAATAAAACTATTGCCGATGGACAAAACAAGTTATTTTTTTTTTAAATTGATACTGCTGTCAACAAAGGCTTTACATTGACAACAATTTGATGACAGGAGTATCAATAGTGAAAACAATAACTTATTTTATCCAACACTTCTCAATAAATGCTCTATAACTATGGCGATTTTAAACAAGCAAAGTAACAGATTATCCACTAGTGGGTATAATTTTGAGGAAAGCCACTAGTGAGTAATTTTTATTTATAACAATAATAATAACACACAACACCTTGGTAACTACTTCGATTGACATTTTATTTTAAAAATTTAAAGCATATGTCACTGTCAAATAATATTTCTTTAATAAATTTTTCATTTATTAAGAAGTGTTGGATAAAACGTTATACTTCACACGTGGGCAAATTGGAATTACCCACTTGTAAAGTAAATAACTATTGTTCAACGGGCTACCTGAAGTTTTATGTGTCATATTAAAAATGTTAATATTAATTTGAACTTTGTGACCTTAATTTTGATTTTATGTATAGGAACATGTGATATAGTTGAAAAGGAAATACTTCGGGCTATTCATTCTAATAAAAAAGTTCCCTTTCCATTAACGAAAATATAACTTTGATTCCCCTCCGCCACATCCCTCTAACAATTTTAATTTACTAACCGTACAATTACGTACCCTTCCTTGCTGTGTAAGCCTGTGTATTTATTTTTTCTTTTAGTTTTTAGTTAGGCAGCAAAACTGATTGGTTACTTTAAAAACTCACCCTTATATCTACATAAAATACCTGGTTCAGACTGTGAAAAATTTTTTCCTTTCGTATCTGAGTAGAAGTAGTTACGTTCCTAATCAGATTTGTAGTTTGAATTTCATTTAATGGTCTTATGTTAGCCTGAAAAAATAATAATAATTAGGATATGATCCTCGGTTCGAGCTTCACAGCCGTCAAATTTTTGAAATTAAACTTTGAAAAATGTCGCCATGTAAAAATATTCCTGTGGCTGATCCACCACTATTATAGTTGGAAGCCGTGGTTTGACGGTTTGTAACCATTTTATACGCAGAAATATATCATAATAATGAAATCAACTTTGAGCAGAGTGCCACACCCAGAAATGGGTAAATGGCCTGAGGTTATATTTATTTATTTTTTTATACTCTTATATAAATATATCCTCATTCTTTAAATTTTTTTGATGAATTATAGTACCCGTGTAGTGAATTGTGATTCATAATTCACTTTTCTCGATCAATCACAGAGCCAGAAATCCATAATTCACGGTTATTTTAAAGCCGCGATATAGATCACCAAGCATCGGCCGTCTAACCGTTTTTTTTTTTATGTTGACGTTTTCAACGAATTTCGATTATTTTCAAAGCGGATTTTCGAATTTACGGGATTATGGTTATTATTCACTCGGATGACTTGCATCACTCGCCTACGGCTCGTGACGCAAACTTCATTTTCCTGCATATAATGACTATCGTAAACCATATAATAATAATATACTATTATTTTACAGATATAACGCACAGCTATAATTATTATAGTTGTTATCATTCTAAAACATATTTATTAAATTATTAATAGTATATTTTGCATCAAGTGAAGGAATGGCAAATATTCCATACGAGTAAAAAGTTTGTATTCCGAGCCAAAGGCGAGGTCTACGGTTTGCGAGTGTGTGATATGCCATTCCGTTACATATTGTAGAATATACTTTCTATAACAAGATTTTGGAAATTATATAAAAAATGTTGCTTATTTAACGAATAACTGTTGAAAACGTCAAAATCAAATAAATAAAATTAAAATAAAGAGACATAACCATAGCAACCGAACCAAATACTTCATATATCGCGGCTCTGATTCGTCGAATTTATTCCTTACGCGGCGTATAGAATGATAGTTGTTCCAATACAATTTTTAGTTGTGGAATGCGTAGTTTCCAAAACAGTGTTATAGAAAAAAACTTACCTGTCCAGGTAGAATTGTACAAAGTTCAGGAGGCAAGTAAATTTTTCTGTCCTTTGGTCCAACATAAACAACTGGTAATTGTGGATATTTTATTCTATACTTTTTAACTTGCGTAAAATATTCCAAAACCGACATTTGTTGTCCATTTTCTAGAATAAATTTAGCACGATCTGGAGTTTCCATTAAACTATTTACACGATACACTCGACGAGAAATTGGATGATTGGGCAGCTCATATTGAACCTAAAAATCATTTAAAATTGGATATGATTCATTAATACGAAGGAGGAAATATTTTACCTTTAATCCTTTCAGAAAGTTTGATATCTTATTGAGCTCTTCATCAGTAATGAATTGTAATTCGTTTTTTGACATTTCAGCCATTAGATCTATTACAGATTGTTGAGTTGGAAATCCTTTATGTGCAACTGTCAAAAAATATACCATAGTTTGAAAGGTTCTCAGGGTGTTCTTTCAGAAGAGTATGTACTTTGTTTTGTCTACTTACCGTCTATATTTAAGAATGGTTTCCAGCCAATGACAGTGCTTTGAAAATGTCCATGCCACAATTCCATTCCATCTCCTAACTGTACTATTCTTCCTCTTGGTTCTGTAAAGTAGCATCTTCCTACTCTAATAAAACGTACACTAGATACGTTTCCCAGTACAACATCAATACATTGCAAAGCGTCCTGCGGTATTTGAATGTTACACCCGCTGGCCATGTAGTCAAAAAGAGTTCGAAGGTTTACTTCTGCAGCGAACTTTACAGCAACTTTATAAGTTTTCTGTTTTGAATTTTCCCCGTCGGATACCATTACTTCACTACTATAATTGTCGAAAGGTAGGAATGTTGGGGTGTATGCATTTTTCTTGTCGTCAAATGCCACTGGGCTGAAAAAGGTTTGCAACATAAGTAAGTGTTTGTTTCTGCACCATGAGAAAGAAGCTTGATAAAGAAATTCATAAATATTAACCTTGTGTTTTCAATAAAAATGCTTATGATATCCCTGAAATAAATTGACAGATACATCATACATTACATATTTATGTGATACCTTGAATAAAAGAAAATAATTCCCAATTACAGCATATGGCGCTTCTAGCTTATAATAATATGAGAACCACTGGGATGCACTTGTATATTTGGTGTTGAAAGTTGAAAGTAAGCAACAAACAGTTACACAAAATAATAGATTACACAGGCCCACAAAAAAATTGTTGGAACTCGTATCCTACTCGAAACTTAAAAACTTAAAGGAAAATGTTTGAACTTTACTGCCCTGTTTGTCTTTCGCGTCTACGATTTTTTTGGCACAGTGTACGAGCTGTCAATGTTGGACATTTTTTGATATCAGGAACATTTTTTTATATGGGGGTGGGAGAGGGTGGATTGGATTTGATATCATATTGACTAGCATTGAAGAGAGCATTTAAAAGTTTCTAAAACTCACAGAATTTTGGGGCATTTTCAAGTGCTGCATTTTTTTCCTCGAGTGTATATTCCTATGTACTCGTAATTTACGACGCTGAATCCGAATCTGAGGTCAAAAAAATCGTACATCACATGACCTCCAAATTCAACCCCTTGTGCTACAAAACCTTAACAGGGTAAAAATGACGTAACGCTCCACGAATAGTCTTAAATCTAAATAAATCGAGTTAACTATGAACATTCAAGTATAGAACGCATAAACACAGAGTCAACTTTATTGAAAATCATCCCCATGAGCGAGTGAAAACTACCCCTCATATTATAAAAATGCAGGGATTGCAAAAAAAAAAGTTTCGATGTAATACTCAAAATGTGCTCCCATAGAGTGACGGAAACCACCCCCAAATTTAAATATAGAAAATACCGGTGAAAAAATTTTGTCATCGTGATTTCTAATTTAATCGATGCTAAAGATATGCAGCACTGCAGTTTGGAGGTGAATTCTTGCATTGCACCAAAATCATTCATTGACATCCCCATGAAAGGATGACAATTACTCCTCACATATCACGAAATTCAAAAAATAGTTGCAGTACCTTTTACACTATTCGTGGAGTGTTAAGTAATTTTTATCCTGTTGAGCGGGTGTTTTTTAGCGTTAGAGGTTGTTTTGGGGGTGTACGATATGATTCGGACTTAGCGTCGAAAATTGCATAAACATATACGAGCCCTAACAACATAATGTTCGGACACTTGATTTTTGCTATGTATATTTTTCTGACTTGTCACATAATATTTATATTTAAAATGAACGAAGATGAACCAATACTAAATATAAAACTATAGTGTTTATTCATATTTAGCAACAGAAAATGACGTATCATAAGAGTAAATTATTGGGTTCAAACTCAACTTCCCCAAAAAAATTTGTGCACTATATGTTTATATGTTGTAACAGCATATTTTAAGTATAATTTAGTTTATTGTTATATATTTTTATTATTCGGTCACTCAAAAAATAGTTTTAAAAATTTACGTTTTCGGCAATTTTTTATATTTTGTAGGTTGTCACCTAATATTTATATACAAAATGGGTAAAGAATATCTAGAAAACAATGGCGTAGCATAGAGGAAAGATTTTGGATTCTAAAATCCTATTTTGTCGAACGTCAAAAATTGTCGAAAACGAAGACAAAAATGAAAATATATGTTTGTAAACTAAATAATGCTTAAAATAAGCTGCTACAACAGATTTTATTGATCATTTAGTGGAAACAATTTTTTTTTAATTTGAGTTTGAACCGAAAAAATTATCCCCTATAATACGCCAACATTTAGTATTGGCTTATCTATTCATTTTAAATGTAAATGTTATATGATAAATAAGAAAAATGTAATAAGTAAAAATCAAGCGTCCGAACATTTTGTTGTTAGGGCTCGTAGTTGTCTCGATAGCAGTTCAAAAAAAATTTTTTTTGTGGGGCTGTGTTATCTGAAATATTTATAGATATATTACTTACTAGTTCTTTAAATGTAATACTCGAAAAGTTTCCCAAATTTTTCGCACCATTCTCTTCACTGGTTCCGGCGTAATTGTTACATCATAATGTACGGCAATTTCATATTTCGGATTAATATTTAAAGATATATGATTAGTTTCAACAATACAAGGTTGTCCGCGTGTTCCTCCTTGACGAAGATACTTCCTTCGAGGAATATCTAGAGTCAAATCTTCCAATGGGTTTGACTGTGGCTTTTGTTGAACTGTAGGAATCAGCTTTGAGGAAACAGACGGTATATTATGTGGCCTCTGTAACATTCCATTATGGGATATTTTCAGAAGTTTTTAAAATCTCCAGAAAGAATACTTGCCTCTATTGGTGGATTTTGTATGAGGTTCTTTAGTAGTTCCTTTTGTTGACTAGAAATAATCGGTTTTCTCATTACTTGCGTAGAAGTAGGTGCAATATGTGGTTTGCGTAATTGAGGCATTTGTGGCACTGTTTGGTATTGTGAAGAAATAGTCCCTAAACAAAAATTTCGTTTAGGAATTAATAGATTTCAAAACGGGGACTACTAGCCTATACTCTATTTTCAAACTAAAAGGTGCATTTTCAAATATAATGTTCTAAAATCTAAGCTTACGATGGACTCATTTACACCAAACAAACCTCTAGGGAAAACATTTTCTACGTAGTATTAGCTGTTAGTGAGTTATTATTGAAGTAAGTTTTACAAAATATTACAATAGCGACAATTATAATAATATTATCAGTTAAAATTCTGGGTTTTATATTTAATAAATTAAATGCATTTTTACTTTCTTATACACAGTATACGGATGTGTTGGAATCATGAAAAAAATCGTTGACGAGATTTTTGCGGAAATACAAATTTTGACGTCCACTGAATCCGTTAAGACCAATTTCTCAATGATGTCTGTGTGTGAGGATGGATGGATGGATGTCCGTGTGTATAATATCTCATGAATGAGACAAGATATTTAAACGAAACTTGAAATTTATAAGTTTCATGAAAATATGAAGAGCTGAGTTGATTTTGAATGATATTTAAAAACTGAAAGAGGAAGTTTACTGGACACACAAAACAATAAATACCATTTATTTCAAAAATAGAATCAGCTGTGAAAAAAGTTTAAAATGAAAGATGTTAGCAAAAATATTTGTAATATAAAATATTATTTGTACATGCTTTTAATTTTGAGAAAAACTAAATTACATGTTTAATAATTTATTTCAATAATCTTAGTTTCAATGGGAACAAAAACTAAAACATTTTGAACATATATGTGTCAAATTTGTCAAATAATTGTGAAGCGTCAAAATTATGTGTCGTTTGAAATATTATAAAAGCAATATTTGTATTATTAGTAAGAAAGTTTTAAAGACTAGATATTAATTATTTCCGATTTTAAAATAAAATCATAGTTACAATGAGAAGAAAAAATTAAACAGATTTCATCTGTATTTCAAATAATTATTCAAATTCAAATTTGGCGCGAGAAAATTCTAGTAACTTTTCTGATGTCTTTCTACAGTGTAAACATGAGTTCGACATTGACTCCTCCTAGTTTAAAAACAGACTGTAGCTTTATTGACGTCTTTTTGTGTCGTGAATTTGTTTTTCACTACCGCTGGCTTCATAAAATCAGAAAAAGTAAATAATGGATTATTATTGACCTAGAACATGTCACTTTTTAAGAAAGTATATATTTAAGACGCATACAGTACCCAATAAATTCTTAGTTAACATGCTCTAGATTGAATTTTACTCATAAGTGCTGAATTATGGCTCATTAAAGGCCTGTGACCACGGTGATAGAAATCGTTCCGAGATCTCGGATATAGTTCTATATCATAAACAATCAACTTGTATGACAACAGATGTCAGATTAGTCGAATTTATGAAGTTAGCTTCAGTCAATTCTACCAATAATAAAAACTAATAAAATATAACTCAAGAAATTATTCTGACATAAGTAAATTAAATTTGTTTGTATGAGAAATAAATAAAATATATAGTTTCAGAAACTGTTTGAAAATACTAATTTACAGCTTTGATTGAAAATTTTTCAGCTTTTCAAACATTAAACGTCAAAATTTTAATTTGGTAGCATCTATATGAAGTTAGCAACTAGTATAAAAAATCGGACAGAACGCGTTTTTTTCATCATAGTTTTCTATTCGATTTTCTCGTCCAAGTGGTTTGTGTCCACGATCCGAGTTTGTGATTCGAGAACTATATCCGAGATCTCGGACCAATTTCTTTCACCGTGGACACAGGCCTTTATAAAGACTGTAATTATATATACAAGAGACACCGTAAAATTAAAAATAACACATTTATTTTAATTTTAGAGACAGCCAATAGCAGAGCAGTATTGTAATATTGTTAAATCCAAATGTCACACAAATTCTAGATGACGTGTACGAAACATGGCCTAATTTTACAGCGTTGATGTTATTAATAAAGTACAGAGCTAATTGCATTCGAAGGCAACAACAAGAAAAATTTATTTCATTTCAACTATTTTACATTGAATCCAACATTTAAATCTTTGAATATATTCAATCAAAACGACAAGGTAGCAGTACTACAAGTTCTACTCTACCGACTGATAAAGACTATGGCGTAGGATCATTTATGAACGGAAACAAAAAGTTTAGAGTTCAGGTTCAGGTTTGAGTTATGGTTACAGTCTATTATAAACCATGTAAGTCAAGAACAACAAAATTGAAATTATTTCTTACCTTGACAACATAACACGGGCTGTCTAAGTTTTTGTGGATGTTGTATTGAAGGTACATTCTTTGTAGAATAAGGTTTGTTTGATTGCAGATCAACAGATTTTGATGCAGGCAAATTTGAACCAGCTTCGTCTGTAATTTGTAAATGTAATTTTGACCTTTGCAATAAAATCCCAATTTAATTTTTCGAATTGAAAGCAAAATATGTTGAGAAATAAATAATGAACTATTTTCTTTGTGTTACCAAAATTCTATTCCATTGTATACGAAAGTTTGATTTAGAATTGATTGTATTTCTCGTGAAGAAATGCGTTCATTCACTAATTGAAATTTTTTACTAGAGAAGGCACGATTTAATAAACCGTTAATTATTTACTTTAATTATTAGGCAAACGATAATTTATAGTTCATGAATATGTATTCTTACCCATGTTGTAAATTACAACTTGTAATTTCAATATTATATTATTATAATAATGCAAATTCACTCCTTTCTCTTTCAACATATACTACGAAATGATTTTATTTGGTTGGAAGAAATAAATAAATAGAAATTCCGTGTACATACAAGTTGTTTCATTTATTTTAATTAAATAAAATAAGTAGTCACGTATAACAGTGTGCTTACTTGCCACGCATATGAATAATAATAAATAAAAAATACTCGTATACAGGGTGTAACAGCTGCAGCAAACATTGTTATTAATTTTTTTATTATAAAAATATTTTTAAAAAACATAGCAGGTAGTTGCAATTTTAAATTTATCCCTGTGGTTCAACGACCACTACACTGAAGATTTGACAGTTAGTGCTTTCAAAAATTACTGACTTTAGCACACCTAGCGGTGTCTCCGAGAACGACTTTTGACGCGCTTAATTTTACATTATTTAATGAGGGTAATTTTAAAATAATGCCAGAATAAAATTCAAGATAGCGGTTTCCAAGATATTAATAGTAACTTCCTTATTTTAAATAAGCGCCATATTGGATTTTTACATGGTTGAATAGCGTTTTTCTTTCTCTTTTCAACGATGTATTGCAACGTATGTTTGAATAAAAATTTATTAAAGATATTAATTATTTTAATATTAAATCAAATCAAGGAATTTTATTTTGAAAACAATTAAATCGAATACAAAACAACTAACATTAAGATAATAAATTATTCTAAATTAAAAAAAAATAATAATGTTTGAACACTTTGTAAACATCGGTACATACAGTACAGCTTTCTTGTGGTGCGGTTCACGTCACTATCTTCTTTCTCACTTTCTCCCACTATTGCTGATTTGCAATAGTGGGAGAAAGTGAGAAAGAAGATAGTGACGTGAACTGCACCACAAGAAAGCTGTACTGTAATTAGAATTGCACATTCGTAGTAAACAAAATATGGAATAAACTGATTCAAAAAATGAATAAATTTCGATTGGACCACAATTATTATCGGGAACTTTACCGTATTTGTCTAATACTCCAAGTATATTAAGCTTACAATTTCACTTTTAAAAAATTACTACAGTGTAATTTAAATACAAATATATTAATATTGTAACGTTCGTGGGTTTTAAACGTTTTTATGTCAACAATAAGAAATCTTATTAATAATAAGTATTGAATAATTATTATAATAAAAAGTAAAAGTTAATTAAAACTAGGTATATAAAACTAAAATATTAAATACAAAAATTTATAAACTAACACTTATCACTACTATAAATAAACACTATTATTTATATAAATTAGCCGAGCGATATTTATTTATGACGATATATTTATATTCAGACCGAGCGGTATATTTATATTCACAAGTTCTACATACAAGCTTCGGAGTCGACTGTGTCTGAGTCAACTAACTGACTGACTGACTCAACTCGACTAACTGAGTCCGAGTCAACTAACTGACTGACTGCCTTAACTCGACTAACTGAGTCCGAGTCATGTAACTGACTGACCGACTCAACTCGACTAACTGAGTCCGAGTCATTTAAACGACTGACTGACGGCTGCCGGCGATTCGCTCTTTTATATTGCACGTTCATTGTTTCTGGAAGCTTCGGGAATATTCCCTATTGTGGAGCAAACGACTTGTCCGAACCCGCTAGTTTTAAAATTAAATTGTGAAACATATAAACATGTTTTACTCTTTCACTAACAGCACTTCTCGTGCTAAAATATATTATATACCGAAATCTACTTTGAGCAGAGTGTCACACTTATCGATTAATAAATAGCGTAAGGATTTTTAAAATTATTATTATCACTAAGTGCAGCATTGCTTAATTTGCGTTATCTAGTGAACCGACTTTAACGCTACCTGCCAGGCCGTTGCCCCGTAGGAAATATTTATTTTATTTAATAATACATATTTAAATTTTTCGCTATATTAATTCGGCTTTCTTCCTTTTCTTCAATACATGACATTACGACATCTGAATTTTCACCTATTGATTTTCAAATTATGTACATATTTAAATTTAAGAAATGTTTAGCAGATATAGCAGTCTCTTGGGCAAAAAATTAAGACGCTCTTTTTAAATAGTCAAGCTTTCGGAATAATTTATTCCTTCTTCAGGACACTGTAATACAATAAATACAAAATAATAAATGACACTACCAGGAAACAATAAGACTTACATTTAGATGAGATTAATTATAAATTTTCATCAATGTAATGTATACTTAATAAAGGTCATAATAAATCAAGCAGAAAATTAAATATATTTGAAATGTCATGAACAAATACATCATTTATGTAAAATATAATTTTGACAGTTCAAAAATACTTTTTAATAATCAACGATGTACATGGAATAAAACCTTGGAAATTAAGAAAAATGTTATTAAAACAATTTGTCAAAATTGAAGTATAGAGTATAAGAAATGTATACTAACGGATGACAAAGAGAAACAGTATAAATAAATTGTTTAAGTATAAGATCTAGATGTGGTTAATAAATATGTATAAATTGAACTCAAACAATCAACGTATGTTTTCTTGTTCATCGTGTTAGAATCATTGTTAATATGGAATATCTCTAAAAACAATCTTTTATGAAGATTCTTCTCAGTTTCCAGAAATGTAACTTCTTCATAATTAATCCCATGTAAATTATAAAACTGGTGTTCTCTCAATATTTAAATTTATATATGTATTCTACTTTTCGTGTATATATCGGTTTTTTTCATTGATTGTTTATAGTTTTAATGATTTTCTTTCGTTTATATTTGAGTCAAAGAATGTAATTTTAGCATAATTTTATCATTGAATTGTAGGACTCATATGATTTTTTTTTTGGATAAAAATACATTACATATACATTTTTTCCAGCACTGTTTTTTTTTTTTAAATGGTAGAAATTGAATTAACTTATAAATATTAAAGTATACTATAAATTGTGTGTGAATGTTTAAACAATCAGATTAGTCGTTATCACATCTTAAATAATTATTATTTTTTACTTCTATCACTTAGTTTATCAACTTTTCATTGCTATATTTTATTTAGATTGTTGCATTTGTGTTGAAGGGCAGACTATTGCACGCCTGTTATAATTTTTACTTGTTACTCACTTGTAAACACCCAAGCCCTCTATTGCCTTTGAAAATGAATCTTTACAAGTTACTAATTGACAGCTGCATTAAAAAAAATTTACAAATTAGTAAACAAGGTTAACATTACACGTTGCCACAGTAATGCTTACAAGGATTATGCGAAATCATTTATAATAATTTTTGACAGAACAGTTGTAAGTAAATGACAGGATTTGGTTGTAATTTTTAATTTAATTTACAAATGAGTAACAAGTAAAATGTTACATAATACACTCAAGGTAACTGTTTTTACTACTTCAAGGAGGTGACAGGCTCGCCTAATCCTCCATTCAACAGTAAAAACTGTTTTACCTTACTTGTCATGTAAATTATTATTTCTGTATACTGAACTATAAACAACTATCTGCCTTCTTAGCAACGAGCCTGGTAGGCATGATTTTAATGAAAAGGACAATCCTTTTCGTTTGCCTGACTGATGGTGGTTGTGTAAAATTTCACCTAAAATAGTAATTTTTATCAAAATTTGTTTGATTAAATTATGTTTGTTTTTCTTTCCTGCTAGCAGATTTTCCAGTAGTGAGTTTAGTTCTCGCCGGGTCGCTTGATTATGGCCATTACATGGTCGAAACCAGTCGCGTTTAAATAAATAAATGATAAGAACAGTTCATATTTTCCTTCTTCACACTAGCGTATTCTGTTCATCAAAAAAATATAAATTTGAATATCATCAACACCCGAAAGAAAAAACTTATATTGTAGTTATGTGGACTTTGAAATTTAAAATAATCATAGTTTGAAAATTTTTTCGGTAACGTTTACCTAATATAACCAAGTACAATAAAAAATTCATACCCATGGACCATCCGGTATAGTTAAAATCCAGCCATTTCGTCATTATTATCCATTTTAAATATTACACTTTAATCTTTAAATTCCCAAAAATTATTTAGACAACCTAAAATTTTAGTATGCAATAGTTAAAATAAAGTGACTGCTGATGAAGTAACATGCGCTTTGATTGGCATTAAGTAACCAAGGATAATTTATTTAAATCATACAAAAGTTTTTTTGTTTTGCGTCTGTACTATCCACAGCGTTGCACTTTGTGTTACTTCGTGCTTTATTTTTTATAAATCCCGCTTAACTATATTAAATATTATCATTTGGCGACAAGCTCTAAAGACTTGTTGAGGAATCTGTGTACGATATTTGGGTGTAGTAGATTTTTAAGTTAACCCCAACTCAAATGAAGTAATAATTCCGTAACCATAATTCACATTTTACTGCTTACTTAACCTTCCAATAACCCTAAAACCCTACACATCTTGACCCTGGCGCTCCTGTTCCTTGTTCCCTGTTTCTTTCTCCTCTAGGACACATAAATATCCTGTGCTAAGTTATCACCCGAGTACGTCGTCCAACAGCATCCCTTCACAAACGCTGGAGCCCTCCTGCCCTAGAGAACCTTCAAGGTCCCACGGGCCGTTAATTTGATTTGTCAGCGGTCGGTTAGTAGTGAGCTGTGCCTGTGCGGTGCCTGTCACTCTGTCCTGTCTGACAAAAGAGGATGAGACAGGAAGAGGTACTAACAGTAGCGGTGGAGTTTACAGGCGGCAGGGGGTGTTGACAGAGGCAACGGACCTCTCCCTAGGGTTGCCTAGTTGTTGAAGGAATTGTAGTGGTGTTCAGGATGGACTATAGATTACAGTAGCGTAGCAGAAGAATGTAAACTGGCTGAGACGATGAATTTCTTTCAAAATTGTATTAGATAATATACATTTACGAAAGTCAAATGTTAGAAGTTAACCCTTCAAATTAATTCCGCAAGGCAAATAATTAACAAAATTTTTATCATTGAAACCATAAATTATCAATCGTATTATGAATGCGTATGAGACGACAGTGGTTGTTGGATGAATGTGTTTATTGTGTCATGACAAATAATATTCAAAATGGTGTGATGCTACTATTTGCTTTAGGAGCTACAGACTTAAAAATTTCAATCAAATCTTTCACATATTACACACGAATTTGATGACGGGAAAATTAAGTGAGTACATTTAAAATTTAGTATATAGTGTAATGTAATTTGAATCAAGTTTCAAAATAATCGAATATTATATAAAAAATCGTCATAGCCTCGTTAGCGAAATCAGGGGACACCAACGGGAAGGTGAGGTTGACTTGGGCAAAATGCCCCTTATCCCCCAAGCTCGGGAACGTGGGTTCGCCATGCCCATGACTACTTTCTATCAGCTCTCGCATAGAGCGCGATTGCGTCAAGATTCATCATCCCTGCGTAACTGGGGAACGTGGGTTCGTCAAGCCCATGACTACTCTCTTTCAGCTTTCGCATAGAGCGCGATTGCGTCAAGATTCATCATCCCTGCGTAACTGGGGAACGTGGGTTCGTCAAGCCCATGACTACTTTCTATCAGCTCTCGCATAGAGCGCGATTGCGTCAAGATTCATCATCCCTGCGTGACTGGGGAACGTGGGTTCGTCAAGCCCATGACTACTCTCTTTCAGCTCTCGCTAGAGCGCGATTGCGTCAAGATTCATCATCCCTGCGTAACTGGGGAACGTGGGTTCGTCAAGCCCATGACTACTCTCTTTCAGCTCTCGCATAGAGCGCGATTGCGTCAAGATTCATCATCCCTGCGTAACTGGGGAACGTGGTTTCGTCAAGCCCATGACTACTTTCTATCAGCTCTCGCATAGAGCGCGATTGCGTCAAGATTCATCATCCCTGCGTAACTGGGGAACGTGGGTTCGTCAAGCCCATGACTACTCTCTTTCAGCTCTCGCATAGAGCGCGATTGCGTCAAGATTCATCATCCCTGCGTAACTGGGGAACGTGGGTTCGTCAAGCCCATGACTACTTTCTATCAGCTCTCGCATAGAGCGCGATTGCGTCAAGATTCATCATCCCTGCGTGACTGGGGAACGTGGGTTCGTCAAACCCATGACTATGCTCTTCCAACACACTCGCACAGTCATCCAACCTTGCACACACTCAGACACTCACGGATACATCCTGAGATAGTCTTCCTGCGTTATGCATTGACTACGGTTATCTGAAACCGAGTCTGCGAATTGTCGGTGTTGTGAGCTGTGCCACACCAACTCCCGACGATTATCATTCCGACCGATGTGAAACCGATAGGATTCAATCGGTTCGGTTTGACACTCGGCTTCAAAATCGCCAACGTCGTCAATTATTGGCGGAATGAAGAGAGAGACTAAGACATCTAGGTCTAAGGCTGAAACATTAAGCACAGCCGGTTGTCTCTGTTTCTCTCCACCAAAAATTGAACGAAAAACCTTAACGAACGCTTGCCAATACATTTTCTATGCGTTTTATAAATGCAATAGTTTCCTGGGAAACGTAGCATATATTGTTCTGATTGTTAAAAATATATATTATTGTCATTGGTGTATCTAGTTAGTTACCAGAATTTCTCAATCGTTTGTTTTATTTGTTTGAATCATAGTTACGGTGTCAATGTCAACGAAACAGCTTGAGATATACAAGTTGACATTAGACGTTAATTTTGCAAATTTATTTATTTGTTACAATAATATAATAATAAACAATAATAATTAATTAGAACACAACAGGCTTACATCTTATGGTGCATTTACCGTTATGTGAGTTCAGTTATTTACTTGGATACAGATTAAAATAAGTAATATTTCAATCCTCATATGTGAGGCGAGCATTCGAACCGCAATACTAGTATATCCGTGTTGAAATGTAAGTTTAAAGATTACACATTTTGACTTTTGAGTATTGTTATCCGTTTCTTTGGAGCATTAAATAATAATAATTAAATAATGGGGTAAATAGCTCCGAGGTAATGTGTCGGACTGTGGATCGTGAGATCCTCAGTTAGAATCCCACTGCCGACAGTTACAAATTTAAATTTACCCCTGTGGTTCCCCCTCCACTAACATCCTTGGGGTCTATGATTTGACGGCTGGTAACCGCACTTCATACGAAAAAATATATCACTTACCGAGATCTGCGTAAGCAGAGTGCCACATCCGTAATGGGTAAAAAGCGTGATGATATATTTATTTATTTATTTTATTTATTAGACTTAAATATCCTCAGTTATATTAATTCATCGATTTCTTTAAAATTCATTCTCTAAGAACCAAGTATACCATTACACTTTTACCAACACTAACACAACTAAAAAACTCCATCAAGAAATGTCCTCAGCAGAAATTTGAATCTTGCCCTGGGCCACGCCACTGCTGGACACTGGATTGTATTGATGAAGGTAGCCTGTGTGTTGGGACGGGACGTTAGACTTGAAAGCGGTGTAAATATGTGTCAAGTTTAAGGATGTGAATGTGGACATCTCTATGTGTCTTGGAACAGTCCCTCCGCGACACAGAACCCTTAGTTGTTGAAGTTTGTGTTTGTGGATTTGTTGAACTTGGAAAGATACGTCCGCATGTCTTCAACAGACTTGGAATTTCATTTAGTTTTGTAAAACAATACAGAGTGGACTGCGTGAATTGAAAACTTCACATAACTGACTAGGACTAGAGAATACCAGCTTTGGTTCAGAAGTTGTTACAAAGATTTACATGAGTGTAGAATGAGATTTCAATGCAATTATTATGATATTGCTGTAAATTCACCTATTCACTTTACAGTAAAAGTGTTAATACAAAAGTTGTTCAGAATTTAAATATGCATTCAATAAAGCCCATTTGCTAACCAAAATGTTCGATAATTAAGAAGATGTTTTCGATAAAGAAAAACAAAGATATTAGTTGATTAAATTTAACATTATGATTTCATCAAATACATTAATATTTAGAATTTTAGCTTTTTAATGTCTAATTAATATTACCAGAACTAATAATGATGTTCTCATTTATTTACTTACCTAATAAATAATTTTTTTTCGTTTATTTCGATAAAATGCTTTTTTACTTCATCGTTATAGACTAGTCCATAAACAGCCACTTTATAGCCGCTAAACAATATCAAACAGTCAAACATAAAATAAATTTGTAGAATAGAAATATGGTACATGACAATGAAAAATAGTAAATAGTAAAGCAATTATTACAGTAATATTTCATACTCGTATTTATTAACTTCGCAGTACAAAATATAAAACACAATTCAGTTTAACCCCTATGAAGACAATTTATCCATAAATCTCAATAGTGAAGTTGAATGGAGTAGATCTCTGTGTCATGAGCTCAATCATGACTTCCCTGTCGCCGATGCCTCCGTGGAGGATGCGAGCGTATCCTCCAGTGCCGTCGGTGAAGTGGTCCGTCACACTGATGTACGTTAGATCCGGGCCGTGGTTGTAGTCAGAATAGTACACACGCTTATATGCAGGCTACAAAATAATATCACGCATTAAACATTTGTTTACTAATAAATAGTTTACTAAATTTTACTATACAGAAAGTGAGAGAGAAATAAATCAAATTTTGCAAGAGTAGTATTGGATTTTTGTCATCTGTGCGTCAAATAATAGTTATTTACTTTACAAGTGGACAAAGTAAGGAATTACCCACGAGAGAAATTTGAGAAATTTATCGAGTGAGTAATTCCACTTTGCCCACGTGTGAAGTATAACGTTTTATCCAACATCTCTCAATGAATGCAAAATTTATTAAAGAAATATTATTTGACAGTAACATATGCTTAAATTTTTTAAATTAAAATGTCAATCGAAGTAGTTATCAAGGTGGTGTGTGTTATTATTATTGTTATAAATAAAAAAATATTCACTAGTGGCGTTTCTGAAAATTATATTCACTAGTGGATGATCAGTTACTTTCCTTGTTTAAAATCTCCATAGCATTTATTGAGAGGTGTTATATTTGGAACGAATCTTACTTCTCGAATAATAAAAACACTACTATTATAAACCCATTTGGGTAAAACTGTCGATGATCGACCTCAGCCCAAAATGGACGAAACTCTATTATAAATTAATGTGAAATATGTTTAGCAGGAATTTTTTGACAAAATTTCATTCATTTTGGAGCTGAGGCCGATCATCGACAGTTTGACCAAGCTTTTTTACATTATCAAATTTCTCTGTTAAGCGGCCTCAACTACTAAGGTTATATGCCGCCTCGGAACCTCGATTTCAGTGGTGTGAGAACGGCACGCAGTATTCGCTGGGATTCGGTTACCCATCCAACTTCTAACCGCGGGCAGCATTGCTTAACGCTACCTGTCAAGCCATTGCACCATTATCGAATTTAAAAGTGGTGTTGTTTCGCGCTACTACATCCTTCACTTGAACTCCGTTAGATTGAGTTCGCAATGGCAGGGCTGTTAAGGTCAAACATACGCGTCGAAAGAACGAACCCTTTATTTGTTTAAAAAACAGCAAATTCTGTATTCTTTATTTATTTTCATGTTCTTTATGGTCCAACTACCTCCATTCGTCAAAATATCATGGATTTTTTACAGTGACTTGTACATTGCAATGTCAGATGAAGAACATATTTTCGTTGGGTTCGTTCACTCCCATGAATTTTGTTTTGCAAATTCAAATTTCAATAAATTATTTCTTACAATTATTCTTATCGAAAAACAAAACAATTATTACTGTGAAGTCTTTGAACATTCTAGTATTTATATATGTGGATGAAAAGGATAACTGAAACATTCAACTATAAAAAAATATTCGTTGAAGTCTAGTTGGTCAAAAATTCAGAATTTTGATACTGAATTTCTAATTCCCATGAACGACGACAGTTATGAAAATAATTCGTATATTCATAAATATAATCGTCTATAACATACTAAAATTATTTTACATTTGAATTTACAGTTTTTGAGAAACAAATAAAAATATACCAAATAACACACTTTTTGGTATATTTTTATTTGTTTCTCAAAAACTGTAAATTCAAATGTAAAATAATTTTAGTATGTTATAGACGATCGTATTTATAAATATACACATTATTTGTATTACTGTAGTCGTTCATGGGAATGAGTGACATATATTTGACTACTTTGAAAATTATGTTCATGTATAATATGTAAACAAAATTGGCATTTTAAAATTTATTACAAAACTTTGGACTTTTATCTACAAACGTAGGTATAAAACATTATATGTTTCATTTATTATAATAATGATATATTGTTTCAAAAAAGTCATGTTCATCTTGCGCTATCTTCAGCCCGTATGGTTCACCTTAAGGTGAACCATCCGGACCTTAAGGTGAACCATCCGGACCAATACGGGCTGAAGATAGCGCAAGATGAACATGACTTTTTTGAAACAATATATCATTATTATAATAAATGAAACATATAATGTTTTATACCTACGTTTGTAGATAAAAGTCCAAAGTTTTGTAATAAATTTTAAAAAGCTAATTTTGTTTACATATTATACATGAACATAATTTTCAAAGTAGTCAAATATATGCCACACATTCCCATGACCTACTACAGTAATGCAAATAATGTGTATATTTATAAATATAATCGTCTATAACATACTAAATTCAAATTGAAAATAAACTTAGTATGTTATAAATGATCATATTAACAAATATACGAATTATTTTCATTACAGTAGTCGTTCATGGCAATGAGAGACACAGTATCAAAGTTCTGAATTTTTGACCAACTAGACTTCAACGAATATTTTTTTATAGTTCAATGTTTTAGCTATCCTTTTCATCCACATATATAAATACTAGAATGTTCAAAGACCTTACTGTAATAATTGTTTTGTTTTTCGATAAGAATAATTGTAAGAAAATATTTATTTAAATTTGATTTGCAAAACAAAATTCATGGGAATGAATGAACCCACAAAAATTTGTACTTCATCTGACTTTGCAATGTACAAGTCACTGTAAAAAAATCCATGAAATTTTGACGGATGGAGGGTATTGGACCATAAAGAACATGAAAATAAATAAAGAATACAGATTTTGCTGTTTTTTAAAAAATAAAGGATGCGTTCTTTCGACGCGTATGTTTGACCTTAACGAAGTATCGTAGTACAGCGATTCGCTGCCGTATCGTCACTAACATGATGAACATACGTATTTATGTTTAGGTCATTTGGCGATAGATTTCTTTCGAATTCAATCTTTTCGAAATATTGCTAGTCTCTCCTGTATAAGAATAATGTAAAAAAAAAAATAATGTAGAAATCTAATGTGGCGGCACATGGTTCAAAAACTAGTATAATTATAATAATAGCCGATCTTGGTACAATACGCCACGCTTTATTACTAGCCTAACACGCCACTGGTCGTGGGTTCGAATTTAACTGAAGAGCTTGGTCGTTTTGTTCACATAAATTCCCAATCATCCACTTATTAAGCGTCATATGACCAGAAATATTTTGTGGGCTTACCATCTTTATTAAAATAATAATAATTTTATTATTGCTAACACATGATACATTGTGTATAATAATAGTTATTTACGTTACAAGTAAGGTAAAACAGTTTTTACTGCACAATGGAGGAAATGTCCGGCGAGCCGATCAGGCGAGCCCTGTCACCTCCTTGAACTAACAGTTACCTTGCGTGTATTGTACAACATTTTACTTGTTACTCATTAGTAAGTCAAATTAAAATTATAACCAAGTCCTGTTAGTTACACACACCTGTTCTGTCAAAAATTATTTTAAATGATTTCGCATAAGCCTTGTAAGCATACTGTGGCAACGTGCATTGTTTACCTTGTTTACTAACTTGTAAAATTTTTACAATGTAGCTGTCAATTAATAACTTGTAAAGATTCATTTTCAAAAGCAATAGAGGTCTTGGGTAAATGGTATTTACAAATGAGTAACAAATAATAGTATATTGTACAACGAGCATGGAATGGTACTCATTTCCTACGAGTATGAAAGTGTGTAGCATGAGCCAAAGGCGAATGCTGCAAATCATACGAGTATATAAAATGGACATTCCTTGCTAGTTGTACACTATAGTTTTTCTACGACCACGATATATTTCCTAATCAATTTAATTTTAATAATAAATTTGTCTCGCTTACACCATTCCAATATTTGACAATTCTAAATACGTATCCTAGCAATGGCACCTGTACTTAAATGGAATGACCTGTATTGAAATACTCACAAAACAAAATCATTTCGCACGATGTTTGCAATGTACCTCATATCCCTAGCAACTACAAACATACATTGAGCAGATTTCGAAGTGGTCGTAGAAAAAAGTCAATTACAAAACGAAGATTAACAAAGTTTACAATTTCATAACTTACTTTTGTGTGCAAATTCGTATGGATTAAATAACATTTTAAAATTTCTTTAAAAGCTTTAAATATTGGTTTTGCTTGTGGCAGGAAGTTTATTTTATATATAAAGACCAACTCTGTCAGTAATATTTATTCTAGAGCTAAGTATTGTAAAGTAAATTTTAGTTCTGGTATTGTAATCGTGTTTGTCGAGATTCAGAAAAAAAATTCTCTATTAACGTGATTATAGAGTCATATTTAACAAATGTACATATTAGTCACAATAAGAATCTGGAACCTCACATTATGTCGGATACCTGCCAAACACCGAACTATTTTTTTTTTTTTTGGCAGATAACAAAATTAACAGTCGCAAGGGATCCGGATGGACCCCGGCACAGATCGCGTAGTGTAGTTATTTACCGGTTTCAGGATATTAAATCTTTATTTACATGCTCAAAAGTTAGCTGGTCAGTAATAACTCTATGTTGTACGGTAATATTACCTACTGACCTGTAAAAAGAGTCAAGAAAATGAAAATAAAATACAATGATAATACATATAACGCTATTTATTAATACAGACAGAGACGGAATTAAGCTTCACCTGCTGCGTTCCAAATACTTTTAAGCAGTTCAGTATCACCAAAATCCATTTTTGTCTAATAAGTTTGACGTTTAAGTAAAAAAATATTCATAAATATGACAGAATAGAATAGAACTGGACAGTGTTAGTCGTTGAGGTCTCACTTTGTAAACGATTAACTCTCAAGGTGTACCTTATTTTATATGTTCCGTCCAAATACTTTTTGATCACATGTGGTATTTATTAATTTAATAAACCAATAGTAATAAGTGAAGAAAATATGTAATTCTTACAATGCCATATCCGTAGGGCCTGCGAAAATGATTTGTCGTCCTGACGAGCTTGTCGTTAGGCCCCAATTTTCCCCACTCGTAGTTGTGTCGTTGGGCACTGATAATTTGCACCAAGGCAAGGACCACCAACAAAGAACAGAGTGCGAATTTCATATTAAGAACCGAGTTCTTCTCAGTGACACTAAGTAATAAGCTAAGACGAACTATTGTGTAAGCATTTATACAAAATATTTTTGCTGGTATATCTATTTGAAGTACTCGATAAAAATATAATAATTGTGTTATCTTTTGAAATATTTAAAATTAATTGTTTGTGTAAAGATATGGAAAATTATTAATTTAAGAAATAGATATGTAAATGATGCTATTATATTATAACAAAAATTAATTTTATAAATTGGGTATTAGTACACTGACTAGACAACTTTATCTCTTGAATTGCGAATAAGTAAATAGGACAAACATTTATCTCAATAAGAAAAATAATAATTCTTTGTTATTAAAATTGATTGGCGCATTTGTAAATTGTAAAATAAAAATAAATAAATATAATAAATATATCATCACGCCTTTTACCCATTGCGGGTGTGGCACTCTGCTTACGCAGATCTCGGTAAGTGATATATTTTTGCGTATGAGATGCGGTTACCAGCCGTCAAGTCATAGCCCCCAAAGTTGTTAGTGGAGGGGGAACCACAGGGGTAAATTTAAATTGGCAGCTGTCGGAAGTGGGATTCGAACTGAGGATCTCGCGATCCACAGTCCGATACGTTGCCACAGTTATTTATAAAATAAGTTTAGGAAATTGTACAGCGCTAAAACCGCGGCTAAAACTTTTCTCTTAAAACACCCAAAAACAAGACTCGTAATACCAGCTAATATGTTTATTTTGTCTATAAAATCAATAAAAATGGTTGGTAACATTGGTGATGGGATCTATGTTATAGATCAACTCAAGAATAAAAGGTCTCTTGTTAGATCATAAAAAGATCAGTAATTTTTTTCACAAAATTTTTAATTCTTATTAAAAAAAATAGAACACAAAATTCGAAGTTCAAGTTACGTAGTTATATAAAAAATGTAGGTATTCTTCAATGACAATTTTAATAACAAAAAGGAAAATACAAATTACTTTTACAAAATAAAAACGAAAAAGTAATTTGCTCAAAATGGATATTTCCAATGAAATTTTTCGTAATTACAATACTACCTTTATACAAGAAAGTAAAGGGCTATTTATTAAATGTATTTTTCTGGAAAACTATCGTATTATCAAAAAAAATTAATACATTTTTTGTAGATAATTGTATGCCCTTTATTTTTGATATATTGTGTTTTCTGCAAAATTTCTAATATTTACTGAGATATGTTGAACTTCGTCGTCAGACATTCTATATAGCTGTCTTTTACTACAAGTACAAAAATTAATTGAAATACTCTATTCACAGATATAATATATTTTTATTGACATAACGTTTTTAATTATTTATATTGACAAATCATTTTCTTTTTTTATTTGCATTCTATGATCTTAAAATATGAGTAAATAATTTGTGCTGGTTGCAGCTACTTTTGCAAGTACTGTGATGTTGGTTGCAGCCACAAACTAAAATATTGTGCAACCTCGCCCCTTTTTAAAAAATCCGCGATTGTTTTTGTGCAAATTTTTTTTATATTATTGTACTAGATTTTAACTATATTAATGTAAAATATCTATTGGATTCATTGTGCAACATTTGTTTCGTTATTTTATCTACGACAGTGTGTGAAATTGATGTTTCAAGTTTGTAAAACGGTTGTTTAGTAACACGATCCCATTAGTCACTGGTTGCCGTGCAACGAGTGATTAAAATTTTAAATGCGCCAAATTTGCAAAATTTTTGTTTCATGGCAAACTTTTCATTTAATATTATGACCATACTTCATAAATTAATTTTTTTATATATTTATTGGGGTTTTTCATTATATCGTAGCAAAATATTGTACGATACACATTCGTGACTAAAGACTAGCTTTACGTACTTGTATCGTAAATAACTATTATCTACGCAAGTGTGTAAAAATTATGTTTAGTTTCAAGTTTGTGAAACGGTTGTTTAGTAACACAATTTAGTTATTCGAGGGTTACCGAGCAACGAGTGATTATATTTTTTAAATATGCCAAAGCAAAAATTTTGTTATCATGGCAAACTTCTCATTTAACATTGTGATCCTAATTCATAAATACAAGTATTTTTATATTTATTGGGTTTTTCATTATTTCGTAGATAAAATCTGTAGTTTTGAGGAAAAACCAGTTGTCACTTTAATTGTCAAATTGAGTAAAGTGCGGACTTTGATACATATTTATGTATACGAGTATTTTCATTTGGTGACCTCAAAACAATGTTATCTCATATACATTTTGCGAAATTTGTACAAAACATAACCAGTTAAATGTCATTTTTGAGGAAAAACCAGTTAATTTGCATTTAGATAGGGGTCTTAAAATACTCGCTGCGCATTTGTTTTTATTTACCCATTCGAGACTAAAAACTAGCTTAACGTACTTGGATCGTAAATAACTATTATGGCACTGATGATTTTAAGAAAATTAAGTACCAATAAACAATTTCGTCATTTTTCCGCTTGCAGGTAGAGTAAAATAATAAATATTAGTGTCAAAAAAATGCAGGAATTCTTCTTCTACAATAAACTATTTAACTCTTTTGATGTAAAATAGTTAGGGAAGTCAATTGCCAATAATTGAACATTTCAAAATAAACATTGAAGACGTTATGGTGATTCTTTCGATTCACCATCCTGTATAATAATAAAATTAAAATACCCAGAAAGAGAAACATATTAATAAATAAATAAATAGGCAAAAACAATGTTAAAAAGTAATTTTTCGAGGCTCTTATTAGCTAAAGAAATAGAAATTAAATTTGTGATTTAATTATTTTTCAAATAAAAGAAAATTTTTCATACAGAGATCATTTAGAAGCTGTATCTTTTCTACATACAGAGAACTTTTTGACTTGTTTGATGAACTTTCCAAAATTAACATTAAATTCGGTCGCTGGTTTTTATCCAATGTTAAGACAAAAAAAAACTAAAAACCGAATTGGGAGTAATATACCATAGAGAAGATGAAGACTTTACAAATATCGTCGGTGCATTGAATATGTTATCATTGAAGATTCAGAACATCTTAGAAGAAACCTACAGTGAAATAATTAAATTATTAAAAATAATTATAATTACTCCTATGTCTATTGTCGAATCGGAAAAGTGATAGAACATTACATTTCAATAAAAAACAGAAGACTAGTGACCAGACTTTACGTATAAACATTCAAAAACTGACAAATGTTAACTAAAATATGAGAAGATTGTTTGTGTGTACTTATGCACGTGATTTAAAAAACTGTTATTTAAAAATGTAAGTTTTTTTAGTATACGTAGCCCACTCTTTGCGTTAGACCACGAGCCGCCACTGTAGAACTGTGAACAATATACATACATACATACATAACATCATGCTATATCCCACTCAGTGGGGTAGCACGAACCCAGAAACACAGTCAAACAATCAATCTCCTCTATTTCTATCCTGAAACAAAACTTTCGCCTCGCCCTTATTCATATTGCGATTCATACAAATGCTCCTTTATTCTTCACACTCGGAATCATTCGTTCACGTAACAAACCACCAATCATACCCAACCACTTATTCTTCGGACACCCACGTAATCTTTCACCTTCATTCTCACTCACATATATTAGTTTCACCAATCTTTCAGTCGATATTCCCTCAACATATCCAAACCACCTCAACTGACTCACTCCCACTTTCTCAACAACATTCTTCTCAAACACACACTCATTATACACCATTGTATTCCGGATACGATGCAGTGTAAATGTATAAATTACAATAAAGAATAAAATGAACAAAAAAATGCCATTTCTATACAAACAAAAAAGAAAATACTAGAACAACTTATAGAAAATACTAATGCACCTACTGCAATTTTTTGTGATCTAAGATGATCCATCTAAGGAATGTTTTTTTCAAAAAAGATTTACATTAACGTAAGGATGCGGATTAAATTCTTCCAAAGTCTATCTATTTAAATAGATAATAAATCTTACTCACCTAAATCCGGTTCAGAGTATAAATTTAAATAAATTCTAATTATGTAGATACAGAAAAATAAATGAATAATATGAAACATTTTGACAATCTATGGGGCCTATTCTGTAACTTGTCTGTTAATTTTTAAAGGCCTATTAAAAATTTTAACCAATAAAAATATATGTGTGAAAAAAAATTCAATTTTTACTCAGTGCCGTCTGTTATTATTGCTTAATTTTAAAAATTAACAGGTAAGTTACAGAATAGGTCCCAAAATTTGCTAACTATTTAACACGATGAACGCCGGACCAAATTTTGCGGTTGGATCTACTACTCCAAAATTATTTCATTGCAAATTACCAATGCTTTTATGCAATAATGAATATATATTTTGTTCTGAGTTGATTAGTATGATTAATTAAGCGTGTAGAAATGACTTTCAAAAACTGTAATAACATTAAAAATATAAAACTAATATCTAGGCTAGCTACTATGTTGTAATCCTATGCCGAATCAAAAAGTGCTACATAAAAAATACGTAAGTGCACAGAATTCATCGCACACGGCGTAAAGTTAAGTACAGGCAATGCATAAAATATACACACACGAAGTCCACATATTTGTGCAATATGTATACAGGGTGAGTCATCGAAATGCCCGTCTTCGATATCTCCCTTGTCGTTAGAAATACGGCATATATTTATTAACAAAATTTATTCGACTACTAAAGGAGCATAACGTAAAATTATTTTCACATATACAGGGTGTAACGTAACGGCTAGACGAGAATTGTTTGTCTTTTTTTAAATGGAACACCCTATATATTTTTATATATTTTGAATTGTATTTTATTCACCTATACGAACATATGAATTTTGTTTTAGTTTTCCGCGGCGTTGTCAAGTTTTTCCGTTTTTTCTCTAGAAAAGGCCGAATACACGCATTGCTTTGTGAAGGCGTACTGAAGTTATTTTAGTAGTAAAATTTAAGATTTTTTTTTTCTGCTCAACTGTAACTATACTCTATGTTTTGACATACTTTCTTTTAAATGTAATTATACAGGGTGTTCAATAAAGCGAATCAAACTTACTCCACTTCAAATGATTATAACTCGCAATTTTCAAATGGAACACCCTATATTTTATTATTCTGTTGTGTGCCATTTTGTATTACCTTCAATTGTTATTAAGGGTATCCTATGCCTAAAACCAATAATTTCGGAGATTTTTACCATTTTTCACTAAATTAATTTATTCAATTAAAAATTAAATCTAGTATACCATGGATATGGTTTTTTTTAAATTTATTGTTTTGTTTTAATTTACAAAATACTTCCAATATAACCGCAATTCTTACGGAAACATATTTGCAGACAGTTTATAAATGAGTAATTTACTCTTCGCTTGCGTCGACAATTCCAAATCAGTTACGGATTTGCATCATACTTTTTTGATAATAATACGAGTATTAACGGACAAAATTATTGTTAATTTTTACAAACTGATTCTCTAAACGATTTAGAAAATTTACCTCTCAATATTATCCGGAGATTGTGGTTTCAACACGATGGTGCACCAACTCACAACAGTCTTCAGGTTAGGCATTATTTAAATGAAGAATTTCTTAAAAGATGGATTAGACAAGGTGGTCCAAGTAATTGGCCCGCAAGATTTTCGGATCTTGCAAACTTACATTATTTCTTGTTTATCAGACAGCACCAACTACACGAGAAATATGATGGAGCGAATTCGTAACTCTTTTGAAACTGACAACGCAAATATACTGCGAAGAGTAAATTACTCATTTAAAAACTGTCTGCAAATATGTTTGCATAAGAATGGCAATTATATTGGAAATAATTTCCATGGTAATCTAGATTTAATTTTAATTCAATAAATTAATTTAGTGAAAAATGGCAAATATCTCCGAAATTATTGGTTTTAGACATAGAATACCCTTAATATCAAATGAAGGTAATACAAAATGGCATACAACAGAATAATAAAATATAGGGTGTTCCATTTGAAAATGGCGAGTTATACACATTTGAAGTGGAGTAAGTTTGATTCGCTTTATTGAACACCCTGTATAATTACATTTAATTGAAAGTATGTCAAAACATAGAGTATAGTTACAGTTGCGCAGAAAAAAAATTCTTAAATTTTACTATTAAAATAACTTCAGTACGCCTTCACAAAGCAATGCGTGTATTCGGCCTTTTTTAGAGTAAAAACGGAAAAACTTGACAACGCCGCGGAAAACTAAAACAAAATTCATATGTCCGTATAGGTGAATAAAATACAATTCAAAATATATAAAAATATATAGGGTGTTCCGTTTAAAAAAAGACAAACAATTCTCGTCTAGCCGTTACGTTACACCCTGTATATGTGAAAATAATTTTACGTTATGCTCCTTTAGTTGTCGAATAAATTTTGTTAATAAATATATGCCGTGTTTCTAACGACAAGGGAGATATCGAAGACGGGCATTTCGATGACTCATCCTGTATACGTACACATGGCGGTCAACGTGTTAAGATGAAAAAAATGCTAAAATAATTAAAATACAGGTTGTTCATTTTTAAGTGGCTACCATAGCGATCTCGAGAACTAGAAGAGATACGAAGTTGGTTAAATTAGCAAAGAATCTCTATTTCACATAGGTATTTCAATGATAAACTGAAAAAAGAAATTCAACCAGTGGTTCTCAAAATATAGATACCAACTTTTCTATTATAAATAGAAACATATATTTTATATATAAAATTTTCATACCCTTACATAACAAAATTTTCGAAAAAATAATCTGATGTGGCCAGCACATAACCTCCCGCCCAATACTATTAAACGGTACAAAATAGTATTTGATTATACAGAAACATACCTTCTTATTTGTGTATTTTCTATTTATATTTGAGAATTTTAATTTTCTTTCGTATATTTATTTAATTTTTTGACATATATTTCACTAAGAAAACAGCTTCACAATCACAATGACATGTGTCACATTTCGCAAAAAATTGAAAATTTTTCCATGGTGTACTAGGAATGCAAGATTTGTGAAATCTAATTTCTTTATATTTTATTATCTCTAAATCTAATGAAAATTAATAAAATTAGTATAATCAAAACACATGTAAAATTAAATATTCTTCAACTTTCAAAATAATATAAATAGTTGAAAAAGGAAATTTAACCGTGTTTTTCACGAAAAACTGTTAAGGGCTTCAAGTAAACTGCTACTTCCGGTTGACCAATTTTATCCAAAATCTAATCAGCTCTTCATTTAAATATAAGAAGCAATAATTCACAAAATTGTATTTTTTTGTATTATAGTATTTGAGTTATGCGAGACGAAAAAATTGCCACAGACTACACACACACACACATACATACATACATACATACATACATACATACATACATACATACATACATACAGACATCATCGCGAAAATAGTAAAATCGTATTGTAGGGACCCTAAAACGTGCGTATTCATTGAAAACTCACTACTCAATTTTTTGACCAAAAACAATACCTCCCTTACCTAGAGGTAGGCGGGAGGTAAAAATGAATAAAATTTTGAACTAATTTTTCCTAAATATGATATTAATTAGAGTGCCATGAATTATGGACAAAAATATTTAGATGTTGCCATAAAGGATGTCCAGCTAAAAAAAATATCTCTAAGGCAAGCCTCAGAATAATATGCTACACCAAAATGTACACTATTTTTTAAAGGTTAAATAGCAACATAAATGATAATTTATTTATTCTATTATTAAAAACGTTTCGGCCGCAAAAAAAAGATCAAATTATTTATGTCCGTCAAAAGCCAAGTGAACTTAAATTAAACGCGGTCGCTATAAATTTATAAAATCTCTGTTTTAATTTACAATTATTATATATCTACTTATGCACCACTGAAAATGTGATTCATTTGTAACAGAGCTGAGTTTAGGTAAATAATTAAGGGTTTTTTTTTTTCATATTATTCCCAAACAATGTTACTATAGAATTACTTTGTGCAAATAAATGAGCTTTACTTCATATAGAATATTGAATTTGAAATATGTGTTCCTATTTACAACAAAAAAAGGTGTAAGAAATTATTATTAAACTTTAAAGAAATGAATAAATTTTTTCTTAACAATTTTGTGTCCGAATTCATTCATAGAAAGGTACGATTTCAGTATAGTGTGCGTTTTAAGTGACCGTCTGAAGTCACTCAAAAGAAGGGGTGACCTCCGAACAGTATAAAAGTAAAAAAATATACCACAATTAAAATACTGTAAATATAAACTATAGTGGAAAATAATGTTTAGACATAAGTTGCAACATCTAGCAAGAAAATATCCAATTTATTTCATGAATAATAAGAGAATATCCTGAAACTGTCCGACGGTATATGAAAATGAAAGAAATAGTAAAACAATTATTTATTCAGTAATATTTTATACTCGTATTTATTAACTTCGCAGTACAAAAATATAAAGCACAATTCAGTTTAACCCTTGTGTGTACAATATAATTTATCCATAAATCTCAACAGTGAAGTTGAATGGCGTGTATTTCTGTGACTTGAGCTCAATCATGACCTCCCTGTCGCCGATGCCTCCGTACAGGATGCGAGCGTATCCTCCAGTGCCGTCGGTGAAGTGGTCCGTCACTCTGATGTACGTTAGGTCTGGGCCGTAGTTGTAGTCAGTGTAGAACACACGCTCGAGTGCAGGCTACGAAATTATATCACGCTTTAATACATTTGCTTATTACAAAATAGTTTGTTAATAATTTTAATATATTCCGTTTGAGAATGGAGAGTTATAATCAATATTTGTTGGAGTAGTATTGGATTTTTGTCAGCTATAATATAAATAAATCCACCAGAAAAATAGAATAATACTTTACTAGGATGCTCATAGAAGCCGCTCACTTTATACTTAGAACGAAACTCACTTCTTCAGCAATAGAAAAGCCAATAATAACGTTCCGATAATCTCTTTTGGACCGTAACATAAACTTAGGTAGGATTTTTCAGAATGATCTGTTTATTTATTTATATTATTATATTATATCTATTTGTATATCGAGGCACTAAGGTATCATTTTTTATTACGAATATGGAATTTGTTCTCCAAGACGATATCCGCGGAGAATAAACCAAATTATATGAGTAATAAAAAAATTCTTTAGTGCCGAGGTATACATTTTTTTTTCGAAATCGTTAAAATAAATTAAATAAATAAATATATCATCACGCCTTTTACCCATTACGGGTGTGGCACTCTGCTTACGCAGATCTCGGTAAGTGATATATTTTTTCGTATGAAGTGCGGTTACCAGCCGTCAAATCATAGCCCCCGAGGATGTTAGTGGAGGAGGAACCACAGGGGTAAATTTAAATTTGTAACTGTCGGCAGTGGGATTCGAACTGAGGATCTCACGATCCACAGTCCGACACGTTACCTCGGAGCTATTTACCCCATTAAATCGTTAAATTATTAATTAATAACATAAATAAATAGCATTTTGTATTTGTAAAACGTAAGCTAGATGATGCGACGGGGATGGCTGATGGCTATGATAACAAAAGTACTGACAAAGGGTCAAATATTTGTGTATAATTTTCATTATTATTTACATGTTAGACGTGGTCTGCATTAAATCCCATAAATTATTATCAAACGTAAATAATAAATAATTTCAACAATAGTATTGTACCGTGTCTATTTTAAAGGTGTACATAGGAGATTAACATGAGAAATCAGTTTTTTGTGTGCTGTTGCTCGATGTTCTACCGGACAACAATGATTGTAGTACCATTCGAAAGATATCATTTTTCTGAATCAAACAATGTAAAATACATTACAATTTAGTTGTAATTTGGTTCCGCAAATTAATCCTTAAATTTCAAAAAAATTGCTTGAAATAAATCAAAACAAAAAAGTCATAGGTGATTACTGATTACATTTATTTTCCATAAAAATTTAATAAATCGGAGAATTTTCAAATCTTTAAAATTAATTTACTGAGCTAAATTTCTACAAAATTGTAATGTCTGTTACATCATTTGACTCAGAAAAATGATATCTTTCGATTTGTAATACAATCATTGTTGTCCTGTAGAACACCGTGTAACAGCACGCAAAAAACTGATTTCCCATGTTAATCTCCTATGTACACCTTTTAGACAGACATACGGTAGAATAATATGTTTGTTATTTTAGGTAGTGGTAATAGTTTGACAGATGGGTCTGTAATTTAAATTTTGATATAAAAGTCTGTAAAATTTTACTTTAGCTACTATTTTGGTCAACTTCTAGGAGTGATACCGTGCACTTTATTATTTATTTCGAAAAATAGTTATTTGTTTAATTAGGCATCAAAATACCAGATTTACAGCGGAGGCTGCCGTTTCTTTGACGAGGGGAAGCGGAGGCAATGAATGCTGCCGATGCTATAAATCTGTGTTTAATGCCGAGTTGAACACATAATTTTTTTGTCGATTTGGAATTAATGTTAATTTAGTGATTATTTTATATAGATATTTTGAAGGTTATTGCTGTTAAATTACGTTGCCATGCATGTGTTGAACGGTTGTATGTATTTATTGACGGTTGCTATGCGTTTGTTGAGCTATTTTTACAGCCTAGGCATAAAAGAGACACTTTACAGAGTGTTAAGAGTCAGTGAAGTGTCATCTTTAATATCAATCGGAAAAAAATATTATCCAATTTAAAAGTAGTTTTGTTTTTGCTATCTCTTGTAAAATGAATAAATTTACAATTCATAAATATTTTCAAAAGTTCAAATTCATATTAAGTAAACAACATTTTAGAATTTCTTTAAAAGTTATACTTTTTCTACTGTAATTGGAGGAGGATGTTTACTGCATATTTGAAGAAGAATTTTGTCAGGGGCGTTTTTAACGATATTAATTCTAGAGCTAGGTATTGTGAAGTGATTTTTAGTTCTGGTATCGTAATCGTGCTCGTCGAGATTTAGAAAAAAAGTTTTTCTATTAACATAATTCAAAGACCTAACTTCTGAAATGTGTTTCCACATGACACATTATTACAGTTCCGTCCAGATACTATTTGATCACATCTCGAATTTATTAACTTTATAAAACAATAGTAATAAGCTGAAGAAAATATATAATTCTTACCAAGCCATATCCGCCGGGCCTGCCGAAATGATTGGTAGTCCTGACGAGATTGTCGTTAGGCCCCAATTTGCCCCACTCGTAGTTGTGTTGTTGGGCACTGATAATTTGCACCAAGGCAAGGACCGCCAATAAGGAACAGACTGCGAATTTCATGTTGAGGTCCTGGTACTTCTCAGTGACACTAAGGAATATGATGAAGCGAAATATTGTGTTAGCTTTTATACGAAATATTTTTGCTGGTTTATCTGTTTGAAGTACTTGATAAATACCTATAATAATTGTGTTATCTTTTGAAAGGTAATTTTGAATACTTTAAAGTATTGAATACTGATTGCTTGTTTGAAGATGGGGAAAATTATTAATTTAAGAAATAGAGATTTAATTGAGGTCAACGTATTATACAAAGGTACTCTAAATTATTTTAATTGGGCATTTAGTACACTGACTAGACAATTATTTCTCTTGATTGGATGACGAATTATTAAAAAAGACTCAATTAGAATAATAATCATTCTATGATATTTTAATCAGATCTATTATAAAGTACATGACAAGGCAGTTATCAGATTGGCGCATTTGTAAATTGCGTACCGTAATATTTCATTTTTTATAACCTTACCTCAGAGTAAGGGTATTGTTTTTGGTAAAACAAATGGGTAGTGAGTTTTAAATGAATGAGTACGTTTTAATTTTAGGGTCCCTACAATACAATTTGACTATTTTCGCGTTGATGTCTGTATGTATGTTTGCAGACCTACCTATATGTATGATTTTTTCATCTCGCATAGCTCAAATACTAGATATAATACCAAAAAATATAATTTTGTGTATTTTTGCTTCTTTCATTTATATGAAGAGCTTATTAGATTTTAGATAAAATTGGTCAACCAGAAATAGCAGTTTACTAGAAGTTAAATTAAATTTTTCAACAATTTATGTTATTTTGAAAATTGTAGAATATTTAATTTTACATTTGTTTTGATTATATTAATTTTATTAATTTTCATTAGTTTTGCAGATAATAAAATATAAAGAAATTAAATTTCTTAAATATTGCATTCATGGAAATACTTAGAAATTTTAAATTTTTTACGAAATGTAACACATATTTGAAACTGTTTTCTTATGCCCGGTTGCACCAACGTTAGCTAAATTTTAAACTTGGTTTAAATCAATAAAAGCAAATCGAAGTTATATGTCATATGGAGTAATTGACATTGATGTCAAAAATTAGATACGCTTTTATTTATTTAAACCAAGTTTAAAATTTAACCAACTTTGGTGCAACTGAGCATTAGTGAAATTTATGCCAAAAAATTAAATTAATATACGAAATAAATTTAAATTTCTTAAATATAAATAGAAAAAAAAAACAATAAAGAAGGTATTTCTCTGTATCATCAAATATTATTTTGTACCGTTTAAGAGTTGTATTGGGCAGTAGGTTATGTGTCTGGTTAATTTTCTCCTTCCACAGCTGCATCATCGATATCTGTTTTTTGACTTCTATTATTAGCTGGAACTTCCACTAACTCGAAATGGGGTTGATTCCTATGTTCTGTTTCGGCAAAAGTGATCTTTTCTTTTAATAATTTTTGTGGAGCAACATGTTCAAAAAATTATATACACATCCAAACTATACATTCAGTTTATTAAGTTTTTTTGTAGGGATTTTTATTGTTAACCTTGACAGTTGCCCTACTATTGCGCAGTTCTCGGTAGTATGGTGTATTTATATGTTAATACACATTAAAGTATAAATATTCTGATTTTTCATTTATCTCTTCAATATTATAAGGAATGTCTACTAAATTTTTAAAATTTCTTCTGGCAATTCGGATCTGACATGTAGCGATATGCCATCTGGCGGATTATTTCCGAACACAAAGTAGGGTGAAGATTCCGTTAAAAATACATTACGTCAAATGGGAGTAACGATTTTTGAGATAAAAAATGACCGAAATTGTAGTTAACACCGCGAAAAATCCAAAAAATTAGGTGTACTGTGCAATAAAAGGGTATAATAATAAGTCCCGTAAAAATCTGGACGTTACATTTTATTAATTTCCGAAGCTGGACAAACGTTTTATTTATAAAGTATACCTATTTGGACTGCGAAAAAATTTTGGAGAAAACTAGCAAAAGTAAACAACATGAATGCGTTTACATTAAATAATATGCTCGGAATATTTTGTACGAGACGGAGACGGCTAGGTATGTACATCTAAGTAAGTAAAATTTTAGGTTATAATACGAATTTGCTCCGAAATCTTTTCGCTTTGTATTTAACTAAGTTCATAAATTAAATTAAATCTGTATTCAAAGTTAATGTTCATTATATTTGTTTATTTTTAGTAATTGGTTTTTTAGTTGCTTTAGGTCAAGAAACGTACAACTAACCTATAACAGTACAACGTAGCAATGCAGTTTTGCATTTTTCACCCAAAAACAGCCATGCAGGAACAATTAACAGTCGTCACTTGTTCATCTCCTGCAATTTTTCTATTAATTTGATGGGGATCACCTCGTAAAATCGACGTTGACATACAGGAAGCCACTGCACCTACTGCCACTGTCACTGTCCTTAAAATTTTCCCGCATTTAATCAATTGTTAAGAATATAAAATTCGTTCAGCATCTTTAAAATTTAGTTTGCAGGATCTGTTGTAGCGTATTATCAAATATTATTACTCGTGAGACTAATTTTTTTAAATTTATACGTGAACAGTACTAATGTCACATTCGAATCTTCACCCTAATTGACGCCATATTGAATAGGTCACGCCCCCATGTCAGATTCCAATAGCTGCCATTTTCCTAGTGCATTTGGTTGTTACAGCGAGAGCGAGCTGCAAAAAACCTGACCAATCGAGTAACAGATTAGATGTTTTTAAGATGAAAAATTTGCTAAAATAATTTAAAAATGTTATATTAAAATGAAATAAATAATAATAATATTAGAGAAGCTATTGAAATCAAGAGATCTTCAAATAATCTGAACTTGAATACAGGCTTTGAGATCAATAAGTCATGGTTAACTGTTATTCTTCGTTAATTTTCTGTTTATAAATTTGTTTACTTTGATCCATGTTACCCTGATTTATTTTGTCAACTTGTATCCTTGACTACATATTTATTTGTTTACAATTATATTTCACCTGAAGAAGGCAGCACTTTGCTGCCGAAACGTTGTGTTAATAAAATTTATACAGAACTTAAACCCAGTTATTGTTATTTACTTAATAAAGCAATTATTTATTCAATAATTATATCACGAGTGCTAAGAATTTAATCGATTAAATTTAACATGTCAAGCTTATACAAAAAATTTTGCTTAAAAAGTGTTTGAGTACATAATAATTTGAAAAAATCCCGAGACCGCAGGTCGAGGGATTTTATCTTAAATTATTATGTACGATAACACTTTTTTAAAAGCAAAATTTTGTAAATAAGCTAGACATCATATTTAATCGAATAAATTCTTTAGCACGAGGGGTATATGTCAATATTATTTCATGAATTCATAGCATAAACTTTAATATTTGCCGAAGAAATTGTACTATTACGTTGATTTTCACACAGTTTCACATAAATAAATCGGTACACACATAAACAAAAAGCACCATAAAATTATGTTGTTATAGTGTAACTATAGCAAATTGATTGTTTTTCTTTTTATTCGTCAAATAAATGTCAAAAATTTGTAAATAAAAATCACTTGAATTGAATAATCCAGCATGTTTAAAGATATAGAATACCAGTAAAGGTAAAAGACATGTAAGTTTCTTGCTTCTGCAACTAATTATCCAGCTAAATATGCCTTGAAAATGTTCAAAATGTGCATATAAAGCTAGCTTCAATTTAATCGCGAATAAATAGCATGGTGCTGTTTAATCACTTATCTAAAATTCACAACAATGGAAAATGGGACATTCTGATTGGTCAGATTTGTAATGAATGAAATAATCAGTAATATTTTATACTAGTATTTATTTACTTCGCAGTTCAAAAATATAATACAATTCAGTTTAAGCCTTGTGTGTACAATATAATTTATCCATAAATCTCAACAGTGAAGTTGAATGGAGTGTGTTTCTGTGACGTGAGCTCAATCATGACTTCCCTGTCGCCGATGCCTCCGTACAGGATGCGAGCGTATCCTCCAGTGCCGTCGGTGAAGTGGTCCGTCACTCTGATGTACGTTAGGTCTGGGCCGTAGTTGTAGTCAGTGTAGAACACTCGCTCGAGTGCAGGCTACGAAATTATATCACGCTATAATACATTTGCTTATTAATAAATAGTTTGTTAATAATTTTAATATATTCCGTTTGAGAATGGAGAGTTTTAATCAATATTTGTTGGAGTAGTATTGGATTTTTGTCAGCTATAATATAAATAAATCCACCAGAAAAATAGGATAACACTTTACTAGGATGCTCATAGATGACGCTCACTTTATACCTAGAACGAAACTCACATCTCCAGCAATAGAAAAGCAAATATTAACGTTCCGATAATCTCTTCTGGACCGTAACATAAACTTAGGTAGGATTTTTCAGAATGATCTGTTTATTTGTTTATATTAGTATATTATAGCTATTTGTTTATCGAGGCACTAAAGTATCATTTTTTATTACGAATATGGAATTTGTTCTCCAAGACGATAGCCGAAGAGAATAAACCATATGAGTAATAAAAAAATATTTGATTGCCGAGGTATACATTATATTCGTCAAATTATTAGATAAATATATTTCAAAAACTCCAACTAGCTGTTGCAACGGATATGGCTGTGATAACAAAACTGTCAAATATTTGTGTATAATTTTTATACATTGACTATTGAGTTTTAATTGCTACAAAAAATTCCAAGAGTCGAAGACGTTAAATTCGGTAAATTATTATCAAACGTGAATAATAAATAAATTGAACAATATGTTTCTTATTTTAGGTAGTGTTATAGCTGGTTTATACTGGATTTAATTTACAAATTTAGATTTAGAAATTTAATTTTAAAAATATAAAATACATATATGTAAATACCTTTATTGGTTTATGCTGGATTTAGAAATTTACAGATTTATAATTTACATATAAAATATCACCATATTTTATATTCTAAATATAAATTTTCAAATCTAACCAATCAACTTGACTGGGAAACAAAAACTAATTTTGACAACAGTAAAATGTGTCAAGATTGTCAATCAAACTGATTATTTGTGATCATCATAAAATATTATTGTTACATGGATGCGGAGAGTGTTAAATATGATATTAATTTAATATCTTTGATTGAAGAACATCACATATGACAAGTTAAGGTTATTTTGTTAATGTTTAAAGCACATGTTAAAAAGCTGAAGCCTAAACCTGATTGGCAGAGTTCAAATTTAATTACTTCAGTATGAACCAGGGGGAAAATCGCAAATTTCAAATCTAAATTTCTAAATCTATATCTGTAAATTTAATCCAGTATAAACCAGCCATTAATAGTTTGACAGATGAGTCAGTCAAGTTAAATTTTAACATAATAGTCTGTAAAATTTTAATTTAGCTACTATTTTGGCTAACGTCTCGGAGTGATATCGTGCACTTATCAATTTCCGAAAAAATATATATTGTCCAATTTTTTTCTATTAAGCAGTCTCAACTGTTGAGCTTATATGCCGCCTCGGAACCTCGTTTTCGGTGGTATGACAACGGCACGCAGTGTTCGCTGGAATGGGTTTTCGCAAAGCGGTCACCCTCCCAACTACTAACCGCGGGCAGCATTAATTATCCAATTTTAAAATGGTGTTATTTGTGCAATCTCCTGTAAAGTTAAGAAATAATATAAAAGTCTGAGATTGCAGAACATTGTTCAAAAACTGGTGTAATAATAAATAATAATAATTTAGTTTTTTACTATTAACACCTGATATATTGTGTATGATATATGTCATTTACATAACGAAGATTAACAAAAGTTTAAATTTTCTTCTGCTTTAAATGAAGGAACAAGTTTATTGTAGGTACATTTGAAGACTAACTTTGTCAGGGGCATGTTTGACGATATTCTAGACTAGATATTGTGAAGTGATTTTTAGTTCTGGAATCGTATTCGTGCATGTCGAGATTTACAAAAAAATATAGATGTACATATTAGTCTAAGTAAGAATTTGAAACTTATGAAATATATTTCCACATGACACATAATTTTAGTAAAGTCCGTCCAGATAATTTGTGACCATATCTCGTATTTATAAACTTAATAAAACAATAGTAATAAGCTGAAGAAAATATATAATTCTTACAATGCCATATCCGCCGGGCCTGCCGAAATGATTTGTAGTCCTGACGAGCTTTTCGTTAGGCCCCAATTTGCCCCACTCGTAGTTGTGTTGTTGGGCACTGATAATTTGCACCAAGGCAAGGACCGCCAATAAGGAACAGACTGCGAATTTCATGTTGAGGTCCTGGTACTTCTCAGTGATACTAAGGAATAGGCTGAGGCGAACTATTGTGTAAGTTTTTATACGAAATATTTTTGCTGGTTTATCTGTTTGAAGTACTTGATAAATTTAATAATTGTGTTATCTTTTGGAAGGTAATTTTGAATACTTTAAAGTATTGAATACTGATTGCTTGTTTGAAGATGGCGAAAATTATTAAATTAAGAAATAGAAATTTAATTGAGGCCAACGTATTATACAAAGGTACTCTAAATTTTATTAATTGGGCATTCAGTACACTGACTAGACAATTATTTCTCTTGATTGGATGACGAATAATTAAAAAAGACTCAATTAGAAAAATAATCATTCTCTGATATTTTAATCAGATCTATTATAAAGTACATGACAAGGCAGTTATCAGATTGGCGCATTTGTAAATTGCGTACCGTAATATTTAATTTTTTATAACCTTACCTCAGAGTAAGGGTAATGTTTTTGGTAAAAAAAATAGGTAGTGAGCTTTAAATAAATAAGTACGTTTTAATTTTAGGGTCCCTACAATACAATTTGACTATTTTCGCGTTGATGTCTGTATGTATGTATGCAGACCTACCCATATGTATGATTTTTTCATCTCGCATAGCTCAAATACTAGATATAATACCAAAAAATATAATTTTGGGTATTTTTGCTTTTTTCATTTATATGAAGAGCTTATTAGATTTTGGATAAAATTGGTCAACCAGAAATAGCAGTTCACTAGAAGCCCTTAACAGTTTTCCGTGAAAAAACACGGTTAAATTAAATTTTTCAACAATTTATCTTATATTGAAAATTGTAGAATATTTAATTTTACATTTGTTTTGATTATATTAATTTTATTGTTTTCATTAGTTTTCGAGATAATAAAATATAATGAAATTAAATTTCTTAAATCATGCATTCATGGAAATACTTAAAAATTTTAAATTTTTTACGAAATGTAACACATGTCATGATTTTGAAGCTGTTTTCTTATGCCCGGTTGCACCAACGTTAGTTAAATTATAAAATTGACACTGATGTCAAAAATTAGATACGCTTTTATTTATTTAAACCAAGTTTAAAATTTAACCAACTTTGGTGCAACCGTGCATTAGTGAAATTTATGCCAAAAAATTAAATTAATATACGAAAGAAATTTAAATTTCTTAAATATAAATAGAAAATAAACAAATAAGAAGGTATTTCTCTGTATCATCAAATATTATTTTGTACCGTTTAAGAATTGTATTGGGGAGGACAATGTACCCTTTCATTAGGGTCATTTGATAGAGATTTTTTTTCTCTTTTCGGTGACATAAAATCTTACTACCCTTATACCAGAATATTTAAAAACAGTTATAAAGTTAATTTCACCAATAACATTAATCTATGTAGTTATCCGTGATCTCATTTATTTGTCTTAACAATTAAATGTAGGGCATAAATGTGACAGAATCTTGTTTATTTCAATAATTGTTATAAAGAACTTCTCTGAAAAATAGTTCGCTTCGACATTTCACGGTGATCGAATATAGTAGTTACATGAGTACACGCAAGCACCAACAAATTTTGTGCATTCTATTCTATTTATTTTGTCCTGAATGTTTAAGAAAAAAAAACAAAACATTTTCATGACATGGGGACTACAAAACATGGTCCCACTATAACTACTTATTGTTCGACAATACAGTTTTAATTTACAATGAACGGTAGCACAAGCTACCGATAGGAACGAACAAGTTACGAATTAACTATTATTGGCCTAGCTTTGGTTGACGTCCACTGCCAAGTGCAGTATTATCAATTTTGTTGTTGTGAATGTTTTGAAGGTAGTGTAGCAGTGACGATAATTTTTATGTGTGTTTGCAACGCCAATTTAAAGGTAAGATAAATTTACGTATGATTGTATAAGTATTATTAATTTATGAACGCTACACATTAATAATAGTAACACAACAGCACATTTAAAGTAATTATCAAATGAGAAGCTATACTAATACGAGCACTCGTCTATATTATTTTCATTCAGGCAGATTCATAAAAGGTATTAGCCCTAACTCCATTTTTATTATTACTCGTAACTTTATTTTCCATTCTCAGAATATAAGTATTGCAACTAAGGTTGTAATCAAGGGTGGTTAGCATAAAATTTGACACATTTTGATAATATAATTAATTTAGAAATGAAGTTACAAATTATTGAAAAATGGAGTTAACGCTAATCCCTTTTATGAATCTGTGATTGATATTTAATTATTTTCTCAAATATAAATTGAGCTGTTAAACCACCTGCCTATCTGGTTGAAAATAAATTCAACGCACTTCTAGTTCTCAACAAGAACTTGAATTTTAAAAACTTAATCAAATATATTAATTTAATGTTTTATTTACATTTTGTTCTTGATATGTACAGAGGTAGTAATGACATTTACACATGAAACAAAATATCGGTTAAAGTATCACAATGACGTTGTTTACAGGTTGTGTTATCTGTCTTTTGGAGTCCATACTAGCCGTCAAGATGTTGCGTTTTAACTTGTATGGATTATTTTCTATGGGGTTTTCAGAAAGTAAGGTCGCTGCGAACCACCCTGAGACAACTGAGGAACTGAAATCTAGCAGCCCTACTGTAAAATGTACTACGAAATTTTGTCAAAAGGGTATATTCCTACCATTAGAGCAACGGTGGTCATTTAGCTAACTGATATTTTGTTTCATCTGTAAATGAAATTATTACCTCTGTACATATCAAGAACTAAATGTAAATAAAACATTAAATTAATATATTTTATTATGTTCTTGCTGAGATACACTTCTTTACATGATATTTCGAAATTTAATCGTCATTGCATTGCAAAAAAATGCTATATTTTCCTGATATTTCCAACCGTGGATTAACTCATGGGCAACATGGGTATTATTTGAGGTTAAAAGATTATATTGTGAGCTATTGCTTCAGATCCAGTTAGAATAATTATGTTAATATTTTAACGATAAATACTAATACACTTTTATATTAATTTTTATCCCAATCTTTGTAGATTAGTTGATGATTAATACAGTTAAAATAATGCTAATCATTTAAATTGTCCAATAAACACTGATAAATTTTAGATAACCTTATTTCATGAGCATAAAAAAATGCGGTTGATAGATGTCTCTGTTATCATGCACCCAGCGAATAGCGTTGTTTTCATTATTATTTAATTTTATTAGAAAAATAAACTAATAAATAAATTTAGTAATAGCGCAGTACTTATATGGTAATCCCTCTTAAGGTAAACAAAGCCTTGCATTCTAATATAATATCTTCCGATTTTAACTATTAATGGTGAATTAATAATAACTTATTGGTATCGCATGAAACTGTAAGTCCTATCAAGTTTTGTGGCTGTGAGCCGTGACTTGATGACTAGTTACATAAAGTTGGAAAAATGTTTCAAAAATTTAAAAACATTATTAGTTGCAATAAATATTTTATTTAATTTATATACATGAAATGAGGTTAGTAGTAGTAGTGTTTATTGGCCGAAGATCTCTACGATGAAGTTGAATCCGTGTCCACGCTGTGACTTAAGGTGGAGGGTGGTCTCAGTGTATCCGGCACCTCCTTTCAACAAAGTGGCGTAGCCGCCGTTACCGTTGGTGTACTGGTCGGTTACTTTGACCTGGGTGATGCGAGCAGCTCCACTGTACGACACGTCCTTCGTGACGATCTGAGATAATGAAACAAATTACATATTAGATTTAATATAATATTTAATATTCGAAAAGGGAAAAGGGGGCATGGAGAAAACTTAAATAATTTTAAAATATAAAACGTAATTTTGTTTGATTTTCTACATGTGTAGGAAATTTATTAAATTATTTTAATAATGGCGTTTGGTAACTTAACAATCATTGTATTTTCAAATTATTTAAATCGCGCAACTAAAAATAATAGCACCCGACACGACGAATGTAAAGTAAAATATTTTCGCAGCTAAGGTTTTATTTGAAAAATATAGGAAGGCAAACTAGTACCCGTCCCTAGAAGGTGTAATATGCATACTCAAATTACAGTTCAAATTGGAACAGTACTGAAAATAAGCAATGGGGTATGTGACCAATTTTTTTTTCTGACATTACATGATAATAGATACAAAAATAAAATACCCGTATTTTTTTAAATCAATTAATTGTTTATAGTTAACCAGAAATTAATTTTTAAATATTTGGAGAGGGGATGTGAGACGTCACTGTGTCTTCTGAATAGATTGCGGCGGTAGGTATGGTGCTAGAAAAAGACCGAGATACTGTAAAGGAAAGAAATAGATATATATCAGCGGGTCATGCGTACGGCCACAGTGACGTCACATATCCCTTCTCCTAAACACAAAATTGCTAATAACTTTACTATTACAAAATAATTTACAGTTTTTATTGTTGTAATAAGAAACTACAATGAAGAACATTCATATTCTATGGCGTATACATTGAAATTCGATTATGGTCACATACCCCATAGTATATTAAATAACTAGTGTTACAATGACCTTTTTTAAATATGAGTATTACAATTACTCATAGTAACTAGTGTTTTTATACTAATTTTCCTACTTCTCGTTAACAAAGTCAATTCAAATATAAATAAATAATTGCCTTTCCCTGTAATATTATTAAAACAAAGTGCTTTACAATTAGACTATAATACTTCAAATAAATAAATATATCATCACGCCTTTTACCCATTAATGGTGTGGCACTCTGCTTACGCAGAGTAAGTGATATATTTTTGCCTATGAAATGCGGTTACCAGCCGCAATAAGAAGCTAATTGCAATTATTTTGCGTGAACAATGACAGCTCCAAGTCAGACAAACTGACAATTATACAAATAATTTCCAAAAACAGATGTACACAATTTAATTTTGTAGCATTATTTTCAGAAAAACAATATAACAATATTCACTTTGTATACATGAAATAGGAAAATTAATTTATGTTTCACAAAAATTGCTATAATTTGAAACTTTAATAATATACACGAAAATTATTCCAATTTAAACTTGTACAGGTATACCTCAAAGTCATTCGTTATGCACTTGGATGTATAATCCAATTTTGAATATGGTTAAATATAGTATTTTACCAAATATAATATTTGTCAATTTTGTACGACATATTTAGGTAATTTCATTAGTATTTCCTTGGAAGATAATTGTATAATTTAAATGGTCGAGGTGCAATTAAAGTAAGTGAAAGTAATGAATATTAATATTAAAACAGCATAGATCTTACCTGTAACCAGGAGGACTTCTTGGTGACAATCTCCCTGAACAGTTGCCTGTCGCCAGCTTCCCTGTTGCCCCATGAGATGTTGTGGCTCTGGGCTGAGCAGCTCTGCACGATGGCAAGAGCGACGACAATAGCGCAAACTGCGGCGAATTTCATCTTGAAATAGTTTTTTGGTTGAGTTCTGCTGACTGAAACTGTTCTGGGACACTGAAGTGTGTTGTATGTCTAATGAAATATGTCGCGAATCTTTTATACTGGGTTCGTGAGCTGTTATCGCAAAGCAAATACTTAAGTAGATGATTTGTTTGTTTGTTTTGATTGCTTCTCTGAAATAAAATTAAAGATAAATTGATTACTATCGCCTAGTGATTAATTTTGAGAAATTGCGTAACATGGTTTAAACTGGAAAAGATGTATTGAATACTTATATTATTGTGATGAAAAGATTGGTTTCTCTGAAACATTAACAAAATTTATTAAGTTTTTCTTCATTTGATTTCAGAGAACCTACGTATTGTAAGGTACCTACTCATAACATTCTTAAGTAAAGTACTATTTCTGGTTTTGGTATAACTGCCAAAATCAACTGGGCTCTTTCTTGTGGCCTAGAAATGTAAAATGCAAAATTTTATAATTTTCTGTGAAGTAGTATTGAAAAAATGCGTCTGGACGAAATTCTGCACGTACTTTCCATTTCCATCCATCCGAACAAAAGCATATACACACTAGCCTAGTACTGTGGCAATTTTTGTCTAATTTAATTAAAGTCGTTGTCGTTGAGATTCTTAAGATGAGCCTCTAAAATTAATCACACTGTATGCTTTAGCCAGATATAATGAAACATGAAACATTACAAATTTTTACGCCTCATTTTATTTCAATCAGTTCTTATATCAATCAATCAATCTGGTATTAAGACTAAAAAAAAAAATGACAAATTTGGGGAATTGTCCTGAGAAAATAGTTAATGTTTACCGTCGGGTATGCTTGCAATTTTTAAACAACATACGATAGTATAGTATACTGTACTTTATCCAATGAATTTAGAAATTACTTTGGAGTTTTTATAAATTATCATTATTCGGAAACATGTAAATTAAATTTTATACGCAGCAAACAAAAATGCATATTTGTAACTGTAGTTGCATAAAATCTAGGCGTATTAAAATAGTTATTTATGATAAAAGTGTAAAAGTGCCATTTTATGAGCAAGTGGAGAAGTTTGTGAAACGAGGCGAAGCTGTATGAAACAACCCCACGAACGAAATAAATCCCTTTTAACACGTATTTTATCTACGATCTTCTTTTGGATGTTTTAGCCTCTGTTTTAGCGCTATAGAATGTTCCAAAATAATTTTATAAGAAAATGCTTTGAATAGAAATATATTATCTATCAATTTTATTTGAAGTATTTTTTTTATCTAAAATAATTTAGCGCCAAAACTCAGACTAAAACAGAGCTCGTGGTAGCAGTCAATAGGTGTACAATATTTTTAATTATTCCTTCTTCTGGTGTATACATTCATAAATGTACGCAGAGTTGTCCGTGTGAGAAACATGTATTTTCCAGATTTCTGGTTTTCGTAATTCTTCTTCTACTAAACGGCTTGGCCGATATTGATGAAATTTTCCTGAAAATAAATTGATCTCTACAACAGCGTCAACCGGGTCCAACTGTAGCTTTGTTATCCAGGTGACCCCATAAGTAAAAATTCCATCAAAATCGGTCAATTCGTTTAAGAGGAGAAGAATTGCCAACACTCTCACGCCGGAAATTTATTTATAAAGATGTTTATTACTTTATTAGTGTTAATAAAGGTGTATAATTTTTAAACGAAGTATCATTATAGCATTAAAACAGGTATATGTATTTTCGAATAAATTTTTAATAAAATAATATAAATATTTGCTCTAGATTATCACGTAAATTATATTAACTACTAGTGCCAATTAAGGCTATATTTTAACTCTAATTATTATGAAATAAAAAATACTTCGGAAGTCTGAATAATCTTTATAGATTACTTAAAGAAATCAATCAATTTTATCCTCAATACATCTTTTCTAATTTAATTTCCCGAAATTAATATCTAGTCGATAACAATCAACTTATCTCTCACATAAATTCAAAGAATGTATAATGTATCAAAATAAACATATCATCACATCAATTATTTGTTCCAAGATAACGCCTCACAAATCTACTATAAAAGATTCTAGACAATCTCAAGTAAATATACAACACACTTCAGTGTCTTACAGAATAGTTTCTTTAATCAAAACTCAACCAAAAACTACCTCAAGATGAAATTCGCCGCAGTTTGCGCTATTGTCGTCGCTCTTGCCATCGTGCAGAGCTGCTCAGCCCAGAGCCACAACATTGAGTGGGGAAACAGAGAAGCTGGAGATAGGCAATTGTACAGGGAAATTGTCAGAGAGAAGTCGTCTTGGTTACAGGTAAGGATAACTATTCATGACTTTATTTATTATTTATTCACACTCTCTATATGGAACAATTCTATTTCATGAACCTAATGGATGGTAATAATTATTTCAGTAACTTATTTAAATGTTTATTCTTAAAGATCGTCACGAAGGATGTGTCCTACAGCGGCGCGGCTCGCATCACTCAGATCAAAGTAACCGACCAGTACACCAACGGTAACGGTGGCTACGCTACCTTGTTGAAGGGAGGTGCTGGATACACTGAGACCACCCTCCATCTTAAATCACAACGTGGTCACGGATTCAATTTCATCATAGAAATCTATGGCCAATAAATACTGTTACTAACTGATTCTTGTATATAAATTAATAAAGTATTTATTTTGTTTATCCATGTGTTTTCCGTTCATCTTCTTAAACAGTTTTCCAACAAGTAAATAATCAAATGAGTTAACGGCGGATCTCGAATGTGTGTTGGCTATGTCAGTAGCCTAGCAAGATAGAGGTCATTAAAAACTTTGAAATCGACATTAAAGTAATCCATTATACTACGATTTTGAGTAACTCAATATTAGCAACTGTACGATAAATATTGTACGAGTTACAAGTAGGATGATTTTGGAAGATAAAGATGTATGATTGTAAATTTGTACGTAAAATAAAACGATTTATGTGCTAGAAGAACGAACTAATGAATTCCGATGAAGAAGTTGGGAACAAAACAGATAACTTTGAGTGTTCTATACAATAATTTCAATGTTCGAGGTTGGCAAGTTCCAATATTTGATTTATCTTCCTGAGATCCGAACTTCTAGTAATTGATAAACTGAAAAATTTTTTTTTATGAATTGTACTTGGAAATAGGTATTTTAACACACTGAAATTAAAAAAAATTATTTCAAGCGTTTTTTAGAAAAATAAGGTGTCTATTCAAGTGGACATTAAGTCTATACCAGTTACATATTTTTTTATGAAAACTATAAAAACAGTTATTATTGCCAGTACTACACATTCGAAAGTTCTTCAGCTCGGATTTCAAAAGTTAAAGGGGTCGCCTTTTCTGCGTACTTGAATTGTTGTAGTTTGGTAGGGTTTGCGATGAACGAGGAGTTTATTGATACGAATTCTTCTTGGCCAAAGTACATAGAAAAGTAATTAAAAGTCTTATAATCTATTCTTTCACCGCTGGTGTTATCTACTACTACAGTTTCAAATGTAGCCCCGGAGAAATGGTCATCTTTATTCCATGTCTATTCTAGCTTATCAGTCTTCTTTTCAGCTTTCTTTGGCACTTGTTTTAGTACTTTCTTTGATTCATTTGTGTTTTTCTTGAGTTTCCTTTCGATCCTTGATAATTTTTTGCGTAATAAACTTAACGGTAAATCTTCATCGTTGTCATCATCATTGATCTGGTGATCGTACATTACTTTGCTATGTCCTAGAATACCTTCAATTCCATTATTTCTTCGATTTTTCTGCTTCATCCAGATCCGCCTCTAATTCTAAGTCACTTTCTGTTTATTTTCTTCAGCTTCAAACTTTTCGTTAAGATCATAACATCATCTTCGAAATAATCGGAAGAGATTTCCAGATCAGAAATATCTGCTTCTAGTATTTTTAATAATTTATCATCCCTGAATAGAATCTACGAAAGAAATCTCTATAAATTTATTACCGGAAATTTAGATACGAAATATGAAGTGGCAAATAAATTGTTTATGGATTGTCGAAGAATACAAAACACAATTCACATAAAGTTAAAAATATGTACAGGCACAAATGAAATATCAAAAGTCCCCATCGATCCTACTTCTGCTAAAAAATATATTCAAGGTTAAAAGTCAAGGATATTGGTTTTTCGCATATATTTCTCTTAAACGGTAAGTGTAATCGTAAAATTAGGTCATACAAGGCTTGTAGATCATGCAATTGTCTACAAAAATTGTTCAGATGCTTTTTTTCTTACGAACCTATGAGTTAGTAAACTTGACCCTTTTCTAACGTAGTTTCCCTAGTAGGCATAATTCAAGATTTATTATGATTAAGCAAACCTGATCAGATAGTTTCCTAATGATTAAAAGATTGACACTATTGGTAATTATCAAAGTTGAACGAATAATTGTTAATTTTTTTTTCTACCTCTCCTTGTTGGATTTCTTCGCTACGCCAACATACTTATATGGAAGCGAAGAACGAAGTGACGAGCTTGCTTCTTCAATTGTTTGGTATCAAATGCAAGGCATGTAATACAATTTCTTTCTTTGAATATCATTGAAATGTATGTCGGGTATTAGCTAGTGTAATATAATAATATTATTAACATCAATACATAAACAGATCACTCTCAAAAATTCTATCTATGTCTTTGTTATGACCCAAAAGATATTATTGGAGCTTTAATAGCGGTGTTTCTATTATTCAAGAAGTAAGTTTCGTACCAGATATAAATCGAGAGGCATTTTATGAGCATCCAAGTAAAGTTATATCTTATTTTTCTTGGATATATTTGCCGCATATTTGACAAAAGTATAATAATACTCTTGCAAATTTTGATAATTGTAATTGTAAGTAAAGTGTTGTCAATAGGCAGTTACTTTCCCATGTCATCTAATCTTCAATCACTAAAATTTACTGATTATTTTTGAACAGATAGATTGTAAGTATGAATGAGATCACAGAAAAAAATTATTATTTACTTGTTGGATAACTGTTTTAAGAACACAAACAGAAAACTATTTGTACACAAGAAAAAAAGTGTTTTATTCTCAACTTCTTCATTTAAATTCATTGGTTCGTTCTTTTTGCACATATTGTTTTATTTTACATACAAATTTACTATCATACATCGTTATCTGCCAAATACTTGTAACTCGTACAATAATTATCGTAATGACCTCTATTGTACTAGGTTACTAACACAGCCACAACATCGATCAGCCGTTAACTTAATTTGATTATTATACTTGTTGGAAAACTGTTTCAAGAAGGTAAACGGAAAACACATGAATAATCAAAATAAATACTTTATTAATTTATAAAAAAAGAAACAATTATATGCTGTTTTCATTGGCCGTAGATCTCTATGATGAAGTTGAATCCGTGTCCACGTTGTGACTTAAGATGGAGGGTGGTCTCAGTGTATCCGGCACCTCCTTTCAATAAGGTGGCGTAGCCTCCATCACCGTTGGTGTATTGGTCGGTTACTTTGATCTGAGTGATGCGAGCAGCGCCGCTGTAGGACACATCCTTCGTGACAATCTTTAAGAATAAACATTAAAATTAGTTACTGAAATGCTTATCGTCCACTATGTTCATGAAATCAAATTGTTCTATATAAAGATTGTAGTTATCCTTACCTGTAACCAAGACGCCTTCTCTCTAACAATTTCCCTATACAATTGTCTGTCTCCAGTTTCCCTACTTCCCCACTCAATGTTGTGGCTCTGGGCTGAGCAACTCTGCACGATGGCAAGAGCGACGACAATAGCGCAAACTGCGGCGAATTTCATCTTGAGATAATTTTTCGTTGGGTTCTGATCAAAGAAACTGGTCTGAGACACTCAAGAATGTCTACTGGAGAACATCTCGAATCTTTTATAGTAGAATTGTGAGCCGTTATCTTGAAACAAATACTTGATGTCATGATTTGTTTATTTTTATTGTTTCTCTGAATTTATGTGAGAGATAAGTTGATTGTTATCGACTAGATATTAATTTCGGGAAATTAAATTAGAAAAGATGTATTGATGATTAATTTGTTGTGATAAAATTGATTGATTTCTTTGAATCATCTAAATATATTATTCAGGTTTTTAATGTTTTTGTTATTTGTTGTAATAATTAAAGGAATTGAAAGAAATCATAAAATGGCACTAGTAGCTAATCTATTGTACACAACAATCTATAGTAAAAATTATCGGTTGTGGGATTCGAACTGAGGATATCATGGTCCACTGTCCTTTGGATGTACATACCAGTGATATACATGTGTGTATCCTGTTGCTTATAGAGGCAGCATAAAATACGACATAAATGAATGAATCGTATTAAATCCGCACAAAAACCTAAATAAAATTATTTTAATGTCCGGCCGTTACGTTATTGATATCAGAATAGCCCTACTTTCAGGGTTGTTATACAACAATTAATACCCTGGGCGTATTATAAATATGACGTTTGCTATGGGGTACAAAATACACTAACTTCTATTAGCAGATAGAAATATTCAAATATACAAATCGATATTGTAAACAAGCAAGCAAATAGATTAATCTCTCTAACAAAAATAAAAATAATAAAATGAAATCCAATGAAAAAAAAAATAGTTATTTGTATACCAAGACCGCAAAATCACTTATCGTACCGAGAGAAAAATTGTCGCCGAGGCCGTTTACGGCCAAGGCAGGACAATCTCGAGGGCGATAAAGGATTTCGCGGGCAAGGTGTACACACTATTTATTGTGCAGCCCTAAAAAATATAAATTACTAATTTTAAACAGTTTTATTGGCAACTTCACGGCTTGTAACCGCATGCCGAGTAAAAATTAATCTTTTACCAAAATCTACGAAAACAAACTGCCCCAATAGGAAAATGGTTTTATGACATATTTATTTATATAAGTATGACTTAGGTGCTATTTGTTGTTATGCAAAAACCATTCTAGCGCTCTCGGAGTAAAAAATGTGACCCAGTTTTTGCTTTTATGAAAATAAAAAGTTAACGATTATGTAATATGAAAAGAGGACATATAAGGACAGAAGTTTCATCTTCTTTTTATAAATTTATTAAATATCGGCAGTTAATTTAAATATTAGAGATTAATAATTATAAATTATTGTATTGCGAATATTTTCCTAGTAACATTTAACAAATTGAACATTTACCTAACTTATTTATACCTATTATACCGTATGTCCCCGGATTGAGTTTACAAGAGGAAAAAAATTCTTATTATTGATTTTACGAAAAAATGCCTGGGGAAGAAAAATTTTTGGATGTTTTAAAACGCATGTTCCAGTTATTAAAATTTTTAAATAATGCATGGTTCTTTTATTATAACGTTTTTTTTTTTTGTATTTTGTCCTAATAATAGTTATTACATTAAAACAAACCTTATTTTAGTTGTCTTTGAAATATTGACAAATGATTATTAATTCTAACTACAGATAAAAAAACAGCGAAAGTCAAAATACTTATTTTATTTTATTCAATTAACTCTCCACCTCTTTCAACACATAATTCAATTCTAGTACGCAGTTCACTGAAACTACTACGGATTTCCTCAATTGTTAAAGAGGATATAGCATCTCTTATGTGATTTTTTAATATTTCGGCATTATTAGGCAAATTTTGTTTGTACACAATTTGTTTTAAACGTCCCCATAAATAGAAATCTGAAATTGTTAAATCAGGACTTCTTGGCGGCCATAAAACGGGACCATTTCTGCCGATCCAATTATCACCAAATTTGGTATTTAGCCAATTAACAACAATTTGCGAATAATGAGCTGGACATCCATCTTGTTGAAAATACATTGAACGCCGATAATCAAGAGGTAACTCACTTAAAGCATCATTAAAAAAATTTTCCAACATATCCAAATATGTGTGCTGATTAACATTATTATCAAAAAAATATGGACCTATGATTCCATGATACGAAATTGCACACCATACATTTACTTTCACAACATATTGGCGATTGTTCAAAATTTTAAAATTTGGATTAGTGTTGCTCCAATATCTAACGTGTTGTGACGAAACAGTTCCGTTTGAAGAAAATGTGGCTTCATCGGAAAACATAATATTTTTATAAAAGTATCGATTATTCATTATTTCATTTCCCAGCCATAAACATAAATCAAGACGTTTTGAATCATCTCCTGCTTCTAAAGTGTGATTAAATACAGGTTTATAGGGATAAATTTTTCTATCTTTCAAAATTCTTTGAAGGTGTGATTTGCTGATGCCTAATTGGAGTGATCGTCTTCGTAAAGACAATTTTGGATCAGTTCGTACTGAATCTTCCACTAATAACGTAGCGGCATCTTCTTCATTATGCACTTGCTTAATTTTCTTTACATTATTTACGGAACCAGTTCTTAAAAATTTTTGTATAAGCTTCTGTACACCCATACGTGACACAGAAATACCAGGAAACTTTTCATTAAATTTTTGAATTATGTAACGGTAACTTTTACCCCCCATACCATAACATTGCACTAAAAAGATTTTTTGTTCTAATGTTAACATTTCTTTGACAAACTCTCACTATTTTAAACAATAACTTCTTACTTTATGATAATACGAATTACTTTTGACATTTAATCATTTGTTTCAAAGCTAACTAAAATAAGGTTTGATTGAATGTAATAACTGTATTATTAGGACAAAATACAAAAAAAAAACGTTATAATAAAAGAACCATGCATTATTTAAAAACTTTAATAATTGAAGCATGCGTTTTAAGGCATCCAAAAATTTTTCTTCCCTTGGCATTTTTTCGTAAAATCAATAATAAGAATTTTTTTCCTCTTGTAAACTCAATCCGGGGACATACGGTATTGTACTGGGACCATGCAGTGAACTATTAATCAGTTTTTTTGTTTATTAAATTTTATTTTTCTACAATCGTTGCACAATATCGACATTGTTATTCCATTTTTAGTTAGGAAATGTTCAAAATTGTCGCTCTAGGGCGACAAAGTGACATATTGTCGCACTAGTGCGACAAAAATAAAACAAAAATAAATTAGATAAAAGTAAATGATGCATTGGATTTTTCTGGTAATAACCTTGCTATTGCAAATACAGTTGGCATATACGTACATACACTTCAACTTAATCACCATAAACGTATTCACTCTGTAGACTTTATGACAAATGTACTCCATATGTCAAATGTACTCCATGTGTCAAATTATGATTTCTTTGAAAATTTTTATTTTGTTCATAAACGTTGTCATGATTACGGTGACATGGGTAACTACAATTTTACTGAATTGTTATAGGCGGGACCAAAGATAATTTTGAAAATTAATTTTTTTCTACAGCTTGACATTGTTCAACGATTGTAGAAAAAATATTGCGTGTATCTCGTCGGATAGAGCTTGTTCGGTGCACTTGTCGAGTTGTTGATCTCGGCTTCGCCTCGATCAACAATTTCTCGCCGCGTGCAACAAACAATGCTCTATCCGCACTTGATACACAAATAACTATTGTTAATTCAAATGCAACTTGACTTATTTCTTAAAAGTATTTGTTAAACTGTAATTATAAATTTTTGTACACCTCCCTTTTTCATTGCAATCGACTGAACAAAAGGATACTTTACTCAAAGCTTTTTATTATAAATCTTTACATAAATCGAAAACGAGAAATTGTGTATGTGGGAGTGTCAAAATATCTAAATGAAGGGCAGCAAAAAATGAGTATAATTTAATAAGCTTACAAGGAAGTCATACGATGTTCACCTCGGATTTTTTTATTACAAATTTATATTCATTTGAATTAAATTCAATACTTATAATTTTTGCAATTATCTGAAGATCAAGTTCTAGATCTAATATAATCAAATATGATATGCATAAAAATAATATTTCTTTAAATTATTGTATATTATTTTGTATCCATGAGCCATTTTGTTAAATATTTTATTAAATTACAAATTTGAGAAAATTATACACACAAAATTACAACTATATGTAAAATCTAATATTATTGTCCAAATATTTCAATGATAAAGTTAAATCCATGATTTCTCTGTGATTTCAGGTGAAGAGTAACATCCTTGAAACCGACTCCTCCAGTCTGCAGAGTAGCGTATCCGCCATTTCCGTTTATGTACTGATCCGTCGCCTTTATGTAAGTAATCTTGCTTGAATTTGGTCCCTCGAAAGATACATCCTGACTTACAATCTAAAACATAAACAATTTTTCCTTTAATTTGTACTCGTATAATACAATAATTATATTGAAGTAATAAATACTCGTATATCACGATACTGTATGTGAAGAACTGGATGTTTATACATCTTCTTAGATGATATAAATTTCGAGATAACCCACTACCACTATATTTCGTAATGCTTATTATTATTTATTTATACATCGATAGTATGCTCATTAGGATATTATAATGTATTTTGTAAAACGTACAGGTTGGTTCAAATTTAGACCACCAGTACCCCCCCAAATATTTCGCGAAATAAACAACGAATTGAAAAATCTAAAACACGTGTGAATTGGTTTGTCGAGCTCTATTTAATGGTACTAATTTTGAGTCGCACCTTAAACGCAGTTTTCTCCATACAAGAATACGCCGAAAATAATGCATTTTTGAAAAGGTATTTGAGTTTGAACAAAATTTAATATCACTTTGACTATGTCCGTAAAGACTAGTCTTTCTTACTGGACGCAATAATAAATTCTGTGATGCCGATCTCGATAGCGTAGTGGCTATATCACTAGCCTAGTACAAAACAATTTAACACTAATTTTTTAAGTAATTGTTATTAAAAGTAACATTTATTAAGACAGGTATTGTATCGGGAAAAAATTTCGATATTGAGTTTTTAAAAGTACCCATTTTTCAGTTTGAAATTTGTTTTGGCTCACCAAGTAATATTTTGCCAATTGTTTTGCATGGAAATTATTTTCCTACTCTTATTTTGAAATGAAAAAAAAAAACATAATTAAGAATCTTACCCTGGCAAAGGAATATTCTTTCGTAACAATTTCTCTGTAAAGTTGTTTATCATTTACGCCTTTTGTCCCCCATTCCATGTTGTGGCTTTGTGCATCGGTCTCTTGCACTTGTAGGAAGGCAAAGCAAATGAAGAGAGAGCACAAAACGATGAAATTCATGATGCTAGAACTATTTGCACGTCTTCGTACGAGAGGAACTAGAAAAATATGTGCTGTTTATAACACGGTACACTGCACTACGGAGTATGACTAAATGGAGAGGTTGCAGAATAACAAATTATTTCTTTAAGTATGACTGTTCATGACGTTATTGTTATCGTTTAAACGCTATTAAGGTACTTTATTATTTGGTTTCGCAATGATTAACCTCTTTGTAACACAGGGAAACTCACAAATTGCTTATAATTGAAATATTTTTATTGACAGGGTTGATTATACAACTCTCAACCAGAAATATTTGTTACATCATATTTCATAATTTTTATTGTCATTTTATATACAGTAAAACATATTCATCTTAATTACAATCAATGTCAGTGTCATTTTCCAAACTTTCTGTCAGACTGTCAGTTTTTTTACTGTCACTGTCATAGTATATTCTTGACATTCCTTAAAAAAAAAATACTCAAAGCAATTAAATTTTGTAACACCTCGGAAAATCTGTATACTCGTGTTTAAAAAATATAAAATACATACAAATGACGTTACTGAATTTTACTGAATTTACAAATTACATAAAAGTATCACCAAAGTATAAGAATTCACACAGTAGCAACACTCACTGTCGGTCCCTTTGATCTTTATGTCGCATCAACCGATGACCTTGAGCCAAGCGGCCATATTGGCAGCTGCGGCATACGGCGGTCAATTTGAATAACTGCCAATTGCAAAGGGGATAAAATCTAAAAATATTATTTCGCCTGCACTATAAAAGGTCCTAGAATTTTTCATGGTACAAACAAGTTTACCTCTCTGTTTTGCACTCATTTTATGAACTTAACATGACAGAAATTCTGTAGCTTGATATTTGACACATACAACTGACACGGACATATTATATTTTCTTTTCTATGGTTACTGAGATAGCCTATCAGCGAACACTAAGCGGCCATCTTCCCGACTACGCATCACTGAAATACTGTACATACGCTACTGTGTATATTCTTATACTGTGGTATCACCATCACAGCTTGACTGGGTAACAAAAAGCTTTGGTAACAGATAAATGTGTCAAGATTGTCAGGTTAGGTAAGGTTTTATTAATTTATTGGGATCATAAGATATTATAATATGGTAGCGAAGATTGTTAAATATCGTATGATACTAATTTAATATCTTTGATTGAAGAATATCACATATAAAACTAGTTCGAAAAGTTAAAGTTTTTTGTTAAATGCAAATATGTCAAAAGTCGGAAGCCTAATCTTGATTGGTAGATTTTAAATTTAATAAATTCAGTATGAACCAGGAAGGTACATGCTATATTTAAAATCGAATTTTCTAAATCTTAATTTGTAATTTAAATCCAGTATAAACCAACCAGTACAATATAAAATAATTTATATACATATATATCATCACGCCTTTTACCCATTATAGGTGTGGCACTCTGCTTGCGCAGATCTCGTTAAATGTTATATTTTTGCGTATGAAGTGCGGTTAGCGGCCGTCAAATCATAGCCCCCAAAGATGTTAGTGGAGGGGGAACCACAGGGGTAAATTTAAATTTACAACTGTCAGCTAATCTAATGATCCACATTCCGAAGCGTACAAAATCACATTTTATAAGGCCTGCTATCACACTCGTTCATTGCAAATTTTACACTTTTTTGAAATCGTCAGAAAATATAGAATATATCATAAAAATAGACTTCATCGACTATCACCATATCAAACCAAGGAATGTGAGAGACTACTAGATAATAGAAATTCCTAAGGTTGCATTATAATTTATTTTCAGCTTTCTTTATTCAGAAGGGTAGACTGTTAAAGATATGATAGCCTTCAATATGAGATATCGATTTTACAATATTATATTTGGCATTTGGTACATGAAAGTGTTTGTATTTGCCACCAAGTAAAACGGGTAGGTACTAGGGTTTCAACGAATATTCGGCAACTATTCGGCCGAACTCGAATAGTTTAGAATGTTGAGAAAAGTGCAAAATTTTGGGTATTGCATTCGGTAATTTTTGCCTGAAATAAAATAATAAAAATAAAACATATTTATAGTGGGATAATATGTATTATATTATAGTAATGTAGTAGCGGCTAGGCAGAGAGCTTGTACAGGTACAGATTGCACGACAATTGGCGCCAAACCACTCAAATACTATTCGCCGAATATTCGGCTATTCCGCTATTCGGCCAAGGAATCCGCCGAATACCATATTCGTTGCAAGTCTAGTAGGTACCTTATATGTTAAAAAGTCAATTAGTCTTGTCAGTAAATTTAGACCTATCCGAATTCCCTGCAAATTTCATCCATTTAAACCCCAGAACTTAGACAACATTTACGTTAATATAGATGAATGTGATTGTTTTTAATTATACTTGTAGATGCATATTTACATTTACATATACACCTTTCCACACACTTCTGAACCACTCTGTGTATGCATTTAACTATTCCATTAAATTAATTTTACAATTTCATTAAATAAATAATTGGCAATTATTCACTTGTTATCAACAATGACTCACACCAAGATAAATAAATAAATAACGGAAAAATTTAAAACCTTATCAATATTGGAACAAACAAATACTCACAGTATTACACGAGAAAACTTAATTAATAGGTAAATAAAACTAATCAAAATAATTTATATAATACCTGTAACACTGTAAAATTAATGCTGGACGGACTTCTTGATGCTCACTGACACCAACGAACAAATAATAACTACACGGACGGGATTCACAGTTCAAATGACTTTAACCATTACGAGTGACGCGTAATTATTTATGCTGTATGTATATAATTGTCATTTGCTAAAATTTGACATTGAATCACATCCTGTCTCATTGTATTTACAGTGTTTGGGGAAATTTGCTATATTATATTTAAACCATTTTTATATCTAAGTAATTACTGTTTAAAAAATTTAGTAGAGTTTTTTGATAATTTTAATAATGGGCCATGAATTGCCAATGACGAAATTCGGACATATTTGCTAACATTACGTAGTAACTTGCTATTGGACTTCCAAAATTAAAATACGCTTACTAGTGGTAGAAAGCTAAACTAACCACAAGATACATAAATTTCATTGTATTTTGAAATTAATTGTTTTTTTTTTTTAATTAATAATAATAGTAGTTAGTTTCAAGGTATTTCAATGTAAGTATAACATTTATTTCAACCGTATTATTTCAACAAGATGTAAAAGATTGTATTTGTAGATTATAGGTTAAGATTGAATTTTCTCCAAAAAAACCTAGAAAAACAGGAAAATTTGCAGTGTGTGTGGCAACAGTTCTGCTCCCAATAAAAGCAAACTACCAATACTAATGCTAGCATTCGCCATCATAAGATATCATACAAAATGAATTTGACATGTACCTTTTGGGAATTGTGATCAACGCCATCTCTTGATAATTTGGAAGCCCAATAGGTGATAAAATCGCATCAAAACTTCTTGTATAAAACGATTCATTTTAGCAAGTTTTGACGGTAGCAACATTTTAGAGAATAGGCCCGAATGTTAGAAATGTTTAACATTATAAGTAATTTCAGTTTTAAATTTATTATTTTTTTATCTTGTTTGTCTTATGTTTACATTAATTTATTGATAGCCTAAAAGTTATCAATATTTATTTCAGATTTGAGGTTATTAAAACAGTAGACTATAATAAACTGTTTTTTTACCAAGATTTTTATATTATTTTGAGATTACTTGAAATTTGGAACATAGACAATGAAGAGAATAATAATCAGATACGCTATCCAAGTTCAAGTATATTATTTCTCACAGCTGTTTATTCATAGATTCTGAGTAACGTTATTTATTTTATCTTATTCGAATTATTATTATTATCAAGCATCTAATGTTCAGGTTATCGTTTAAAGTTATATTTATAAATGTAGTTCCCCGATCATTTTTCTCCGACGTTGGCCTTTATTTGACTATAAATTCAATTATTTTGCTAATTATTATAAGAAATAATTTGTTTATAATATAGTGGATTCACATATTTTTGTTTATACAAAGAAAATATATATTAATTTTTGACAATTTTTTTTGTAATTTTGCTTATGATTGGTCGTAAGTGCACTTTTTGCTTAATAGTTACTTATGATAAAAGTATTAAAAGTGACATTTTATGAGTAGGTAAGTGGAGAAGTTTGAGAAACGAGGCGAAGCCGAGTGAAACAACTCTACGAACGAAATTAGTCACTTTTAGCACGTATATCCTACAAATATTTTTATACGATCTTCCTGGAGTATTAGTAAATACTAAAAATATAGAATGATATTTTAACAGGTAGAGTTACATTTGTTGATTTATTGATACAAATCGTTAGCAACGTGTTAAAAGTAATAATAAAATCAATATTAACACGTTGCGATGTTACATATAACACTAGGGACAGAAAGTAAAAACCGTTAAAAGGACTGCTTATAACAACGGTCGTAGATAAAATTAGTTATGTTACGTACAGTAAGAAAAGAGTGGTAGATTAAAACAAAACGAACATGTATTATTTATTTGCTGTAAAGTATATTGTTTATGACTTTCGACATTTACACGTTAGAGCTTAAAATTTTAGTACCGTTTTCTGATCATTTTAACAAAGAGCCATAAATACAAAAAATGACAAAATTGTCAGAATTGTATCACGTTATAAGTAATTTCATGTTTAAATTTATTTTTTTGTATATTGCTTGTCATATTAATTGTATAACATTAGTTATCAATATTTATTAAAAATTTAAGGTTAATGTACGAGATTTTTAGTATTTTGAGAATACTTGAAATTTGTAACATCAATTATACATAATATTATAATCATGTACAATATCCGAGTTCAAGTATTTTATTCCTTACAGCTATTCGTTCTGAGTAATGTTTGTTATCGTAATCAAGGAACTGATGTTCAGGTTATCGTACAAAGTTGCATTATATTTATAAATGTAGTTCCCCGATCGTTTTTCTATAATCACGGGTGATTCAAAAATTCCTTATCGACTTGAAAATGTAAATTCATTTCCTTTTTTATTCGTTGTAAGAAATAAATTCTGCAAAGTTGTTCCACATCAGTTTAGCGCTAACTCAAAAAATGTAAATAATAGTAGTCATATTTTTTTACTTATTATATTATTATTATTACAATAAAATAGAAAAATTATGTAACAAAAATTATTTAAATCTCTACTGTTTGAGATCCACCTAAACATCTATAATGACGTCACAACATTTAAAAAATCAATCTTGCTTAATGCATTTTAAAAGTGTTTATAATCTTCTATTTAGATAAAGTTTCATAAAAAAAAAAAATAAATGGTGAAAGACCCCATTGTATCTGTTTTATCCTTTGCAAGTAATTAAGAACTGATTACTATCTATAATATAGTTAATCTAGATAATGCGGAACACACTTTATTTGAGTGTGAGGCATGGACTCCCATGAGAAGGAAAGCAGAAGACATTGTCACCAATGCATTTAATAAGACGAACATCATTGCAATTATGCTACAGAGCAAAGAAAATTGGGATGCTGTGCATGAAATGATACAAGAAAAAATGAAAACCAAGATTGAGGATGAGAAAAGAAGAGAAAACGTAACACAATAAGCTGATATTGACAACAAAAGATGACGAAGAAATGCGTAAGCGGTACCATCATCTTTTGGGTGGATAGGAACGGGAGAGTTTAGTGGGTAGGCTAGGCAAATAAATGTCTAGAGTCCCACACTACCTATACCCTTTTGGGAGTATCATACTAGGTGTGCATGAGCATTCTCTCCTACCCATTAAAAAAAAAAAAAGATAATGGGTTGTAATAAGAGTAGTAAATTTGGAATTAGTAGGTAAATAATAATTATACTCAAGTTAAATAGCCACAAGTGACATTAGTATAAAGTACTTATAGACATTATAAAAACGTAGTATGAAACATAAAGCTCTTAAACAAGTTAAAAAAAATAATTAAAAAAAATTACTCTTCACATTATTGAGAGCTTAGTATTAATACATCATAATTAGAAAACAATTTGCTGTTGGAATTTATTTAAATGGCTATTCATTTAAACGTCAAAGTTAATTGATAAGTATGTTAAATTTGAATAGAATAAATTACAGTAACATTGTATTTAATAAAGTAGGTTTCATAAATTCCATGTACTGTTTATGCCATTATTATTTTTTGTACAATATTCAAAAGGATAAATGATATTCCTAATTCATTTCAATTCATTTCAGCGGTACTCATCAAGATTTGCAATTATCTTTTATTTGCTTTAGTTTTGAGAAAAAATAAATTATGTGTTTAATAATTTCTATAATCTACTGATTATGAGAACAAACATACGTTAAATATGTGTCAAGTGTAACTATTAAGCAAAAATATTCATTTTTTTTTATTTTTTCGAATAAATTTCTGTTTAGAGACCTTGTTATCCAACAACTTTAGAGATAATTGTGTTAATAAAATCAATAGCTTCGATATTGAATATTATATAAGAGCGAATCAAATTCAATTGCCACTTACAATAATTAGTAATCTGATGGAGCATCTTAAAACTATCGATTTCAAATATGAATTATACTTAGAACTACTACTTAGTGGAAATTACATGTATTGAAATATTGCTGAAGTAATCAGAAACCATTTCAATAATCTAATTATACACTGATAAATATAGTAGTATTCCTTATATTAACTAATTTACTTATTTTCAGTATTTTATTGGTGTCATTTTCTATTTTAATAAAAATAATATTAGGCGCTTCACTGTTTGACATTTTTGACAGAAACAACAATAATTATTGTAAGCGGAAATGTTGAAATGTTTCAAGATTCTCATTGTAAATAAATGAATGTAGGTACTTCACTAAACTAACTGAAGAAATCTACCGTGCATAAACAAGATATTATTTCATTTCATTTTTTGTGTTACAGAAATAAAATTATCATTCTCAAAATATATCAATGAACTTTTACAAAATTAAAATTGTAAATCTTATACAGCATACAACTACCCTTATTGTTTCAAATAAATAATCAATACTACAATAATAACTCTGCGTAATATAACAGTACTATAGAATTTGTATTGTACATTATTGTTTTAGACTGCCATTAAATTTTCAACATATTAGCAAGAATATTTGGTAATAATTCAGTAAATTTGTTGTAAGAAATTAAATAAATGTCTGCGAAATTCCGAAGTGCGCATCCCTTCCTCTGTTTGTGAATAGTAAATATAATAACCGCAAAAGGCGCGTTACACCAACGCATGCAATTTTTAAGTGTATTTAATAAATTACTTGCGTTCTATTTCACATTTTATATAATAATGTGATACAAACATTTAAATTTATAATACAATAAGAGCTACAAAGAGTTTTGCTCAGAATGATTTTTTTACATTATTTATATATGAAAATAATAACAATTTTTAAAGTTCGACACTGTAGCTAGTTTTGAAATACCTTTGTCTATATGTGGTATTATTTATAGATTTATAGATTAAATAAGTTGAGAATATTATGTTAAATACTCTTTTTACTGTGAGAGAAACCCCTTAATATTTCTAAATGAACGTATTAATTTTGTCGATGTAAACACTAGCATTGGATACCATCAATTAAACTCAAAGCATAACTGTTAATTCTAATTTCTAATTGTTATTGATAATTTGGTTAACTCTGAACGTATTTTACTTACACGTAACTCCAAAAAAACTATCGAATGGTGTTATTAATTTCACGCTGAATTCTTTATAAAACGGCAATTCCAAGTCAAACATCAAAATGCTGTTACTGGTCTTCATCAAGTGAAGTCGGTTGTACCCTAAGGAAGTGTTATTGACCCGATTCTATAACTTTTGTATACAGCTGATGTTCCTACCCTGGACCAAACAACAATGGCTACGTATGCAGACTATTCAGCAATATTGGCTTCGCAACTATTACAAAAGAATCTTGATCTAATACAGTGCTGGCTAAAAACTTGACAAATTAGTGCCAACGAAAGTAAAACCACCCACATCAGTTTATCATCAAACGAGACATGTGTGCCAGTGTATCTAAACAACTGCTAGCTCCCTCAAACAGACAAGCTGATATCATCAAATATCTTGAAATGCACCTAGACTACTGATTTAGCGTAAATACATTTGAACTAAACAGAAGCAGCTGGGTTCGAAGATAAAACAGCTGTATTGGCTCAATCCATCCTCTTCATCGACAACAAATTGCTGCTGTATAAAGCAAAACCAGTTTGGACCTATGGAATCGAACTAAGGGAGTTAACAAAAACCTCCAACATCGAAATCATCGAAAGATTTTAATCAAAAACCTTCGTATGATTATCACTGCTCCTTGGTATATTCCCCAACTGAATAATGTTGATCTTCAAATGCCTTCCGTTAAAGAGGAAATCCCCCAGACTAAGTGCAAAATAAATTCAAAGACTAAAGTGTCACAAAGAAAAACTAGCGGTGGCACTCGTGCAGTTTAGTAGTGTTAAACTTTTAAAATCTTACAACCCTCTAGATTTACCGGACCGGTATAAATAAGAGCATTTACATTCTAAGGTCATCTAATCTTCTTTCACTGAAATTTATTGAATATCTTTGTACAAATAGATTGTAAATATGAATGGAAACAAAAAAAATCTTGATTGATCTTTCGTACCCTAGATTTGCACATCTGCTTTGATCTTCACCACGCCCAACGGTCTGCATATTGATTTTAATTGACAATATTTCAATCATTAAAACTTAAATAGTGGTGTCATATTAAATCTGATGAAACATTCAGTAAATTAAATGGTTTTATTGAATACAAAACATTTTCTCTTTACGCATTACACACAAAATTCTTCAAAATTACACCATTTCCATATTTCTTTTCAACAACCAACGAACAAGGTTACATGATTACATTTATTACATATCCGGCTACAGGCACAATCCACAGACTTCACCAGGGAATGTAAATGTGCTCGTATGTATGTAACAGTAACTATCACACAGTGCCACGCTTTACTTCAATTGTCACCGCAGACAGAACAATAGAACAACAACAAACAACACACAACTGTGATTATTAACACCTTGTGGGCTGGACTCGTGCAAAAAATCACCTTAGCGGATGTTAGTTTGATTTATTTGCATTGTAGATGAAAATTAGTCAACCAGAAATAGAACGGTGCAGCGCCTGATTGAGAGATGTGTTTGCAGGGCACTAATTTTCTTGCAGTCCTAGCAGTATATTAAAATAATAATGGCGGATGCAAGTATGTTTTTATTATTTTCGTATACGTAGTATAAAATGTAGGAATCAAAAAACGATTGTGAGATGGTCTACACAAAAAAATATAAAAATACGTGGAACTGTTGTAGTTTGGCACCAATTGGAGGGGGAAAATACTCACTTATACCAAGAATGTTAAAAGACCACTTATAGTATATTCCGAAAACGAACCACGGTTACCTGAAATTTGTGGTACTTTTTGCTTACCACGAGAACTGCGCACAGATGGCGGTTAACGTGGTAAATATCTGTCAAACAAGATAACGTCAACCTCCAATGTTGAAATCTAACTCTTCATCATCGTTTTCCTCAGAATTACTACTATCGGTTCAAATAAACTTGTTAAAAGCATACCACGCCTTCAAATTGCAAGATATATGTCAAATAAAACATTGACATAATCTTGGTGTTCAGTTTCTTTTACTGTAGAAGTGGTCAAACCGTAACTTCTCACCTGTTCGTTTTCGGAATATACTATAAGTGGTCTTTTAACATTCTTGGTATAATTTTAATATGAAGCCAGTATATAATTGAGAACTTTTAAGTAGATGGCACTGTAGTGTGTAACTACAAAAAAAAAATAGGAATGTTTTTCAGCTGTACTAAAACAATGATGTACAAATTATGTTTATGTGGAATTTATGTGTAGGTAAGCTCGATTCGCTCGAAATTTTAACAAACTAACGCTAAGCCTCATTTCTAATAGAAAATGTTTAAATAAAGTTGCGATGTATTATCCACGTCTAAAAAAATGCAGAAAGTTATCTATTTCACGCAAGTTGTGAGTTTTATCGCGATACGAAGTGGAGTGCTGAAATCACACGAGTGTGAAATAGGTAATTCTGCAAGAGTTGCATCTATACTTTTTCTATGATCATACACTTTTGTCAAGATTTAATAATAATAATTCTTACTCTTCAGAAACAAGAAATAACATCTCAAACTCAAACTATTTGACATTTATGATTACAGCATGAATGCAGCGCAAGCGCAGATGTGCGCAGTGTTACCAACTATAAATATATAGATTATAATATAAAAACTAAAGAAATATTTTATTAAAAAAAATTATATTGATATTGTGTTTTCGTTTTAATCTCAAATATTTATATAAACTCTGGAATATTTATTAATTATTTTATGATATATAAATGTAATTATACTTGACATATTAATTTCATACAGTATTATATTATTAGTAAGTTGGTCACACTTGCGTGTGTAATAATTGCCCACGCTATTCCACACGACTGTGCGAAATATGCTTTTTTCAAGCTTTGAATAATATGGAGAAAGTGTAATTTTCAGTGGTGATCGTAGAAAAAATATATTTTTTACAAAGAAGATGTAGAAAACTACTAAACAATGTTGTTCAGTAAAGTATAAATCTAAAAACTCTCACTTAGTAATAAGTATATTTTTCAAGAGGTGAACATCTACAATCATTTTGCCTCAGTCCGGTTCTGCAACGATGTGAAATGGTCATCAGTGCGTCAAATGAGACAGAAAGCCCGAATTTAACCACAATTTGACCTTAACCTTATTGGTCTGACTGATTTGCAATTTTTTGTGATGAATCACGGGAACAGAAACATATTACCGGAACTATACTGCAAGGAGATTACTAACAAAGTAATTTGAAAATATGCTTTGTCATTAATTTTGGAAATATCTATCGATAATATTTTTAATTTCCCAGATTTATGTTGTAAGTCTTTCACACGTATATTTATATTTTAATTTTGTAAGATAGTAGTTGCCAAATTAGAATGATAAATAACTGGAACTTATTAATTTGATATTTCAGGCGTGCTATATGGTTTTACTTATAACAAATGATTTGGCTGCTGATAAGCGCAGTTCTCATGCAATATAGCTATACTAGGTGTAGTGGTGTAGAATTAAAATGCGGAACATCAGGATTTCAATGATATTTTTTGACATTGCTGTAAATTTTTACCTATTCACTTTACAGCAAAAGTGTAAATACAAAAGTTATTCAGAATATAAAGATACATGCAATAAGGTCCATTTGGTTACCTAAATATTAGTATTTCACCAAATTTCAATCAAATTAAAATCAATATTTTTTAGGAAAGTTGTAACACGTCCTTGGAAAATAAAACAAAAACGAAATATGTTTGAAATTTATTAAAACAGTTTTAAGGTTATTTATTTATTTACTAGAAAGAAAAGGAAATAAATGAACTCTCCAATTTGCCATTATATCATTACAATCTTCTAAGAAATTTGAAAATAAAAGAGTACAACACTAATAAAAAATTCTAAATCTGTTTTACGAAATACCAAATATTTATCGCTTTTATTTATTTTTCCATGACCGTATTATAGTTTTTCTAATAAATATTAAATTTAATTTGATTGAGTTATCGTGAAATACTAATATTTAGGTAATTAAGTGAGTTTTATTGCATGCATTTTTAAATACTGAACAACTTTTGTATTTACACATTTGCTGTAAAGTGAAATAGGTGTTAAATTTACAGCAATATCAGAAAAATTAGCATTGAAATCCCTATGTTCCACATTTCAATTCTATACCCAGTATATGTTATATACCGGAAATGCCCCGCATAGAATGATAGGTTAATGGCGTGATGATATACATATTTATATTATATTTTGTACTACGTGTAATGTAAATTATAACGCATTGTGCATTTGTAATATCCGGTTTTCAAATATTTTACAGCAATAGTGTAAATAATGGAGTAAATAAACAGTAGTTGCGTAGTAACGCATTAAATTAAATACGAGATCTTCAGGCGATTTCAATTGCCGACATCAACATCAAATTTCAATATTTATAACTGATCAAAAAGCAAGGAACAAATGCGTTTACAAATAGAGGCTTATACTGTTGACGTCATGTGTTAGACCAGAGTGGAAAATGATAAACATATGGTACACAATACAAACCAATCACCGCCATATTGTTAGAGCGCAAACTTTTACATACATACATAACATTACGCTATATCCCACTTAGTGGGGTAGCACGAACCCAGAAACACAGTCAACCAACAATCAATCTCCTCCAAACATTCCTATCCTAACACACCACGTCCACATTCATAGTGCGGTTCATACAAGCTTTATTCTTCACACTCGGAATCATTCGTTCACGCAACAAACCGTCATTCATACCCAACCAGTTATTCCTCACCAACCTTTCATTCAACATTCGCTCAACATGTCCAAACCATATCAACTGACTCACTCCCACTTTCTTAACAACACTCTTCTCAAACTCACACTCACCATACACCAATGTATACCGTATACGATCTCGTCTCGCATACCCACACACTCCTCTCAAATATCTCAGTTCTTCAGCAGATATACATCGTTCATGCTTGGCTGAAGAGCCACACTCAACATTCAGAACCATACATCAATGTAGGCACTAACACATCATTATAAACATTCAATCGAGCATCTCTAGATACATTTACGTTTCGAGCAAATGTACCCAGAGCACCCAATACCTTGCACCCTGCAGACACTCGCCTTTCAATCTCCCGGTCAATACGTCCATCCCTCGAGAACATACTATCCAAATATACAAATTCATTCAACAAATCATTCTTATCAAACACCAATACTTTACATTTAGAGACATTCAATAGCAGATTTAAATCTTTCCCTACTTCATTTATGCTCACAGTCATTCTTCTTAATTGCTCCTCAATTTCACCTAACACAACATCATCCGCATAAGCTAACGCAGGCACTATACAAACTTTTACCACAGTATACAATGTTTTTAGCAGTAATCGCACTGAATTTAATTGCTCCATGGCATCCATTTGTTTATATTACAAACCACTTCGTATTGTTTTGTTTTTAAATTTTAATTTCTTTAGATATAATTCTAGAGAAGAAAAAAATTTTCGTATTTTCTTCGTATTGATGAATTATTAATAGTTTACGAGAAAAATTAAAGTGATGAAATATTGGATGTGAAAAAATATTAATAACCAATGTAATCAAATGAACGTTCGTGGTTGTAAATTAATTATTATGTGTGATAATAGCCAAGCAATTGCTCTTCATGCAGCTTTATTCAACGACTGTTTTATCTCAAGCTTTCATCAGTTTTGACAACAATTTCGAAAATAAAATATTGTATTACCATTCAAGATACAAAATCACAAATCTCAAAACATGTGAATCAACTTGTCAAACATAATTCCTCATGTACAGGGCGTGTCCGAGTCCCACACATCCGAACTCACTGTGATATTAACCTTTAAAAATCCATTCCACATCGCGTGGGCTTCGCTCGCGATTTGATTGAAGAATTATGTATCCGCAGACGCAGACTCCACGCAGGCGCCTGGGTATCATAAATAAAGCAGCTCCAGATGACCAAATACTATCGGGATTAAAGATATAAATAGTTTATGATTAGCGATATTGTTGTTAGATTTAATTTACAACGTTGCTGATTTGACAGAACAGGTTTAATTTTTAATTTTGTGGTTTGGAATAGGTGTTTGTTAAAATGATTTAAGGTTGGTGTTGATTTGTTTATGGGTTCAAATAAAATGTTTTATATTTGGTGTGATTGTGTAAGAGGCCAAGTTATTTTTATGGGATATTAATTTTAAAAAGTGGAGTATTTGACCGGAAAAGAATTTTTAAATACTCGTAAAATGGATTTTGTAAACTGGTAAATTGGTAAGAATGTGGATCACTTATTTAAAACTAAAAGTATTAAATAATCAGTGTGCGTCATAATGAAACCGCAAATAACCAACACGTAGAATACGTCTGATCTCATATGAATATTCGGGAGAATATTTTGAATAGTTTCGAGGTCCGCCAAGGTCCAGGATCTAGTACTCAACGAACACAGTGTCACATATGACAATTTGGAATATATTAAAAGAGCAATAGTTACATCCTTACTTGTAGAAATATTCCAGTGTATATTACCAGAAGAGTTGCTGCACAGACGTCAATTTCGTGAATGTATACCGACTTTTTGATATAATAGGTTATTAACAATTACTAATGGAATTTCGGATAATATTGTCAATGATATTTTTTCTCGACATGCCAGGAAAACCCATCGTTATTCTCCCGAAATAGTGAGGAAAATATAGCAGTGTTACTAATATTAATGCTTTTTACAAAAAATATATTGTAAAAACTATAAATAAATGACTAATTTTATTGAAAATATTTAATTTAGTGATATACAAGCGCAGATCGTACCATCGACAGTTGATAAGACAGACATTTGAAAGATGCGTCGCCGGTACAAGACCATGCGATCAGCATAAACTTATTAAGTACATACTTCAAATTGTCTTACAATTCAGTCTTATATTTTTCTTTTTCTAGATTAAATCACAATTTGACAACATTAATTTATATTTAAGATTGGTACATTGGCAACACTGCTACCCCGCCTTACATTTGATAACCTCACTTTCGTGTCAGTTAAGTTCTCAAAGTGAATTTTAGATCCAAGCAAATCGTTTGTAGAAACATGTCGAGCAAAAAATGTTGTGTCTAACACGAGAGGAAAGCCCTTTTTCCACTCTTGCACGAATTGCCTAATGAGCGCAGCGAACTTCGAGCTCGAGTGAGAAAAAGAAGCGCTTTTCTCTTCAGTTTGACATATAACTATTGTTCTTTAGTTTCATTATTTTATATGTATTTATGGTAAACCTGAATAACTTGGTTTTTTTTCAGATTAACATGCGAAATCATTTTTTTGAGTGTTGTTGCTCGGTGTTCTACCAGACAATAAAGATTGTGGTATCAATCGAAAGATATAATTTTTTAAATCAAACAATGAAAAATACATTACAATTTAGTTGTAATTTGGTTCCGTAAACAATTTAAAAGTGACTATATTTATTTTTGATAAAAATTGAATAAATCGGAAAATTTTTAAAACTTTAAAAACAATTTACTGAGCCAAATTACTACTAAATTGTAATGTATGTTACATCGTTTGATTCAGAAAAATGATGTCTTTCGATTGGTATTACAATCATTGTTGTCCGGTAGAACACCGGGTAACAGTACGCAAAAAATAGTTTCCCATGTTAATCTCCTATGTACACCTTTAAGACAGACACACGGTATAAGCAAAACATTTATTCCTTACATCAAACATATGACACGCATAATTAATAAACAATCAAATCCAGACGTAAATGCTGTGCCAGTTAGTAACCACAGTAAATTTATTCTATGAAAATAATTAAGGATTTATATAGTTAACTTAGATAGTTAATGAAATATTAACATTAAATTGTTATAAATTATATCGAACATGGAAATATATTCCAAGAACAACAAAATTCTATTTATGAAATGGTATTTCACGGAATACCAGATTTTTAATTCAGTAAATATCTGAAGTTTAACAAAAACCTCATTTTTCATTTGTTTCTTCCTTGTACATAAAAAACAATTGAGGAAAACCTTTAAACTTATTGGATACAGTTTTTAATTCTGAGCATCTTTTGTTTTAAATTTTTCTGAGAATTTACTGAGACTAATACTAAATTATAGTTACCTAAAATATATATATGAAATTAGTAAACAACAATTAAGAATTTATATTTGGATTAAAATCTATGAGAAAATAATGTTGAAATTATTTGCATTTACAACCAATAAATAAAATGACAATAGCAAATATTTTAATCCGCATATTGCAACATTTTACCTAAAACATGCAAACATAATTCATCTACAAAAATGCATCTTTCTTTTTCCACATTCCCAAATTACAACATTAAACTCCCGTAAATCATCATTAGATCCTCCAATTCACAACTAACAAATCACCAACAATTGTCCAAGTCGCCAGCATCCAGACATCGAACCGTCCAATCCGACTCCGAGATCTACAAAAACACTTCTCGCCTAATCCAACGATGTGTTTGCGCTATAATCGTCTTAAAAATGCCATAACTCGTTACAAAACCGATTATAGTATCGCGTAGTGACAGTGAAGCATGGAGCATGTGCTAACTTCACGCTACACTGCTGCACATGGCGCTTGATAGCGATCGGCTAGATCATAAACCACTGGAAGTGGAGAGATTTCGTGCGAGTGCAAATCGTGCTAGGATGTTTCGTAAAGAACATATTATTTTTTCAATTTTGCTGATTAGCGCAAAAAAGAACTTGGTACTTCTCATCCGCATCGATATTAGCAAGCAACATCCTTAGCCCAATATTTCTCCGACTATACATACAGTCCAATGACGAGTGTATAAATTGAAAATAATTTGACAGATTTTTCTTCAATCGTAATATAATAAAATTTGGCAAAAAAATTGAATTGAATGAGTCTTATCACGTCTTACACGAGTATTTATCCACACTCACTGATGGTTTATTCTAGACTCACTTACGCTTTCCAGAAGACTCACAGTTTATCACAGCCTCACGGCCTATCACAGACTTACTGACCTCTCTGTTGCGGCCTCTCGAACATTCCAGGCACCTTCACGAAGCTTCAAGAAACACTACCGCGTACTGAGCTGGCGTGATGTCACTTCAACTGGTTTCAACTGATCTATATTCATTATATTAACATTTCTAAGCAAATGACATGATCAAAAGCACAAGCCGAAGGTCAAACGTGACGAAATTGAACCAAATGATTGGTTTATTTTATATATGGGAAATAGCCACGGAAATATACTTTTTGGGGTCCTTTGAATCCGTTTTGACCATTTCCACAATAGATAGACGGAAACATATACATAGTATAAGGAGGTATGGCAATCAAGAAAAATGGATTGTTTGATTAACACAGAAATACATGATTTTAGGGCCCCTTAATTCCGTTTTTACCATTTTCGCTATGATGTCTCTTATGTTGTATAACTCAGAACAGAAAAAATATTTAGCTGACTCATTCAATTTAATTTTTTTGCCAAATTTTACCCAGCAATATTTGAATATTATGTTATGATTGAAGAAAAATACTCTAATTAAATATGGTTCGAGAGTTCGATAAATTAGAAAATAATTTTTCAGTTTCCCAAATTTGTTGTTCAAGCTTTCGTTTCTATTGCCTAGCAACAAGTTTTCGAAAAATCTGTCAAATTAAAGTGCTCGCATTATATGTTTTAACAATGTAACATATGAATTATTTTACATCAGTGTAAATAAAATTTGACGTTCTTTTCAAATTTGTAAAAATATAGTAAATTTCATTTGAAATTTTGATTACTTTTTTTTGTGATCCTATTCATATTTACATACTATTTTTAATTTTAGTGATTAAAGATTATATGACATAGTAAAGTAACTGCCCATTGGCAATACTTTACTTATATTTACTTAGTAACTATAGTTACTATAATTACAATTGACTAATTAGGTAATATTATGAAAATACTTAATCTTAAAACTTATTTATATCGGACAGGTATATTGATTTCTAATAAACTAAAAATGATATGTATATACATTTGCTATCAATTAGCTTATGTGTTGTTGTATAAATCATTTTATGTGAAGTAAATTGTTGATTTGATAAATAATATAATTGCTGGTCTCATTTAAATATAACCCCCTGTACTGAAAACTGAAATATTTTTTTAATATTTATTTGTCTGACATTACGTAGTGACCAGACCAAAGTTTTCTTGTCTTTGAACCCCGATCCGTATTGAAATAGCAAACTAAATATTTTAATATCTTTAACACACACTTTACTTTTATTTAAATTCTTATGATTTAATTGCGTATCAAATCCGCATGTCACAAACCAGCATGTATGAATTTACCTTCGCAAGTCGGTAGGCGACTTGTCGGCGCTAGGCGTATCACCCGGAGCCCGGACTTGTCAGCGGATCCGGCGATTCCGGGAAGTTATGATTGGGCATTGGACTTATAAACGACGCTGTTTTGTTTTACAGGCTTGACACCGGCGGACGCGACTGAGTCACGAAGCAGAGAGCAGGGCATTCTTGGATTTTTCTCGCGCGGGTCAACGATCGAATTGAAGAGGCTGGCGCCAATGTTTGGTAAGTGTTTTTCTTACTATTTTATCGTCTACTGTATAAACTCTACAAGAGATTATTGGGAGATTATTAAGTTAATTATTACGAGGCAAAGGAATTTTAATGATAAGATACACCTACGCATTTTACACAGAATTAAGAATGCCTATTTAGTATATATGAAATGCTTCCGTGTTTGATCAGCAAAGATAAATGAATATAGTCGAGTTAACAAAAAAATTTATTTTCGCGTTTATTACTCAGATTGCAGAAAAAATTTGGTGGTTGGACAAAATTCCAAAAGCAATCTTTCCAACAGTTCTAAGTTCTAACAAAATAAATGTCATTAAAAAAATTATACAAATAACTTACTAACTAATTATTTTTTTTATTAATAAGTAATTATGATGATCACTGCTACTGTTTTCATATTATATTTATATTTATTTTTATGTTACAAATACTTTTCTGTCAACCAATTTTAATAAAATTGCCAGTCATTTTTCCGATTTTAGATACAGAAAAATTATAGATACTGTTGTAAAACAAACTATTTAACTGTTTTGATGTGCAATTATTAGAGAAGCCAATAATTGAACATTTTGAAAATAGCATTACATTTACGTGGTCTATTTATAACAGTATAATGACTTATTTTTCTATGACAAAATGCCACAGTTTTAAGTAAAATCATTGAATAAATTTTGTCAACTGCTCTCGTTGTTACTCGTACCAAGCAAATACGATTTCGTATATTGTCCGATTATACCTAAGCCTTTTGGGGATAAAATTTACTATCTATTTTTATTTAATAATTTGTAAAAAATGTAGGACAAGATGGTCTCAAAATAAAGAAAAATGTTATAATAGATAACACTCTTTTTCTTACAAGCACTAAATAGTTATTTCATAGAGTTCAGAAAAGAACTGTTAAGTCACTCTGTCTTCTATTAACATATTTGTAGGACTTTATTTGTTGGCAGGTAACCGCACATTGGGCTTAAAAATATATCCCTGATCAAGATATGCGAAAATGGAGTATGGCACTAAAAATGATGATGATATATTTATATTACTTTTGTAAATATTTAATAAACAAATAAATTTATAATTTCAAGTGATTATTATCACCACATTTTTCGTCAGTAATAATGAATAAAGCTTTTCTAATTTCTTTTATTACATATCCCTTTATTTTACGTGTTTACTTTTTTATACGTAATACAATCTCAATGATATATATGTAATAATAGGATTGATGGCATAAAAAAACTTCATAATTACATGTTCCATGATAATTCGCAGTATTAAATTAAGAAGCTTTCAGAACTCATAATATAAACAAATATACAATAGGCCCAATTCTCTAACGAAATCGTTATCTTAGCAACTTGCGACCTAATGATGACAAAATCGCATCGCAAACTTTATGTTTATTGACGAATATTTCATTAGCTGTCAAAATACGATTAATTTTTGTCACAATTAGCAAGTTGTTACGGCAACAACTTCTCAGAGAATTTCGTCAGCAAAGAGCTACTTTCTTCAGGTAAATATAAAAAACAATAAATAATAAATATATAGTCAAGACTACGTATTGACAAAATAAGGATAATATTAATGCCAGGTTGCACCAACGTTAGTTAAATTTTAAACTTTGGTGCAACCGGGCATGAATTATACAGAAACAGAATTGTATATAGATATTGTATATTAATTTAAGATGATTTTAAAATTTTAAAATCGAAAATGGATGCACAAGTAAGAAACATTTATTTAAATTTATCTGGTAGATTTCTCTTTATTAGTTGGTTATGATATTGTTCCTGTGCTATTAATGGTCCTCTTCTGTAGGACGGTGAATGTAAAAATAGATTTTCGATTTATATCAAATATTCAAAAAGTCAAAAAAAGCTTCAATTAAGAAATGTGAGCAGTAATATTTGGAATAACCAATTGTGAGAGAAACTGATTTACAAGAGTTATTCAATTTAAATATGCAACCTCTGCTATTCCGAATACTATAAAAGCAACGACGATGGTTAAACTAGGAAACAATCTATATTTTACAAGACTTTTAGCAAAAAATATATTTTTTTAAGTATTTGTAACTAAAATATAAATTGTAAATTTAACCAACGAAACAACTGAAAAGTCCAATCTATATGTCAAACATTTGTGTAATTATTAAACAATCAAATTCAAAATATGTGTAAGAAAGTAGTGGTAGTCCCAATTATCTGAATCAGAAAGTAACTGTGGAGATAGATATAGAATTATTTTAAATTTAATTAAATATTTATAAAATCATGAATGAATCTACATATATGGCAATGTTCATTAACTCAATTAATTTGATGGTTAAAATTGTCAAGATTTATTCTCCACACATGGCATATTATTTCAGACAGCTTGTCTATTAAATTTTTAATTGCTACGCCCTTTAAATCCTGTATTAAATAAGTGAAATACGACCCTGACTGTTCTATGAAGGTGCTACCATAAAAATGGTAATACGTTAACATGTGTATCATACAACACGAGTACACGCGGATAATTTATGCATGTTACAACAAAAAGTTCCGAGTAAAAGTTGGAACAATGTAAAATAGCCATATTACTATTTCTTCCGGTTTTAGAATATAAGGTCAAAACGGATTTTGGAACGGTACTTTACTTATAATCAGATTTTAGTTTGATAACTATCTCTTTTCTCTTCACCCACGAAAAAACCTCATAACAAAAATGCAATTATCACTTCCTTTCTTACATCAAATATTTAATGCAACTGAATTTCAGTGACCTTCGAAAGAGAAGTGACAAGTTCTTGCAACTCTTCTTTTGTAATTCGGTACACTTGACATGATTGGCGCTCATCCAATCCGTACAAAATGACACATCTAAATACTTAAAACATTTTACAAGAACGCGTGTGTTCAAATGAATTCTAGATGTCTTATGCAAGAGCTGTGGCTGTTAGAAATAGTTAAGACATGTTAGCAATCGCATGTATTTGTCCGTGAGCTTGGCCTCAAAATTTCTCTTTATTGAAATTTAACTTATAATTGAAAATTCTCAAGGTTATCGCTAGTACGATTCGAGACGAGACTGCGACCCCTTTATTCACGATAGTAATTATCATAATCGAATGACAAATTTTTTCAATAACTGAATGAATCACTCGTTAAAAATTATATTCTTTTTACCTCCCGGTGGTGCTATTACGACGGGTGAGTTTTCAACAGTCAAGCCCGTTTTGGAGTTCCTAGAATACTATATTTTCATCCACGATAACTAAAAATGTAATAAAACTATTCTTTATTATCCCATTCATATTTATAATCTATCTGTGCAGATATATTTATTAAATTTTAGTGAATAAATGTTAGACGACATGGGAGTACTTTACTTACATTTACTTAATTACTATTATTACAATAATTGACTAATTTGATAATATGAGAATACTTAATCCTAAGATAAACTTATTTATATCGGTCCGGTAAATCTAGAGGGTTGTGACTGCATGAGTTTCAGGGCTAGTTTATTTTTGTGACACTTTAGAATGTATCTTGCGCTCAGTTTGGGGATTTCTTCTTTAACGAAAGGCATTTGAAGATCTTGTGAAATTATCCAGCTTCGGACAAACCATGAAGCATTGACTATTATACACTGGATATTTTTATTGAAATTGAATTGAATTATTGCTTTATACAACAGCAATTTGTTGTCGGTGGAGATGATGGATTTTCTGCCGATAATCGGATACAGGCTGTTTCATCATTAAACCCATTTGCTTTCGTTTGGTCCAAATGTGATTACGCCAAGTTAGACTGTCAGACGTCTGTCTAGGTGCATTCCTAGATATATGATGTCCTCAACTTGAGATAGCTGACAATTGTTTAGATATACTGGGGCGCATGTGTCTCTTCTGGTGCTAAAGGTAATGTGGATGGCTTTACTTCCGTTGGTCCAAATTCGCCAAGTTTTTAACCAACACTGGATTAGATCTACCTAGATTCTTTTATAATAATTACGAAGTTAATTTTGGGTTAGAATTAAGACTACCAATTATCCGAGTGTCCGAAATTGTGACATCCGGATCTCTATTTTTTAATATTTTTGAAAGGAGTACATGTAAGATTTTCGAAAACATAATTTTATTTATTTATGTAATGTAATTAATAATAAATGTTAAATAACAAATTTTTTAATCCGGATTCGGATATTTGGATATCCGAGATCCAATTGGAAACCCAAGTTAGAATGCGATGGCAGTATAATATTGTTGTATCGTCTGCGTATGTAGCAATTGTTGTTTGATCCAAGGTAAGAAGATCAGCTGTATACAGAAGACTTAGAATCGACCAATAATAAAGCTATCAATGTCAAATTTTAAATTTAGATTTTAGATATTCATGTTACGACTTTTTTTTTTTAGAACAATCCATTATCTGGAAATATTAGTTTATTTAAAGGCTTATAAATTTTGCGGGCATATTTCAGTAAATAAATAAAAGTAAATTTTAAGATTAAAAAAAAAGAAAAATTATAATTGTGGACTACAAGTTTTATTGGAAACTTTTTCATATTTTGTTTCAGATTCAGATTATTTGAAGGCCTATTAGCTATATTGAGTATATATCAGAAAATAATTGAGTATAAAACTATTTCTCAATTTCGTACGGCTTAAAAGTTGAGCGGGAGGTTATGTGTTACCAACATTATTATTTTTCTTCATTCTTTAAAATGTTCTCTCAAACAAGGATATTTTTACTTTCTTATTTGTAAGTACAATCATGAAAAAATGGATACATGATTTGAGGTCCCTTGAATCAATACGAAGAACTGAGTTGATGTTGGTCATATTCATAAAACCGGAAGTGCAAGTATACACTTGACACACAAAGTAGTAAATTTAATTAATTTTTAATTTGGAGTAAGCTGAGAAACAGTTTCAAATAATAGATGTTAGTAATAATATTACAAAAAATAGTTATTTGTTCAACTAGGCATCAAAATACCAGATTTACAGCAGAGGCTCCCATTTCATTGACGAGGCGAATCCGAGGCAATGAATGCTGCCGAAGCTATAAATCTGTGTTTGATGCCGAGTTGAACACATAATTTTTTTGCCGATTTGGATTTAATGTTAATTTACTGATTATTTTATATAGATATTTTTAAGGTTATTGATGTCAAATTACGTTGCCAAGCATGTGTTGAACGGTTGCTCTGTATTTTTTGACGGTTGCTATGCGTTTGTTGAGCGGTTGTTATGTAAAATATTTTTACAGCCTAGGCATAAAAGTGACACTTTACAGACTGTTAGCAGTCCGTGAAGTGTCATCTTTAATGTCAAACGGCAACAAAAATATTATTTGAATTATCGCGTATTTGCTTCCAATTTGAAAAAAATATATATATATATTTAGAACGATGACTTTTAATAAATATTAATTAAGCATTATCTAGTTGGGAATCAAGCAGAGAGGTGTGAATAATCGTCGATTATTTTTTTTAGGTAATTGAATATTGTCGTGTTTGGTGACAAATTAAAGATCTTACAAAGACTAGCTGATACTAAACTATATTTACTTTTCTATATTATAATCAGGTGTCGAATGTAATTATTAAACAATTTAATTTGGATTTTCTAGTATAAGAAAGTTGTTTGATTTTTATCTTATCTCTATAAATGCAGATATTCCATACACTATATTTTTTATTCGAGATATGCCTCTCGATATAATTAAACATGTAATAGTTTATTGTTCCTGTCAATTAAGTTAGCCAATTAAATGAATAGTTTTGTGTTGGAACAGTTAAACATTCATAAATATATCATCATGCCTCATTTTAAGATTACACACTGCTTTCGCAGATCTCGGCAAGTAATATATTTTTTGACATAAAGTGCAGTTACCAGCCATCAACTCATGGCCCTCATAGATGATTGAAACAATAGTTCTTGGAATAATTAAATACAATAGCAGTCGAGAGTCGATTTTCTGGGAATTATTTTTTTTTCTTCATTCGAACGATTTGTATTAACATTTCGATGTATTTCTACATATCATAGTTAAACAGTTAACTATCGTGATTCTTTTCAGGGTGTTACTTTAAAATATAAAACATCACTCCATTATACAGACATTATACATACAACAAATGTTAAATCAAAGTCTCTAATAAAATTCGGTGAAGTCAGGAACTAATTCGGAACGAAATATTTTTGATATAAGTGCTAACTGCACCTATGCTGTCATCTTGGAATAATTCTAGATATAGGTCGACAAACGGATATGCGTTCGTGATAGAAATGCTACGATAAACACATAACGAATTAATTGTTAATATTCTACGGCATTGTTGTTTATCAATAATGAACATAAATATTTCATATGGCACTCTACTTTCGCAGATACCGATAAGTGATATAATATTGATGAAGAAATTTTCAGCAACTTTAAGAAAAGTAAGTAATCAATTTGTTTATTTCCTCTATTGGTCCAATTTGAATAAAGTTTAAGACATGTAAGAATATTTTCATAGGATACACTAGCGGTTTGGTCGGGTGTAGTTGCATTTCGGTTTGTCGACCTATAAGTTTTTACAGCTTTCTTGCAAACTCGCCATTTTAAATATATGAAAAAGCGAAAAAGCAATCCGAATACATATTCAAAAAACCCGGTAATCGAATATTAAACTGGTGAATGAATTTGTATAATTGGGTAGTATGTTCTCGAGGGATAGATGTATTGACCGGGAGATTGAAAGGCGAGTGTCTGCAGGGTGCAATATATTGGGTGCTCTGGGTATATTTGCTCGAAATGTAAATGTAGCTAAAGATTGAGTGTTTATAATGGTGTGTTAGTGCCTACAAAGATGTATGGTTCTGAATGTTGTGTGTGGACGGAGAAGCATGACCGACGTATAACTGCTGTAGAAATGAGATATTTGAGAGCAGTGTGTGGGTATAAGAGACGTGATCGTATCCGGAATACATTGGTCTAGTGAATGTGAGATTGAGAAGAATGTTGTTAAGAAAGTTGGAGTGGTGTGAGAAGAAACAAGAGAATGCATTTGTATATTTGGGAAGTATGTTCTCGAGGGATGGACGCATTGACCGGGAGATTGAAAGGGTACATTTTGCTCGACACGTGAATGTATCTAGAGATGCGCGATTGAGTGTTTATAATGGTGTGTTAGTACCTATATTGATGTATGGTTCTGAATGTTGGGTGTGGATGAAGAAGCATGAACGACGTATAACTGCTGTAGAAATGAGATATTTGAGAGAACTGTGTGGGTATACATATGAGACGTGATCATATACGGAATACATTGGTGTATGGTGATTGTGAGATTTAGAAGCATGTTGTTAAGATAGTGGGAGTGGTGAGTCTTTTGAGGTTTGGACATGTTGAGCGAATGTCGAATAAAAGGTTGATGAAACAAATATATGTGGGTGAGATTGAAGGTGAACGATTGCGTGGGCGTCCGTGGAATAATTGGTTGGGTATGTTTGATGCCGAGTGTGAAGAATAAACGGGCATGTCTGAATCGCACTATAAATGTGGACGAGGCGAAAGTGGTGTATCAGGATAGAAATGTGTGGAAAAGATTGATTGTTGGTTGACTGTGTTACTGGCTTCGTGCTACTCCATTGAGTGGGATATAGCGTGATGTTACGTATGTATGTATGTTTCGACAAAAGAATATCAATGTAAAACTGTTATTCATTTCATTACATAAGCAGGGGTTAGTCATGCACTTAACGCATGATTCGAAAAATTCTTATTATTTATCCTGATTCGGAAAATGTTGCATCCTTTAACAGTCGCAATGCATATCTAAAGCTGCGTTCAGGGTGACTTAAATTATCAATTATAATTATCACTTAGAAGTTGAAGCGTAAAATTTCCGATTTCCAATAAGAATTACACTTAACCATTTAACGCCTTAAATTGATTAGTGTAAACGCTAGCGTTGGATCACATGTCAATGCACAACTATTAATTGCTAATTGTAATTGATAATTGGGTAGCTCTGAATGCAATTTAATATTACGGTTTAGAAAAACGTTGTTGCTTGGTACGTCATAGTGTAGGTATTAACGTTATAAGAAAACCATTTATAACAAAAATGATCGGAATGAGTCTTCGATTGTTTACTAATTTTCATAAGCTACGTGGATGTTAGTGGAGGGGAAATTCGTGTGCGGTGAAAATTCCAAATGAACCAATGGATTATCCAGACACGATGACACATTGTTGTGTGATGTAAACAACAACTCTTGTACGTTGCCATGACAACCGTCAGCTGTTCTTGAGCTGGTGCTTGGTGAATGCCGCGTGCCGCGAGCCTGTTTCACTCAGTGCACGTTTGGTGCTGGTGCTGGTGTGAGCAGCGAGTGGAGGCGGTGTATACCGCGCGACTGAGTGCGTGTAGTGCTTGCGTGTGAACGCGCGTGCGACGATGCTGTGACGTAGTGCCGACGCCAGCGACGCTGCCGCCAGGAGACATGTGTTCCAGCCGCTACAACATATCTCTTCTCTTCCTCACTATCATTGTAAGTACACTATTCATTATCTTAAGCAACCATATCAAAGTTTGCAGTTTCTTGCACTGATTTTTTTTTGACGATTCTTAAAACCAATGAAATGCTTCATTGTATGGCACGTGTCTGTGTTTTAACCAGTCCTGCCATTAATATACTGAGAATGAAACTCTAGTGATTATTCCCGGGAATAATCTCTGTAGCTTTTTCTTTTTGTTGACCAATGTCAGATGCCAGATAGTTATCATCAACACAAATAATAAATGAGCAAAAAAGATAGATTTAGTGTCGTGCCTGATGATGAAATAAAAAAATAAACTAATTAAATATAACTCGAGAGTTCGATAAATTAGAAAATAATTCTCCAATATCTTTCTGAAACTTATTATATTAAGTTTTCGAATGATCTGTCAAATTATTTTCAATATTTATTCTCACTCTCTTGTTATATTATTACTGACAATAATGTCTTTATTTGTTAACATGTAAGCGTCAAAAGGAAACAATAACCGGTAGCACGAATACCGATTAGCCCTTTAATGCCCAGGACTATTTTTCTTTAAGCATTGATTTCATATTTCTGTATTTATATTGAAATATTTCATATTGAAATTTACAGAGCAATAGGAAATGCATAGCCTGGCATATTTTATCCAGTTTTAAATGTCATAGCCTGGCAGAAACATAATCTTAAAGTAAGACATCTTTAACTATGATATATCATACGTTGGGCATTAATGGGTTAACGCTGAAAACATTTTTTTCAACAACTTTACTTGAAGTATAACTTGCAATCTGTTAACATTGCTAAATATAATAAATTAAATAACAGTTTGTCATCATTAATTCTTGCTTTATATTGTATTCGTGAACACAAAAATTGGTGGGTAAGCTCAGCGAGTTGTTCAAAATTTCATTATTATTTTAATAAGTTCAAAATGTCTTCAACGACAGTCGCGCAGTTGAAGTACTATTATTAGAAACAGTGCTTTTTGTTAAAACTATAGAATTTTAAGGTAATTATCTTGTAGGCCACTGAAAATCAATTTTTTTAAATGATTGACTAACTTTCTATTTATAAGGTATTATTATAAACATACCTACATTTTTGAAGGGATAACTCGAGGGATTACCTAATAATGACAGTGGCTTTTAAAATATTTAGATAAACTTCTATATTTTACATAAACTTCAGTAGTCTATTGATTGTAATTTAGAATTGCTTATTTCTGAATAATTTACATAAATTAATAAACTAAATAATTTTAATTGCCGTATATAAATAATATATTTTTATACTATTGAAGTGTTACATACATTACAACACTTTTTGTTTGTATGTATATTATTTTCCTTAGATTAATTGATTTCCATTAAAAAGTTTGACATATTATTGTCTATAGATGTTAGTCTAACAGAATATGAGATAAAGGCGGGTATGAAACGATTTGACCTTGACCCGTCAATTGTAAAGGTCTCTTGAAAATTTTTAATATTTTCATATACAATATATCGCACATTAGGTATTATTTTAGTAGAAATCTCACCGTATATTACAATTGATGTCCATACACAGAGTATGTTAAAAATATTTGATAACGAAATAACTCTTCAAACTAGTATTCATTGCACCTTTCTGTATTACATATATACTGTTGGACAAAAAAAGGATCAATTTTTTCATCATTTTATTTACATTTTGTATAGGTTTCATTTTTGGCATGTTTATAATTTTTTTTTGTGGTGAAGATGGGAAGTAGACTAACAATACTTAGGTCCATGCTTTTTAATTAATTTAATTAAATTAAAATGTTACTATTCTTGTTATATTTTAATTTTATTGTATTTAAATGCTTTGCAGAATATCATCGACCGTTTTATTAAAATTTAATGCAACCAAAAAGAAAAATTTCTTATTATTGTTTTGTCTAGTAGTGTATTTTTGCAATAGTACATTATACTCTTATATAGAGAAATCAGGTTATGTTAGAATTACTCGTAAATAATAGTTCTCTTTAATGAAATTTGAAGTATACCAAAGTTATTGCCAATAACACCTGGGTTGATTAGTTATGTCAAGCAAAAAAAAATTAGAGCTGTTAAAAAACTAGAAGTACCTATAAAAGTAGTTGATAATACAATTCCTTTTGCGTACATGTTATCACGATCCAGTTGACATACTTTCAAATGATTTTTTTTACGTAAAACTTGATTTTAATGTGTCTACCTACGTTAAATACTAAGAACAAAGTTAAAATGTTAAAAATTGTTTATTTATAGCAACATAAACCACACATAATAGAAACAAATACTGATTTAAAATTCAAATGTGGAAAGAAAAGTGTGGTTATGTTATCTCCTCATCCGTGAAATTTACAATACTAAATTTAAGTCGAATACTAAATCATAGAAAATACCATGTATTAATAATAGATCTATCAATTTGCCTGACAATTTCAAGTTAATTTTCGGTTGTAAGTTCGTATTAAGATCATTAGGATTGTGGGATTCGAACCAGGTCAAGTTCAGTGAACAAGTTGTACTACACTATCTCTACAACAACACATGCCAGTTACAGTGCCAATTACATTGTTACATAAATCGTGATTTATCGATCTTGTCGTGTAATTTGAATTCAAGTGAAGTAAATCGCTCTAAATTTCCAATATTGATTACAACAATAAAAGTCGTACAGCCTGAATGTATGGGTGACGAAATAACTGTTAGTTTTCAAATAATTATTTATTTCTACATTCTGCAAAATATCTTTGAAAATAGAAATAATATAATCCTCTGGGTACATTTGCTCGAAATGTGAATGTATCTAGAGATGCTCGATGGCATATTTGTAATGGTGTGTTAGTGCTTACATTGTATTATTCTGAATGTTGGATATGGATGAGGAAGCATGATCGCATATAATTGCTGTGGAAATGAGGTATTTGAGAGGAGTGTGTTGTTATATGAGGCGTGATCGTATCCGGAATACATTGGTGTATCCTGAATGTGAGATTGAGAAGAATGTTATTAATAAAGCGGTTTGTTCATCTTGAGTGAATGTCGAATGAAAGATTGGTCGAAAGTGGTATGTCAGGATAGGAATATTTGGAAGAGATTGTTTGTTGGTTGGTTGTGTTTCAGGTTTCAGGGTTCGTGCTACCCCAATGAATGGGAAAAAGCATGATGTTACGTATGTATGTTTTTAAATCCGTACGCCGACAATTTTTTAGAAAAACATCTAATAATATTTTTGGAGGACTAGGACTAGGAATCGTTAGAGACTTTACTCTGAGCAGAGTACCACACCCAATTATGAATAAATTGCGTCAGGGTTAACTAACAAATTAAAAAGTTTTATTTTAAAATAATGGAGGTTAATACAGAAGTTTTTTGCACGCCATTTATCGGTTTGAAATTTTATCTGCGCTGAGATTAGCCCTGTTGATTTTCTGTAAAATTTGAAATACATTTTTTTACGAGAACCAAGATTTTTGTTTGGTACCTATACCTAAAAATAAAAATTATTTATTAGAGTAGTAGTATTTACATAAAACTGACCAAATTAACAAAAATTACAGTTATAATATTAATATATTTATTACATATTATTCCGGGTGTTAAATTGAAGAAAGTATATAACATAGGGAATACAATATTTTGTTAATATGGTAATTGTTGCTTTCCAACTTATATTAGACTAAAAGTGTAAACACATAATAATATTATTTTAACGGCTTCTAAAGTCTTAACTGGTACCACGAGCTTTGTTTTTGGGTATTTTAAGAGAAGTATTTTAACTGCTGTTTTAGCGCTGTACAATGTTCTAAAACCGAGGCTGCTCTTAAAACACCCAAAAACAGAGCTCATGGTACCAACTATTGTCATAGACGAGGTCATAGACTTATAGCCCAAACTCAATTTATTTTGATTCATATACAATTGTTACATATAAATTGTTACTTTTTTTAAATACCAGTCATATAGTTTCACCCCTCGATTTGTTGAATCCGAATAAATAAAACTAATGTTTGAAATCTATGCTATCTATCTATTTTGGGTGGGTAACTATGCTTTCGCAGATCTTTGCTACCAGCCAAGTTGTAGTAGTCCTAGTATTTTGGTAACGCAATGGGGTCTTTCACCATTTTTTTTATGAAACTTAATTTAAATTGAAGACTATCTACACTTTTAAAAATTCTTAATTGTTATTCATTAAGCCACAATGATTTTTTTTAATGTTGTGACGTCATTGTAGAGGTGTTGCTGGATTTAAAACAGTTCAGATTGTAAATAATTGTAGTCATATATTTTTTACTTATTTTATTATTATTATTACAATAAAATAGAACATTTATGTGACAAAAAATTTTAAAATCTACATGAAATTTTCCACTTTTCGGGACATATTAATATGAATGGGTTGTACTCTGTTGAACTCGTGATATTCAAGTTGATTGTTTGGGTATAAAAATATGATTTTTACACAAGTTTATAAAACAAAATCTGCCTACATTTTGCTGTTAAATATGCTGTCGCAAATTACTAATAATTTCCGGCTTGTAACTTACCATATAATTAAAATAACATACTGTGGTGTGATCTGCAGTTGCATAGTATCAAGGTTGCTACGAGTAAAAGACTGAGACTGTGATGATATATTCATTATTATCAATAGAAATATCTCAGCATTAGCTGTGTAGGAATTCCTGCAGTACGCTTGCACTATCTATACCTCCTCCTAGGTACTAGGTACACACAGGCACCGATAACTCTCCTACAGTCAGGTCGAGGAATATGAAATTATGAAACGCACACAAAAATGAATAGAAAGGCACCGGGCAGAAGGCGGCGAGGCGGCGCAAATAAACGCGCCGTTCTATCTTACAGTGCGAGTACCCTGAAGCCGTGGTGCGGCTATGGCTTGCGCGAGGCACTGGAATTGTCAAGGACGCGGGTTGACATTTGTGCAACAGACAACGTGAATTGTTGCACATTCAGTTCATGCTGTTGCCGTCGCCGCCGACGATAGGCGATGACGACCTACGTTGCAACTACGACGCTGCATATTTATTTGTAATACGCTCGACGCACGAAGCTTCAAGCTGCATGAAATGCCTGTAATTTGTATCGCATAAGCGGATAATTTAAAATAACGCGCTGTTTGTGGAAGATTCTCTCTCTAACAGAGTTAGGAACTGAATCTTTATATAGGTCGTCAATCAAATTCAAACCTACGTAATTCTGTTCGTCCAAGTAGTTTAAAACGAATGGCGTTAATGTCTACTTAATGAATTACATGTTAGCATTGTATATTCACAGCCAATAGTTCATTATTATACCAATAAAGAAAAGCATATCAAGCCATAATAACGAATAATGGAAACCATAACAAAACAAGTCGACCAACGAATGTTTTAGTGGGAATGTCTGAAATTCTGACCACAATTTTTCAAAAGAAATTCATATAATTATTAGATAAGCATATAACTAGTTTATTTACATATATTTTTTTGTTAAAATTAAATTGCGCGAAATATAAATTTAACTTACAAATGTGCTCCTAAACTAAATTAAATTATTTGAAACGTTACTAATATGATTTTATTAAAAAGTATGAGGTATTATTTGAAAAAAAAAAAATTTAAAAAGCAATATATCGTTGTAATAAGAAAAAAAAGTTATTTAACAACATTATTCTCAACTATACCAATAATTTGAAAAATATTGAGCTGTGTCATAACTTCAAAATTATTCAGTATATAAATTTTAATTGTACCTCAGTATAATGTGGGCTTCATGAACTCAATGTTCTATTTGATAACTATTTGCTCTCTCTATTAATATTTTGGAATTGAAATCATTTAAAGAATATCTTCGTTTTTACATTTTTACGCATATCTAGCGACATGTGCATTTTTTCGGGTTTATTGTTCAGTTCTACAAGTATTATCGTATATTTGTTGGTTTAACTCATTCGATCACATTTCGAGTCTGTCCCACTTTGGAAGCGTTTCTTATCAGCGGCAATTCAAAATGTACGTTTGCTTCAGAGACGAAGTAAATCTATTATACTTACGAAAATCTATTACTTATCAACAAACGCATTATACTGATCTGGAAGCAAGGAACGAAGTGACGAGCTTGCTTCGCAATATTCTGACATTCTGATGTGGAAGCGAGGAAAGAAGTGACTAGCTTGCTTCGCCAATGTACTGATATGGAAGCGAAGAACGAAGTGACGAGTTAGCTTCGCCAATATACTGACATGGAAGCGAGGACTTCACGCATCTATTTAAATCGAGAGGCAATATAACATAAAAAGTTTACTTAGGGCCAGCAACGCGGACCGGGCCCAGCTAGTTTAATTATAAAAAACATATCAACTGATTCCATATTCGAAATAAGTTGTATTTATTATTGTGGCATGTAAATTTCCAATTCCGGTTTTGCAATTAAAACAAAAATCAACAATTCTTATGAAACTCAATACCTACCTACCAGGTTCAGGCCTATATAGCGTAAGGAAAAGTTGTATAATATATTATATGTTATTTAGTTTAACAAATAAATGTTATATCTTTAATAGTGTGGTGAAATAAATCAAGATGGTTTTCGAAGCATGTGTAGGACGATACCAGCTGATGTAAGGGAGATTTTAGAATGGCAGTAGTTCGTGCAACATCAAGGAAAAATGTGTATTTATTTCTTGCCGAGGATCGGGAGACATGAAAACATATTTTCATTAGAAAATTTGGACAGTCAATACAGTAAAATTTTTTAAACTTTCGCTGAACTTTTTTAAATTGATTCAGACTGATTAGCAAAGATTGGATTCCAGTTGACTGAAACTTACTCTGAATGCGGGTACTAGAGACACATATAAGAGATAAAGAATAGACATATTTTTGTGTTGGTTCACTTTAAGTTTTGGGTCAAAAACAACATCTAGGTCTTTGATAAAAGTTGATTTTTCTAATGTAAACATATTCAAAATGAAAATGAAGTATAATGTTTCTTTACTCTATCTTTCTTTGTGCGTGAGTTATTATTACACATATTACTACTGTGTAGATCTCGTGTACTATAGTTCTTTTTGTTGTACAAAGTATCAAATAAAAAATTATTAACTAAAAAAAAATTATTTGTACGTTTACATTCATATTGAAAAGTTATGCGAAATATTTGATAGTTACAAACACATACAAGTAAATGTGATTGACATATACACAGCACTAAGCAATACAAAGCATTGAATTAATTTTTTAATAACACGTTCTTGACAACACCCACGCTTTTTCAATCAAATATTCGAATCAATATCTATTAATAAATATTGATTGGCTCTGACAGACTAATTACGCGTATCAATCGTAAATTTAACGGCATTATACACAACATTTAAACAATTTTACACATCATAAATAAATCGTCCGTTAAATTCAATCCTTTATTTATTACGGAGATAGTCGTTTGCTATTCGTATTTACAAACTGCTTGTGCTTTGTTCAAAGTCAAGGCAACCGCGATTTGCAACCGCTGCCACTAACCAGCATCACCGTGAATATTTTATGCTAAATATTAAATAACATTTACTGACATAGAGACAGGATAACTTATTGCACATGTCATGATCGTTGGATTATGAAAAACAATTGTTTTACTTTCCTTATTGAATGGCAAATTATTTATTATCTTGTTTTTTTGTTTTGTTTTGTAAGTTCATTTGCATTTAATAACAGTCGATCGATATGGTTTGTGACTTTGTGAATAGAATAATTCTGCTTCATTATCAATTGATCTTGGTGCTTGAATATTTCAAGTTTGGTATAACTGATTTAATTAAATATTTGTGCCATGAAACTGTGAAATATTCAGACTGTATTTAGAAAAACTTGATATGTCAAAAATGTGCTATAGTAAATTATTAATTAATATTAAATTTGACAATTTCAATAACATATTTTAATTGAATAAACCAAGGAGATCCATTTATGACCAAAAACTTAATTTTTATTTAATGTAATACTAAATAATTAAAAGTTATATTACAAATAGAATTGCGCTATACATTTTTTTTATTCAATATATGTTAAACTTTTTTATAAATTTTCATTTATAAAGTTGAATGTTGTGTAAATCATGATGTTATCTCTTATATCCTAAAAATAAGGAGTTATAAGTTATATAAAGATTTAGTAATGTGTGTTTTTTTAGAGGTTAGGTTTTCGAATTGGTAACACTAATTCCAGAGACAACCAGCTTGACAGCTGATAGTTGTTTTGTGCTCAGTTTGGTTTATTTCGAATATTTTTTAAGCGATGATGCTCATTTTTACCTCCCGCCTACCTCTAGGTAAGGGAGGTATTGTTTTTGGTCAAAAAATTGGGTAGTGAGTTTTCAATGAATAAGCACGTTTTAGGGTCCCTACAATACGATTTTACTATTTTCGCGATGATGTCTGTATGTATGTATGTATGTATGTATGTATGTATGTATGTATGTATGTATGTATGTATGTATGTATGTATGTATGTATGTATGTGTGTGTGTGTGTGTGTAGTCTGTGGCAATTTTTTCGTCTCGCATAACTCAAATACTATAATACCAAAAAATACCATTTTGTGAATTATTGCTGCTTATATTTAAATGAAGAGCTGATTAGATTTTGGATAAAATTGGTCAACCGGAAGTAGCAGTTTACTTGAAGCCCTTAACAGTTTTTCGTGAAAAACACGGTTAAAATTGCTTTTTCAACAATTTATGTTATTTTGAAAGTTGAAGAATATTTAATTTTACATGTGTTTTGATTACATTAATTTTATTAATTTTCATTAGATTTAGAGATAATAAAATATAAAGAAATTAGATTTCACAAATCTTGCATTCCTTGTACGCCATAGAAACATTTAAAAATTTTCAATTTATTTACGAAATGTGACACATGTCATTGTGATTGTGAAGTTGTATTCTTTTAGTGAAATATATGTCAAAAAATTAATAAATATACGAAAGAAAATAAAAATTCTCAAATATAATTAGAAAATAAACAAATAAGAAGGTATGTTTTTGCATCATCAAATACTATTTTGTACCGTTTAAGAGTAGTATTGGGCGGGAGGTTATGTGCTGGCCACATCAGATTTTTTGTTATATGACTACACGAACAAGCAAAATGTCCGCCTTTTGGTTGAAGGAAATCTACAAGCCTTTTTTGGGAGGGAGTTCAATAATAATACCGGTCAGAACGTTACAGTTAATGGAGACCGCTATAGAGCCATGATTACTGACTTTTTCGTTCCCCAATTGAATGGCATTAATGTGGAGCAGCGGTGGTTTCAATAAGATGGCGCAACATGTTACACAATGCGTGCGTATTAATCGATTTATTGAGGGACACATTCAATGAGTGCATAATATCGCGCCATGAACAAGATCTTGTGATTTAACACCTTTTTACCATTTTCTGCGTACGTCGATAAACTAGAGACGATGGACGTCATGGAAGCCAACATTCGCCACGTTATGGCCGATATACAGCCTCAGCCCCAGCTGTCTCAAAAAGTGATCGAACATTAGATTTCCAGATTGTGATTTAGTTGAGCCAGCCGTCTATCTTCCTGAATTATGTTCATACACTAACGGGTAACTGAGTAAAATTATCTTACCAAAAAAAAAAAAACAATTCCATGGCCATTACAACGATTTCTATGTGTTTTATTTCATTTTAAAGTTTTATGGGGTAAATAGCTCCGTGGTAACGCGTCGGACTGTGAATTGTGAGATCCTCACTTCGAATCCCAGAGCATACAGTTGCCAATTTAAATTTACCCCTGTGGTTCCCCCTATACTAACATCTTTGGGGGCTATGATTTGACGACCGGTAACCGCATTTCATACGCAAAAATATATCACTTACCGAGATCTCCATAAGTAGAGTGCCACACCCATAATGGGTAAAAGGCGTGATGATATATTTATTTATTTATACCTCTAAAAAAGCACCTGTTATTAGTTCTGAAAGCTTTTTAAGACCTATTAATTTTGACCAAAATGACGAAGATTTATTGGCATAAATAAATATTCTTGAATCTATTCGTTCAGTGAAAAATCAGTCAATAAGTTTTTGAAAGCATATTCGTACTGTAACAGTACATCAAACCGTTACAAATAATCAAACCTGCTATTGGCACTGAAATATCATTTCCATATATGCATATCCCAAAGACAATACAGTTATATAATCAATAAACTCTATGCATAATATGTTAATATATAAATAACCCATAACACGTAATACAGTAGTTTGCGACACTTTCATCCGGCCGCCAAGACCAATTTTTGGCATTTAACTTTTTTATTCTACACTTCCTGAGTTCTTGCGCAGCATACACCTCAATACACATACATTATCATGAACAGTAACCGCAATAAGTATTAGAGTGCTCCTTCTATCCACTCTGTCGCGGACCGACCGCACCTCACAATTCAAGGGCGGTGTCAGAATGTAGATAATGTTATAATATTCACTTGTATTATATTCTACATGTATTGGTAATGTATGTGAAGGCGTATGATGCAGTAAGAGTTCAGAGCAAGCGGTAGTGTTATGATTCTATGAATGTGCCATAGTTCAAGAACTTTGTTACACTACCTAATTGTTCTGTTAAGAAGTTAGTTTGATTGAGATTGATTAGATAAGCGATAAAATGGGAAAGATGAATGATTGGTACCTAATAAAGATCCTGGTTCATGATCAGGTGATAATGTGTGAAAAAGAATGTGGCTGTAATAAATGGCCCACATCTCAGAAGAAATGTTTATTCAAACTAACCTTATTCAGAAACGCTGACTGGTACTACCGGCTAAGAGAATTGTTTTAGGTCTGTTCAGTTGTCCACTGTCGATCGTTTTAAAGTATTTTAAATAAAAAAGATTTGAATGTAGGATATTTTGACATATCTAAAATAATTCTCTAAGTATGCTCGAAAACAGACCTCCTAGTGCCAGCTAATGCGTTCAAAATAAAATCTGAAAAATTAAATAATAAAAATAAATAAATATATCATCACGCCTTTAACCCATTATGGGTGTGGCACTCTGCTTACGCAGATTTTGGTAAGTGATATATGTTTGTTTATGAAGTGCGGTTACCAGCCGTCAAATCATAACCCCCAAAGATGTTAGTGGAGGGGGAGCCACAGGGGTAAATTTAAATTGGCAACTGTCAGCTGTGGGATTCGAACTGAAGATCTCACGATCCACAGTCCGACGCGTTACCACGGAGCTATTTACCCCATTGAAAAATTAAATCTATCACTTTTTAAGAAAATATCTAAATATATTTTTCGATAATTAAGGTATTATCATTAGTAGACGCAAGAGGGATAAAATCAAGATTACACAACTTATAAATCAAGTCAGTGGTCAAGATTGAATCCGATTCTTGATCACTAATTTGTGCAAAATGCCAAATTATTGCAAGAGCAAAAAAAAATTTCTACCATTGATCATCATACTGAGTACGACTTTTTTATTGTAAAAACAAATCTTCTTTTATTATTCTCTTATTTAATTCAGTGTTCTCATTTGAGTGCAGCGATACTAATAATCCGTGGAAACTTGTAATTGAATTTCTCTGTTAGTTTCTCAAACATTTATATAAATAAAAATCACAAAAGAAAAACAAATGGGAAAATACATGTTAAATTTATATGTATTTTATTTATATCTTGTTAAAATAAGAATGCTTTGGATAGAGAACAATTGAACTTATTTTCTAGATAACATTGTTTCATTAGGTTTGTTCCAACCTGGTACTTTTAGCAGTTTGTGACTGTCGGAAACATGTTCACAACGAAATACCGCTCCAAGTACCCAAGTTTGTTACTACTAGTTACTAAGTTACCTGTTGTCAAACAGTCCAAAACAGTCGGAAATCAGTTACAGCTAATTTGAAGTATCCAAAACTTGTCAGAAATAACCACTTGGAACAAACCTATATTGTTATAAGCTTATTCTCTAAAATTGAAGAAGAAAATTAATAGTTTTGTTCGATTTGCTTAGGTATCATTGTATTCTATCTAAAGCACTTTTATTTCAGTCAGATAAAAATATAATATATATAATTTTAACCTGCATTTTTCTCAGTTATTTTGTTTCAGAATAAAATACAGAATTGGAAATGTAATTAGAAATAGTTTCCCATTTAAAACAAGAAAATTGTATTATTTAACCAGTATCGTAGCTCCTATAGTTTCATCTCGTCGGAAAAGATACTTCTTAAAGAACAACATTTATTTTGTAGAAAAATTCCTGAATTGTTAAAATTTTTTGGCTCATTCACATTTTGCTGTATCATTTTAACCAATTACTTGATTCAACTTGAATTTTGTCCTAACAAACTATGACAAACGAAAGCAATGGAACCATGATTAAAAATATCACATACCACGAGTAGGTATTTGCTTTTGAAATATAAGATGAACACATTAATTCAGTACTGAATATCGCATTTATAATTGAAATAAGACGAGTCGTATTTCAAATATAAAGTAAAATGTATAATTCTGCGCTAAATATTTTATAGATGCAGTAATATCTATCATGAATCAACAACAATAGTTATTAGTTCTCCCACAGTTTTCAAACAATTTTTACGAGAACTAAATAAGTGCCAATGTGTTAATGATGATTTATTTTCCTATTAACTTTTAATACTTTTCTCGTATAAATGTATAATATCATGTCAGTCGATCAGCCAATGAACAATTTATCCGTATAATAAAATCGCGCTCTGTAACCTTGTGCTGTAATTATTCACACAGTTCACATGTATCACAAGTGAGTTTCTTATGGACTAATAGCCACTATAACGCTATAAACGAAACGCCCAGAGTCCTCAGGATATTAGCTCAGCATTTTCCGTGGTCTGTAATTATCCATAGAGTACATTACTAGCAGAAGTATATCATTGCCCATTTTTATCAACTCTCTAATGTATCAAAATCAATCATTTCATGTAAATATTATTATTTAAATTATAATACGCCTATAGATCCTACTGCTGAGCAAAATTCTTCCTCAATATCTTCCAGGTTTCACGGCCAGTTGTGAGCAAGACACATATTTGACATTTTCTAGTATAATCCTTAAATAGAGTTAGTTATACACCATTTCTTATTTAATGATAATAAATTCATACGACAGGTTTTTCAAACAATCATGGTGCAAAACACTTCAAAATTAAACCAATGAGAACAGTATTATTGTGATAAAATTCCGTTACCCCGATAAATTCCCGTTACCCCAAACAAATAGTTGTTATTTTTTATAACTGTCAGTGTGTCATTTAACTAATATTTTAAGTTTCATTTTGTGTTGCCTTTGGAATTTATCTCATCAAATACAATACGACCTCTTTGATTTTCTCAGATAAATTTTTATTTTTAAGCACTCATTTTTGTGCTTTTAAACATAATTAATCAAGCAAACTGACATTAGGTAAAACCCCTCCTCATTCGGAGTCGGAATTTGCCATGCAGTTTGCTTTCATGTTATTTTTTGACGTCTCTTAAAACCAATGAAATGCTTTATTGTATGTCACGCGTCTGTGTTTTAACCAATCCTGTCATTATTATGCTGAGAATAAAACTCTTCACATATATTAAAAACGCAAATACCGTTTATTACAATTGAAATGTGGAATATAGGGATTTCAATGCAAGTTTTTTGATATTGCTACAAAATTTTTCTTTTTCAGTTTACAATAAAAGTGAAAATAAAAAATTTGTGCAGTACTTAAAAATGCACGCAATAAGGCTCATTTGGTTACCTAACTGTTATTATTTCACGATATATAAATCAAATAAAAGTCGATATTTATTAGAAAAAACATATGGAAAATTAGACAAAAATGAAAATTACGTGTATTTCAAAGGCAGGTTAAAATTTATTTAATTGAAATCGGCACTAAAATACTCAGAAATCGTTATTAAAAGCTCAGATATCACTAAAATAACCCGTTATACGACGATTTTGAGCAACCCAGTGTTGGCAACCGTTAAATAATTATTGTACAATTAGGATAATTTTGGCAGATATATTGACGTACTATAGTTAATTTAAACGTAACATGAAACAAAATGTGCAAAAAGAATTACTAATTAATTTCGATGACAAAATTGAGTGTTATTTACGATAACTTCACTGTTCGAGATTGGCAACACTGAGTGTCAGTTTCAATTTACCACTGACAGATGTATAAATTTAACGTATATAGTATATTTTTTATAATTTTTGATTTCAAATAAAATTTATTATGTACCGCGGCCCTGAAGTTCCATTTTATCACTCACATGGTTTATTTTCATCGGCCCTACGGGCCTCGGCAACTAAATTCTATACTCGTGATAAAAAGTTAAACTTCAGTCCCTTAATGCAAAAATAACTATTATTTAACAGAAAGAAATATAAAGATATGAACTTTCAAATTTACCAATATATTATTACAATATTTTTCGAAATTTCCACAGAAAATAATACAACACTGTAATAAATAAATCTAAATTTGTTTTCTGAAATATCAAATATTGTCCGTAATAAATATTGTTTTTAATTTGATTGATATATCGTGAAATAGGTACTAATATTTAGGTAACCAATTGGGTCTTATTGCATGAATTTTTAATTTTCTAAACAACTATTGTATTTACACTTTTGCTGTAAAGTGAATAGCTAAAAATTTACAGACAGCAACATAAAAAAAATAGCATTGAAACCCCAATATTCCACATTTCAATTCTAGACCCGGTATATCGAATAATATCGCACTAAAATTTCCTGTATCTTTCCAATGAAGAACTCGTATAAGTCACCAACTAATTATGATCATTTAAATTCTGAGTACTTAGTAATGCATTTCGTTTCATATCGAATACAATAAGAAATGTTCGATTATAATGCATAATACTTCTTGTCGAGAATAAAGTATGTTGCTTGTCTGTTGAATGTCAGGGCTGTTCACTGTTCCTATGTTGTTCTCGGTACAAACCGTGTCGTGTACCTTGAAGTCTCAAAGAAGCAATGGCAAACTGTAAGCGCACGTACCTGAAATGTGCATAATGATACATACACCCGACGACATCAAATAACCATTGCATTGTGTTGAATGCTGGCAGATGTATGCAAGGTTCGACTGCTGAATTTGGTTCCGGATTTTTTGCAAGGATGACTGTAGTCACTTGTCATACTTGTCACTATGTTGAATGTCATAATTTTGATTGGTAAATACTAAGTGGGAAGAATAAAGATTTAGGTGTAATAAATTATGTCAATTATTAAAAACAATATCCAGCTTGTTACTTCCTACTTTATTCATAGAATTTACATGGTTAATCCTGGTTTTACTATTACCGGAGTATATTTAGTGTACCTGAACATATTCATGATGCAAAGTGTGTTTGATTTAAAGCAGATCTTCTTAAACCACTGATTTCTATATAACACTAGTTTGGGCATAATCCGCTACGATGCGTTCCTAATGATGATTAAAATTGAGGTTTTGTGAAACTGCAACATTTAAAAATGTTAGATAACAGGTATGACCTGAAGAGGAAAGGTGGCGACTTGGCGAGCGCGGTGTAGAAAGAGGGAAGTCTATTAGATGATGGGTGTGATCTGAAGAGAGGTGGTGGGGACCCCGATGTAAAGAAAGCTAAGAATATTAGATGATTGGTATGACTTGAAGAGAGATGGTGGCGAGCGCGGTGTACAGAGAGCGAAGTAGAGCTTCAGATCGCGCACTTATATTATAAATGTTTCATTGGAGTGATTAGAGTGATTTGAATTTTCTGCTCAAAAGTGTCACAAAACCTCAATTTCACCCATTCAATTGGGAACGCTCTCAGATTACAGAATATGGTCTATGCCCAATCTAGTGTTATATAGAAATCAGTGTCTTAAACCAACTGTTCCGTATCAACTTAGAGTTACCACTTTGCACCTATTATTGCATTGTTAAAGTAATCAGAAACTATTGCAATAATTATACAGTGATAAATAAAGTAGTATTTGTTGTATAAAGTACACTTTTTATGTACATTTATACAACCAAATTATGGTGATGACATTTCAAACAGTAAAAAATCTGATGTGGCCAGCACATAACCTCCCGCCCAATACTACTCTTAAACGATACAAAATAGTATTTGATGATACAGAAATATACCTTCTTATTTGTTTATTTTATTTATATTTGAGAATTTTAATTTTCTTTCGTATATTTATTTAATTTTTTGACATATATTTCACTAAGAAAACAGCTTCACAATCACAATGACATGTGTCACATTTCGTAAAAAATTTTCCATGGTGTACTAGGAATGCAAGATTTGTGAAATCTAATTTCTTTATATTTTATTATCTCTAAATCTAATGAAAATTATTAAAATTAGTGTAATAAAAACAAATGTAGAATTAAATATTCTTCAACTTTCAAAATAACATAAATTGTTGAAAAAGGAAATTTAACCGTGTTTTTCACAAAAAACTGTTAAGGGCTTCAAGTAAACTGCTACTTCCGGTCGACCAATTTTATCCAAAATCTAATCAGCTCTTCATTTAAATATAAGAAACAATAATTCAAAAAATTGTATTTTTTGTTATTATAGTATTTGAGTTATGCGAGACGAAAAAATTGCCACAGACTACACACAAACATACATACATACATACATACATACACACATACATACATACAGACATCATCGCGAAAATAATAAAATCGTACTGTAGGGACCCTAAAACGTGCTTATTCATTGAAAACTCACTACCCAATTTTCTGACCAAAAACAATACCTCCCTTACCTATAGGTAGGCGGGAGGTAAAAAGAGAATGCATTATATCTCTATCACACTGTTTATAAGTGGACAGTTTTGAGTTTGCTAGCTTCCCAATACTTACTTTACTTACTTACGATCAGTGTTGTGACAGATCACTTTAAAAATGATCTAGATCAAGATCAAGATCTTCACATTTAATATGATCTAGATCAGATCATAGATCAATTTTTATGATCGGGTTAATTTTTTTAGATCATATCACTAATAAAAGATCTTTTTTTTTAGATCACAAAAAGGTCAGTAATTTTTTTCGCAAAATTTTTAATTCTTAAGAACATAGAAATGTGGCAATTTTAATACAAATTACTTTTTACTAAATAAAATCCAAAAAGTTATTTTATATTCTCTTTCAAAATAATGTATTGAATTTCTTACATTATATAAATATTTAAATGAAATTATGTAAATTTAATTTAGTACTGAAAATCAAATTTTAGAGCAAAATATCTGATCTTTTTTAAGATCATAGATCTTATTCTTTTTTATCTAGATCAAAATCAAGATCAGAAAATATAAAACTATCTAGATCAGATCAAAGATCTTACGAGTTGATCTAGATCAGTCACAATACTGCTTACGATAAATGCCTTAATTTTAATTAAAACGAATTTAATGTCAGTTCTGCATATTTGTGTGTCCATATTCATTTCTTTCAATTTGCAATGTCTTCCAACGAGGTTCCTACAGAAATTCAAGAAGCTACTACCAAAAAAATCCAAAATAAGGTACAATTATAAACAATAAATATATTTATTTAATATAAATAAAATTTTGAAAAAGAACGTTTTTTGACTATTCAGGGAAATACTTTCGTTCTGCATTTTAGACGCGAACGGAGTACTTTTGCTCCGATTTCAGAAAAACATTTTTTCTGTGTTTCTTGTTTCATATTCAAGATAGGACAAACTTTTTTTTTTAAGGAAACCAATAGTAAAATAGCCTTTTCTGATTTAAATAATGTATATTATTGTACGTGAAAATAATTAAATGCTGGTTTTTGTTCGCTTAACGAGGTATTTATAAATTATTTTTTATAAGTCAAGTTACGTTTAAATTAACAAGTTATAATCTAATAACTAATAGTTCACTTAGAGGTTAAATTTAAGCCACTGGTTAGACAGTTAAAGTATGTTCCTTTTTTAATGGGGTATGTGACCAATTTTTTTTTCTGACATTACATGATACTAGATACAAAAATAAAATACCCGTATTTTTTTAAATCAATTAATTGTTTATTGTTAACGAGAAATTAATTTTTAAAGATTTGGAGAGGGGATGTGAGACGTCACTGTGTCTTCTGAATAGGTATGGTGCCAGAAAAAGACAGAGATACTGTAAAGGAAAGAAATAGATATAGATCAGCGGGCCAAGCGAACAGCGCAGTACAATATATTCCTCGGCCACAGTGACGTCACATATCCCTTCTCCAAAACACAAAATTGCTAATAACATTATTATTACAAAATAATGTACAGTTTTTATTGTTGTAATAAGAAACTACAATGAAGAACATTCATATGCTATGGCGTATACATTGAAATTCGATTATGGTCACATACCCCATGGAAAAAAATTTTTCATTGTACGACAATTAAGAAATTATTTATAAAAATAAAAATTTTACGAAAATATGGTTTTGTCAATATCTAGTGATCTATGCATTTTTTGGGAAAGCAAATGCATCATTAAATTGTTCCTTTGTCTAATTTAAGCGAAGTCCTTTTAATAGTTCTTGGGACCACAACGGTGAGCCTTTTTTTGCAAATAAAATTCTTCTGATAAAATGTAAACATATTGTAAATTTACCCTCAAAAATCTCACACCCCGCATGACTTAGGTTACATGCATTTGCTGCTCAATATACTATCCCAAGTTCTAAGTTCCCACCTGCTGGCGACTAGAAATCAGACCTATTATCATCTTGGCAGTGAGAAAAAATTATTAATGTATAATAAAATTCAACCTTCTGATGTAGTTTATGGGAGTTTCCACAACAAGCAGATAACAGTACTAGAAGATTCAAATGAGATATAAATTTGCATATCTTCTCATTAATGCGCAGATCGCATTCCAAGATAAATTTAATAGTACAGCTGTCACTCCTAAATGATACTAAATACGGTGGAATATATTTTCTTTTATTTACTACATGTCATGTTGCTTGAAACAACTCTAAAATATTGCTAATTGTTAAAATCTGTTTAACATACAGTTTAGCAACAAAAATATGTTAAACAAATGTTATTCTTTCAAAACACATGTTGAAAATTAATCTAAAATTTAAAGAACAAAGCGTAACATAAACAAATGCATGCAATCACCGCTCAAGAATGTCCTGTGATTTACAACAAGCAACAATCTTGTTATTATTGACACAAACAACATGTTACTCTGCACGGTGCACCTGTACCGCATTTCTTTCAATGTAACAACGGTCATAATCAACATAATCAATAAAATGCATGCTACATGACCTGTTGAAGTTTATTTCTCATAAATTTTACATTTTATTTGCCGTAGCCGCTGTTTACAATTAGTTGCTGGTCATTTTTATTGGTGAAAAATATTTTTTAACTACTGTTATTACTGTTTATTTTCTTTTATGAAATATAAATGTAATTAGTAATTAGCTAGTTATATTAATTAGTTTCCACTGTATTATATAGTAATTAATAATCATTGGTAAGCGCTTAAAGAATGCTGCATATAATTATTTGTAACTATAATTTTTTTTAAAACCATGAATTAATGAAATTATGAATAAAGCACAACCCCAAATAACTAATTCTTGTTGTAGTAATGATATATATTTAAGCATGAAGTGATGCCACCATCCGTCAAAGTACGCTCTCCAACAATATGAGTGAAATGAAAGCCATGCTGATTTTTTTTTTGTGGACTTTGGTAAACGACCGAATTGGCCATGAAAATAGATAACTTCAAAAACCTTTTTACTAATAAACTATAAAATGTGAACATATAACCTTATAGTTTTCCTAAATTAATTTGTTCTTACATACTTTTGTTTTTTTATCGATCATTCGAATAAGTCAACGAACTATTCGAATAGTTTTTCCCTTGGTATTTCCTTTGGAAAAATATCACCTACACGCCTTTGTCCATTTCGATTGTAGTTTTCTGCTTAAAGAACTCGTGACGTATGAGGTATTTTTGTGCGTCATTAGCCGTCAAATCATGGTCCTCAAAAATTTTACTTTAGGCGTCACACGGATAATTTTATATGAAGATAATATTATTATATTATTTTGTAATGTTACATCTTGAAAAAATTAACACCCGATTATCGATTATCATCTGACAATTTATGTTATCATTTAAAATTTAGATTTAGATTTAGAATTTCTCGATAATTTGAAACAATCGAATATTCCAATTATTTTCATTTCATTGTATTCATTGAAGTTTTCTATAATACCAATTTTATGTAGTAAAGGAAAATACTCAGAAGCACTTAAGTTCTGGAACGCGCACTAGTAGGTTTTATGTAAATGAAAAACGAGCCTGAGACCGATAGATGTCGTGGGTCACCCTTCTTTATCTCATGCCTGTTTTACTATATTGAAATACAAGTTACAGAAGGCAACCCTTTTAATAGTTTTTTTGTAACGATTCTTTTGTACTATTTTCTCTGTTACTGTATTTTGTCCGTAGTATGAGATTTTTCTTTGTTTTTTTCAATATGTTGCTCAAAATATTTTACGCAGGAAATACGCAGGAAATACGGTTATTGGATATGAAATACCGACGCCTAATCACCAAAGATGTTAGTGGAGGAGGAACTACAGGGAAAAAGTTAAAATGGCAACTGTTTGATGGAGAATTTAAAATAAGAGAAATACGTATAATTACTATTTTAATTATATTTTCAATGCAAAGTAGAGAATGAAAAAAATATACATTTAGAAAAGTTACGATATTTACATAAATTCATTTAATCTTACTATATCTCTGGTTTCATATGCCATTGCTTTAACCACTCTGTTATCCATTGACAGAAAAAATATTGATTTATTGAACGATGAATGATAAATGGAAATATATGCGTTTAAATTTTCCGATTTGATGGTGTATAACTTACAACTCGTTTAAAATTGAAATATGAGATTCGAATACGATACTGTCAAGTAAATAATGAAAGGGAATTTTATGAATGTTGAGATAAATTTTTGATAAATAAAAAATAGAAAGGCAAACACATATGTTTTATAAGTTTAATATTATTCTGCACGATTAATCATTCAAAATTTATAAAAATATAACTTTTCGCCACGATACACAAAATTAAAATATCCTTGCATATTGTAATATTTCAAAATGTCTACGTAGTGTGAACACATACATATATTACGCGTGTTAAAAAGTTGTAATTTTGCCGGAAATGCATATTTGGGATTCTTAAGACAACGAATTAATTATTTTTGTACTGTGACATTTATTAATTACACGGTTATTAATAAGGTAGCCGTAGGTGAAATATGTCAAATACTATAAGTTTTGATTGTCGCGAAAGATTTATATCTGTCTGACATTGAGATAAACTTTTGAAACATGAGAAAAAAATCGGAAAAGGAACCTAGACTAATTTTAATAATTTAACAGTTTATCTTTTAATAATTTAATGACGCTAAAGTAATTTAATTATGAGTAGCAATTATTCATGAACTGTTTGTTCACGTCAATAATAAAGCATTATCTATAATTTGAGAAACATACAAATTGAATGTTTACTATCAATTTTTCGAGTTTTGTTTTAAGTATAATGTTACGTTTTAAATGTTGCTATGAAATTATTTATATTTTTAACTTTATTTATTTATTTTAATGTGTTGTGCAATTGTAAATTTTTATTATTTGGCGAGAATTGCATATTTTAATTTCCAATGTTAAGTGTAAAATTTCAAGGACGCTAAATTTTCCCTGATGAAGGTATTATGACCAAAAAAAATTTTTTTTTAATTTTAATTTCTTTATTATTTAGGAGAATACGTAATTGTACAAATTTTTAATTTATTTGCTGTATTTGTAACTTGAAATATTTTTTTCTGTATACAGACCAGACTTTCTTGTTGACAGGTAATTTTAACATATTTTTAAAAATCTGTTTATATGTATATATTATCGTGCTATTTGCCTATTTCAGGGTAAAAATTATTGCCTGTAGGTTCATAACATGCAGCTAATTTGTGCACTTTTCAAATTGTTATTCTGGCAGAAAAAAATAGGGCTATAAATAATGAAATAATTATATATCGAAAATACTGCGTGTAGCATCCTTCGTGTGAACTGCGGCTACCGACTGTAAAATTACGTCCCCGGGAAGTTAGCGGAAGAAGAGCTACTGGCGTATTTTTTCTTCTGCACATATATGTAAAGCAGATATTGTTTTTTCAACAAATTCGCACATTTTATAAACCTTAGAATATGATTTCATAATTTTTACGATTACTTCTATTGGCAACGAAAATGACGGAGGCGGCAGTTAGTGGGGTTGTTATTATTTAAATATATTGATTTAAATCATTGATTTAAAACATGATTTAAATCACGAAAAAAAAAATCATGATTAAAATCAAATAACTTTTTTAACTACAAACTGTTTTTCAATCACATTCACATACAAATAAATCGCATCAAATTACATATCAATATAAAATAAAATATTGGCTGGTACCGCGAGCTCTGTTTTTGGGTGTTTTAAGAAGCGCTGTACAATGTTCTAAAATAATTTTATAAATGAATGCTTCGAATAGAAATTACAGAGAAATATACAACTTTAATATACCTACCACTTTTATTTAAAGAATTTTTTATAAAACATTTTTAGAACATTGTACAGCGCTAAACCCAACGCTAAAACACTTCTCTTAAAATACCCAAAAACAGAGCTCGCTGTACCAGTCTTTGTGTTTATTAATGTTTCTTTCATCTTTGACCCTTTTAAATAGAATAATCATCTATTCTTCAGTAATGGGTTTTTGTGTCCTTACTTAGAAAAAGAGAAAAAAATACTTTTTATTGTATAGGGGTGATTTAATATTGCATACCAGTTATTGAAAATAGTTTGTAAAAATAATAAAATTTATTTATATATTTATTTATTTATAAAATTCAATATAATAAAATTTGGATCAATTAAAATATTAAAAAATTGATTTTTAAAATTTAAATCAAATAAATCAATTGTTTAGATTTTTATTAAAAAATATACCAGTGAATGACATATGGAAAAACATAAATAAAGTTCATATAATTTTAAATGCGAAATAGTTATTTACATACCAAATGCGGGAACGCCAGGTTCCCGGATGAGTGTTTGGCGGCGCGAGCTTGCGAGCGCCGCCATAGAACGAATCCGGGAACCGAGTTCACGCAAGAGGTTTGTACAATATTTTTTGTACGAAAAGTATAAAACTAATAACATTCCATACAAAGAAATGAAGTTCTTCAAGGAGTTATTTTGATAATTGTCAAAGTTGCACTATAAATATAAACACACAAATTAATTTGTCTAATATATTAGAAAACAATTAAAATATTTATAATATTTACCGTATTCACTTGTAAATTTATTGTATTTCTTATTTATATTGAGATAACTAACATTATGTTTGTAGGTTATGTATTTTACAGCTGTCATATCAGACAGATTTTATTGCCAACATTGGTAACCAAATGCACTAAATTTGTTATTTTAAAATTCAATTTCATTCTTATTCCATCATTGTTTATATTAATATTATGTAAAGGAATGTTTGAAATACTATATTATTTTATTATAAATATAATATATTAATAAACGCTTTAGAAATAGGAATGTTTTCGTCGAAATTTCCCGGTTGTCTATCTGGTGGAGACCTGGGAAATGGACATTTCGGACGTTGCTTAGGCAACGCTAATCAACACATTTCAATGTATGAGTACAAAATAACCATTTTGTGTGTGACACTCTGCTTTCGCAATCTCAGTTAGTGATATGTTTTTTCAAATTGATTACCAGCTTCTAAATTTCGAAGAAGATAGTGACAGGATAACTATAGCAATGCCTTTTTGGTGGCGACAGTTTTTGTCAGTTTAAAAATAAGTTTAAGATGATAATATTTTGCATTCAAATTCTGATCAGATCAAAATTTGTACATTAAATTATGAAAAATAATATTCTCATTATATTTTTTGTTATTGTGGAACAAGAATTATCACAAACGTAAGTGCAAATACACACGCAATAGTTATTTGTATCACAAGGTTGGAAAGTGCTATTTTGAGAGTGCGAGTTTATTTTGATAGGACGAGCCGTAGGCGAGTCCTACAAATACGAGCACTCGCAAAATAGTTTCCAACCGAGGGATACACAAGATTTTTCGCGCCAACATTTATGTAAATTTAATAGATAAATTTAATTTATTGCTCATTTTCTTAATGACAGGGAATTTTTTTATGTTGCTTACTTTACAATATTTGCATGTCAATTATGTTTATTTTCTAGTATCATAACCAAAAATATCTACATATTTTTATTTTTATTTTACACTGCAAATACAATTATAATTACTTACAAATATGTTTAAAATCCATAAATATTCTGTTTTCTTATATTGTAAATACTCAATTGTAGATATATTGTCATAATATTTTTATGTCAATGTAATACTTTGACATTTCTAGCGTCAGAAATTAGCTAAAATTAGTGCCAACATATAACCATAAAAAGTTAGCAATTTTTGTCGAACTAGTACGACAAAAACATGATTTCCGACCGATTTAGAGATATGTAATTGTATCAATGACGGACGGCGGCGCGAAAACGTTCGATCGTTATAAAAATGAAATCATATTCCATTCTATTCTAAATCTTGTTTAACATTTTTAAGCCATTTCAATATCTCTCGTATATGAAACTGTAAGCAGGAGATATATAATATAATATCTGTGCATTTAAAATATTTCTTACAAAATTCGAGTATGTTTTAAAAACTTTTTTAACCTAGAATAAATACAGATTGATCATCAATTGGTTGATTAATGCAATAACAATATAAATACCAACAATGTACATATTTCATAAATAATTCAAAGAGTCTGAACATAAAATAAATATTCATAAGTGTTTGAGAACCTACTATTTGCCAACTTTCGTTCAAAATTTAAATTGCCGACTTCCTTGAGACAACTAAATTTGTTTAATAGCTCCTAAATTATTGTCTCACTTGGCTAACCATTAAAAATAATTGGTGCACGGACATTTTAATTACTTTTTGATATCTTTATTATTTGTTTTTTCCTAACCTAATTTTTTATTCTATTCCCATAAATCCTCAAAAGCAATAATTTTCTTTGGTAATTCTATATCATTTAATGATTGCGCATTCAATAAAGTAAACCAAAATCTTATCTATAATTTAATTAATTATAGATTCGGCAAATAAAATGACGTTTGCTCATAACCTCACATAAATCACAAAATGGCGACGTAGAACTGTCAAAATTCGGTTGTTTCAGAGGCAACTGTCGCAGTGTGTATAAACATCGAATTGGTTTAATGAATGTTAATGAATGCAGGCGGTAGGTAGTTCTATCCTTGAGATTTATATTGTTGTCTTGCTCATACTCTGGTGATACGGTTAATGTTAACGACTTACTACTGGCGGTTATTAAGTGAGAAAAGAACTGATTTCCATACAGAAAATAAACAACTACACGTGACTTTTGCGTGATATTAAATTTCAATTTTATTCTGCTTTTTGATGATCTTTATATATTATGGTGTACCTATAAATTATGGTCTTGTTCAAAAGTAGTTTTTCAACTTAAAATCCAAGTGTAGTTTTATTAGTAGATGGTATCTTAAAATACTATGGTAGGTACTGTTCTCCCGCACACATAAGTAATGGAGGTATTGGAGTTGAAATTTTGTATATAGTGAGTTTTCAACACTGTACTTTTTGGTTATTCAGTTCTAAGTGTTTAAATTTTTTTTCTTTTCGGAATAACAAAAACATGAGTTATGACTCATTTGTACATGTTTATGTATTTCTTAGGTAGAATTGAATATACATTTTGCCCTCAGACATTCTTATTTGCTTAAAATATAAAAAAAAAATGTAATAATAAATATTACGTAGAATATTTTGACACTTCCAGTTTGACTTTTTGATGGCATACGTGGAACGTAACTATAAATTTAGTTATTCATTACTTATTTTATATACGATTACGAATTACGTACTAAATACAAAACAGTACGTGCATCTAACGATATGAGTATAAAAAATTATAGTAAATATAATCTTATAATAATTTCTATAGACAAAAAGTAAAAAATATAATAATTATTTTGCAACATAAATCATATTAACATAAATCACTTCAATTTAATAAATGTAACTGTTAATAATTTTTTTAATTTATCTTTCTTTTTTATAGTTTTTTGTATAGGAGCTCTTTTTTAGGATCTTTAAATAAAATAAAAGCAGATATAACAATAATATTCGTATGTGTTATAGAGAATTATAATGTAGCTTACAAAATACTCCCATTTCATTGGATGCGGTAGATGGAATATTATAGTTCCAAAATGTTTGAAATCAGGCAAAAATTGTTTGCCCCTAATAGAAATTTATGAAACATTGAATGTATAATGCCTATGCAATAGAACAATATAACATTTTTAGTTAGTGTTTGAATAAGATCTCATTTTTACTGAAAAGTGCCGCTAGAACATTATAATTTTCAGGAGACGACATTTACAATTTTATTTTAAATCGGCACTAAAGTGCTAAAAAATCGTCATTAAAAGCTCAGAAATCGTCACTAAAGTAACCCATTATACGACGATTTTGAGCAACCGAGTGTTGGCAACCGTTAAATAATTATTGTACAATTAGGATAATTTTGGTAGATATATTGACATACTATAGTAAATTTGGACGTAACATGAAACAAAATTTGCAAGAAAAATGAACTAATTAATTCCGATGACGAAATTGAGGACAAAACACATAATTTTGAGTGTTATTTTCGATAATTTCACTTCTCGAGGTTGGCAACACTGACTGTCAGTTTCAGATGTTTAAACTTAACCTATATTGTAATTTTTTTACAGTTTTTTAGAATTTTAGATTTCAAATAACACTTAATATTTACCTCGGCACTGAAGTTCCCTTTTATCACTCACATGGTTTATTTTCCTCGGCCCTACGGGCCTCGGCAACTAAATTCCATATTCGTGATAAAAAAATTGGACTTCAGTGCCTTGATACATAAATAACTAGTATTATTTAATTTACGATCTGAGTAGAGTTAGAGTTTGGTAGCATCCATCAATCGAATGTGGTAGGTTATGTAAGGCTTGAAATGATTTTAAATATATCTAATATGCACTTGATTTACATTTAAAAAATTATTATATTGGGAAAGATATATTTCGATTATTTAAATTTAAATGTTTATTGGTAGTAGTTTAATTTTTGGTTATACTAAGAGAATAGTTTTAGCGCTGTTCAACATTCAAAAATTATTTTATAGAATAATGTTTCATATAAAATATCTATAGAAATGTATTATTTGCACCTATTACTTGAATCATTTCTAACAAAAATAATGAGTGTCCTATTTTAATTTACCACCGAGAATAACTCCAGATATATGCCATACCTAGGATGGGCAAAGGCCATAATGTATTTTTATTTTATTTTAGTTTTTTATTTTCATTTCTTTTCAATTTAAATAATTTAATGAATAGTTACATCCATTTAGAATTTGCAAGGTTAATATTTATGAATTTGGATTATTTTATTTCTTAATCATTGAAGTATACTACGTACACACCTGTTATTTTTTTTTATTTAATGATTGTAATTTTGCATTTGTCCTTTCTGTGTTTATTCTTATACCAAGTTTACGACTTGCATTATGACAGAAATTTATAAATTCCAAGTTTATTTTATTACTGTTAATATATGCATGTTGCTGTGGTTTTTATTTGCATCTGAATGTATCAAAATTTATTTTTATTTTTGATTATAAATTACTATAAATTTTATTAACAGCAGTGTTTCAATTTATAATGTGGTATTTCATTTATATGCTTCCGAATTCATGTTTTAATAATAAATTAACACAAAATTTTATTAACTGCAGCAATTAAAATATTCAACACCTGCTAATTTCTATGATTTATGAGAATAGTTTCGTCATTTATCTTTAATTTTTAATAATCAAGAACACCGGGCAACACCTATAATTAACAAAACAATTAATATTCACGAAATCAAAAATTAAATCAAAATTTTATGCCTTCTTGTACAGTTTCGAAGAAAATTATAGTATGATTTTATTGCTGAATAATTAAAAGTGTTGTTTGTTTGATTTACGATTGTAATTTTATTGTTGCTCTTTAATTTTTAATTACTATCTATGGTTTTTCAGCACACAACATCTGTAATCCATAAATATTATGTATCCTAAAATGAAGACTTTAATGTCGAAGGTTTAATCATATTTTGACAAGTGATAATTAGTATTTTGAATTTATCGGCACTTTTTTGTTTAAATTGTAGGTGGAACTGAAAAAAAAATTAATTATATATTCGTGTGTGCGAAGAGTATAACAAATATATATGGTAATCCGTTTCAACAATTAACGTATACTCATAAATATAACTTCTTGTTCAAGAAAATTTTCAGTTTTCCTTTTGTATGCATTGATTGAAGAAAATTTTATTTCTTACAAAATTATTAGATTTAATTCAAAAAAATATTAATTTTGAATATAAATTTTATTTATCTTCTTCTTCCTGCAGGAGAAAATGAATATATATTTTATATTTTGTTTTCAAAAATAATGAAAAAGCAGTCGTTTTAATTTTAAACGAAACTTTTTTATTTAAAACGATATCATTTTGAATTAAAACTACTCCTATTCAAACTCAGATGAATACTTTGATATGTTCCTTCCAAATTAAATAAATTTTCATACAAAAATATTTATCAAACCTACAAAAGTTTTCAATGAAAACGGAAATCGGATCGGCACTATTCAAATCAATTGTTTCTTCATTTAAGAGGAATCTGTTTGTTCCAAGAAAACATTTTTATCAGTGTAGCAATTAATTATTATAAATTTAAGGCTTCAGTGTGTATGAAAATAAATAAATTTATAAGAAATAATTGTACTGCAGATACATAAAACAATGCAAGTTTGTATGGTAGGATATTTTAGACGCTCCGGAAGCACAGAAAGAGTCAAGAGTCATCTATAGTTTGTAATAAGTGATTACAAATGAAATTATTGTATGAATATTAGTAAACAGTTTATTTGAAAACATATCGTATGCTTCTGACGAATGGTGATGACACGACTCACTCACACTGTCCCTTATACATATCGTCTAAGATACATCCACCAAATTACAACGCCTACTCTATAGCTATAGTCGAAAGTAACCAAATATAGAATAGGATCCTAATGTGGAATACACCCCTTTCTTTTATCGTTATTTAGACTTTTATTCAATTATTATACTGTTAATTAATTTTTAAATCATAAGATCATTACTAAGTTAAGCGAAAATATATGACTGATTATAACGTAGATTTATTTTAAAAAATCACATTTTTCTTCAAACGTCATAAAAGTACGTTGTTGTGTATTTGTATTCAACAAGCAGAAGTTCAATATTGTCGCCGCCGGCGTAAAAGTGTATCCTTGGCAACACATTTACGCCGGCGGCGGACAAAGTAAAATATTATGAAAAATAGTTAGGTTGTAATTCAATAATTTGACAGTTAAAAATGAAACAAATAAACAAAAATAACAAAACAGCATACTCTACGGCAACTTGAAATGCTAGATAAGACAGAATATTTTTTGAAGTTTTGAGCATTTTATAATATTTATAATTTTATTTTCTATGTTTGAAGAAAAAATAGCATGTGTTATTCGGAGTAAATGTGTCTTTGGGTGCTTCGCATGTAATTGTTCGACTCGCTTCGCTCGTCGTTCAAACTTACATGCTCAGCACACAAAGTATCACATTTACTCCTAATGACACAATATACTATTATTCAGTTGTGTTGAAGTAAATCAATATTAATATGTTATAATAATGTTCATATTAGATAGAAAACTAAGTTGCCTATGAATATAAAATAATTGATGTACTTGTCACATTTTTCTAATAAATATATAGTTGATTGAATAAATCGTTATAAAACATAAATGTTTGATTTATTCCAACATGGTAGCAGAGCGTAGTTGGTAGTTCACAGTTCTTTGCCTGTTGAAGCATAGTTGATTATATAGTTTACCTCGACGAATTTTTTGACGAATAGATGTCATATTGAGAAGAATATTTTAAAGCTATTATCGACTATTTGAGACGAATTGTAAAACAATGAACGACGAAAAGGTACAAATTGAGAAGTTAACAGGAGAAGAGAACTGGTCGACGTGGCGAATTATAATGAAAACTTTATTAGAATGTGACGGAGTTTTTGAAGTCGTTGATGGAGTATTTATCAAGCCTGAGCAAAATGTTACAGATGAATTTAATAGATGGACAAAATTAAATGCTAAAGCAAAGAAACGTCTTATTTTGTCACTTGATACGAAGCCTTTACTTCGTGTTGCTGGATGTCAAACTTCAAATGATGTATGGAAGAAATTACATCAAATTTACGATTCTCAATCTGAAGAGAATATAGATTTATTACGACATAAATTTCATAACATCATGTGGGAATGGTCCGGTGGTGTGCAAGGTCATTTAGCTAAATTTGATGACATTCAAACAAAAATGGCCCTATTTAACAAACCTATTGAAGAAGGGGACTTATGCGCTCGATTATTGCAAACACTACCAAAAGAATTTGACTACATTTATGTCACATGGCATGACTTACCTCAAGAAGAGAAAACTTGGGCCAAATTACAAAAGAGATGTTTAAATTACGAATGCCGAATTTCAGGAAGAGAGGAAACTAATTTTGCTACTGCAATGATGTCAAAATTGAAGATAAATCCTTCAATGAAGAATGAGAAGCAGATGTCTTATCACCAAAAGAACAATATGTCAAAAACAGTACATAAGGAAGGAATACGATGTTTCTCTTGCGGAAAGTTGGGACATGTTTCTAAGGATTGTAAAATTGGCTTAATTTGTTTTAGATGCAAAAAGAAGGGTCATCTATCAAAAGATTGTAAAGTTATTATAAAAAATAAAGATTTTGCAATGTTTTCAACGGAAATACTTAACACAAAAATGATTGACGAACAAGAGAATGTAATTGACGTATTGAAATTAAATTGCGACGAATGGTATGTTGACAGCGGTGCAACGCATCATGTTACAAATAGAAGAGACTGGTATGTTACTTATACACCTTTTACAATTCCGAAGAAGATGGATAGTGCTCGTGAAGGAGTAAAAATTGAAGCACTAGGTACAGGTCGTATAAATGTTAAAACTTTTGATGGAACAGAATGGATTAACAGACATTTCGAAGATGTTTGGTTCTGTCCAGATGGTATTTGCAATTTATTTTCCGTTAAACGAGCTGGTCAAAAAGGAATTGACCAATATATACAAAATGAAGGAAAATATTGGATATTTCACAAAAATGGGAGTCAAATTGCAATTGCTACATCGACTGCTGAGAATGAACTTTATAGATTAGCAGTGAAAGTGGTACGACAAGAAAAGTCATGTGCTATTATCAAAAATGAAGATACTCTTCAACAATGGCATGAGAAACTTGGCCATCAAAGTAAGCGCTATGTCCAGAAATTTTTGAAAAATAGAGGAGTCGAGATGAAAATTGACAGTGAATTCTGTGAAGGATGTATCCTTGGCAAACATCAAAGAATGACTTTTGGCGAAAGAATCAAAAAATCCACTGAAGCGGGACAATTAATATTTGCCGACGTTTGTGGTCCAATGGAGCAAAATGATTTGAACGGGTATAAATACTTTCTAATTTTTAAAGATGATTTTTCTAGTTTTAGAGCGACCTACCTTTTACGGAGGAAAGATGAAGTTAAAGAAAAATTACAGATTTTTACGCAAATGATAAAAACACAAACTCAAATAACCATGAAAGAATTACGCACCGATGGTGGAAAAGAATTTGACAATGAAGATGTGCGAAAATATGCAGAAAAGATCGGATTAAAACACTCGATGACAGCACCATACACTCCACAACAGAACGGGGTTGCGGAGAGAGAAAATAGAATTCTCTGTGAAATGGCACGTTCTTGGCTTCAATCAGCACCACATCTTCCAAAATCCTTATGGGGTGAGGCCATTCTTGCAGCAACTTACACATTAAATAGAACTGCACCAACGAAAATTAATAATAAAACTCCAATTGAGTTATTTTTAAAGAAATCTAGTCGATTCGATAATTTGAAGATTTTTGGAACGAAATGTTTTTCATGGATACCTACACAAAAACGTAAGAAATTTGGTGCTACATCTACTAGAGGATACGTTGTTGGTTACGCAGATTGTGGAAATCGGATATATTTTCCCGAAAAGAAAACTGTTTATGTGTGCAGAGATGTAAAATTTAAGGAAGAAATTTTACAAAACCCGGTGAAGATAGATACTACAAAATTTATTGACGAATTAGATGAGAATGAAGATGAAAAACATGTCGAAGAGAATGTAAATAATGACAAAACTACTGAAGATGATAAACATGATGAAGAGATTGTAAACATTGAAGAAGAAAGGCCTGACGAAAACAATGAAGACGAAATACACGAAGAAGACATTACTGATGAAGTAAGACCATATAATTTAAGAAATAGAAGACAACCGCCAAGAATGATGTTGATAAAAGAAGTACCAAGTAATTACAATGAAGCTATACATTCTGAAGATGCAGAAAATTGGAGAGCTGCGATGGATGATGAGATGAATTCATTACAAAAGAATAAAACTTGGACATTAATCGATTTACCACCTGGCAAAAGAGTTGTAGATAATCGATGGGTTTTTGCTATAAAGACAAACTTCAACAACGAGATAATCCGATACAAGGCTCGATTAGTAGCAAGAGGATTCAGTCAACGTCCCGGAATAGCCTATAATGACACAAGGTATCATTATGTTCGTCTATTGGTAAACGAAAATAAAATGAAAGTGAAGTATATGCCGACATATGATCAAGCAGCTCACATTTTTAGGAAAGGCCTATCTTCAGAGAAAATGAAGACCAAGATTGGAATGATAGAGATGAAACCTAATCTAATTTAAACATTATTAAACTATTAACATTGCGGGAGAGTGTTGAAGTAAATCAATATTAATATGTTATAATAATGTTCATATTAGATAGAAAACTAAGTTGCCTATGAATATAAAATAATTGATGTACTTGTCACATTTTTCTAATAAATATATAGTTGATTGAATAAATCGTTATAAAACATAAATGTTTGATTTATTCCAACAAGTTGTAACTATGGCAACAAAATAGAATGTAAATAAACAACGGTAGGAAAAATTTGAAAAGGTTGCAAATTTAAAACGAAATGCCAACAAAAAATATTAACTCTCGTTTTTTGCAAAGTCCATTTATGAAATTGACCAAGTACTTGAAGGTACTACTCGCCAAAATACTCGAAAGCGTTCGTGTGGAAACAATTTCGTGAATTTCAGGTAGGAATTCTATTATATTTATCAAATATTAGCAGAGCTGTCATCACGGTGTATTTGAACCAATCAAAAGTGGGAATATTTGACGTATCTATCAATCCAATTTTGATTATACTGGAAATTATGCAACGTGCATGACCAATCAAATTTCTCCTGGTATGCAGATATTAGGAATAATATTTAAAGAATAGTTATTTACTTTACAAGTGGGCAAAGTAAGGAATTACCCACGAGAGAAATTTTAGCACACGAAGCCGAAGGCTGAGTGTGATAATTTTATCGAGTGGGTAATTCCACTTTGCCCACGTGTGATGTATAACGTTTTATCCAACACTTCTTAATAAATGTAAAATTTATAAAAGAAATATTATTTGACAGTGACATATGCTTTAAATTTTTAAATTAAACTGTCAATCGAAGTGGTCACCAAGGTGTTGTGTGTTATTATTATTGTTATAAATAAAAAAATACTCACTAGTGGATTTTCTCAAAATTATACCCACTAGTGGATAATCTGTTACTTTGCTTGTTTAAAATCGCCATAGTTTTAGAGCATTTATTGAGAGGTGTTGGATAAAATATATTATTTGTAATTTCTTAAATTTTTTTCCAATTTTTATTAAAAGTATATGTCTAAATAATCATATTCTACAAGTCAAATTTAATTATTATTAATACATATTTATTTACATAGTCGTATGCTATATATTAATATATTTTGTTATTATATTTTAAAAAAGAATTAATTAATTTTTGTGGTATCTATTATTTGGTTAAAACAAAAAGCATCCGTGAAATATTATTGCTTTAAATAAAAGTAAAATTAAAGTTTTTCTTGATATGGCTCGGAGGACTTAAAAAATATAAAAATTAAATGCCAGTATTCTCTAAAATATATTTCAGCTACATGTCATTAAATAAAATAACGAATCAGAATTATAACATTATGCTACATGACAAATCAGTACTAACCTAATCCTATATTATTAAGAAAATGTAATTATATCTACGTAATGTACGGGCTGTACCATTTAAGGCAGGAACCAGTGCTGAAAATGAAAAAATAATTGATTGCACCAATCGAAATAAATCACATAACCAATTGTTTTATCTTACCACAGGATCAGCTTTCTGCAGACAAACATTAAAGTTGTAGCTCAGCTCGCAATCTTTTGTTCCAGCTATGCAAACAAATAAATATTAAAATTTATTATTGATTATTCGTAATAAAAATTAATTTGTGTATTGACTTTATTATTTAAATGATCCTGTTTGCATTGAGTGAAATAATAGGTTTAACGAAGTATGACAATAATGGCTTTCAAATTATTTATAACATGTTAAGAACAAAGAGTGGCAATAATTGTGTGTTATTTAATATTAAGCATTAATAGGTTCCAAGTAGAACAATAAAATGTGGATCATGATCTCATGTCGAGTAATAATAATTATTGTGTCATGATGCCTTTTCCCTTCATCCAATTTAATTCGAAGTCAAATTCATATAGCTAACTATTAACAAACTGCTAAAATTATCCATAATATTAAATAAAAATCACGTACTTGTTGATCAGAACAAGTTAAATTTAATGTGTAAAATTATGTCTTACAGAGGAATGTACAGAAAAGTTATTTGTATCTCTAGTCCAGAAAGAGTACTTTTGAGAGCACTGGTCAATTTTGACTGTAGGCACTCTAAAAACAGTTTATGATAGTATTCAGTACAAAGTCGAAATTTTTGCAGGAACTCTCGTTTAAGGTGTGTGTGGTTGGATGTGTGCCTGTACGTTCAATAACTCACGAACGAAAAAAGATACATGAATGAAACATTATAATTATAAGTTTCATGGCAATGCGGAGAACATAATTGATTTTAGTCATAATTGCGTTACCGGAAATAGGAGTGTACAAATTCAATTTATTTGGAATGTGATATAATTTGTTCAAAATGTTTAAAATAATAGTTATTTATATATCAAGGCACAGAAGTTGTACTCTTTTTGCCGAAATCCATAGGCCGAGGAAAATAAACCATAAGGAACTTCATTGCCAAAACTGTAAAAATATTATTTATAGGTTAAGTTGTCAATTGGAACTGACAGTCATTGTTGCCAACCTGGAACATTGAAGTTATCGTAAATGACACTCAAAATTATGTGTTTTTCCGTAATTTCTTCATCGAGATTAGTTCATTCTTCTTGTACATATTGCTTCATTTTACGTACAAATTTATTATCGTACAACCTACACCTGCTGGAAATATCTTACTTGTACAATAATTATCGTACTGTTGTCAATACGTTGCTCAAAATTGTAGTATAATAGATTACTTTAGTGCCGATTTCAAATAAAATATATTAACATTAATATTTGAAATATAAAATGTTAATTGCTCTTTTCACGTATCTGCTTCTAGTTTAGGAAACAAAAATTACGTACATGTTTAATAATACAATGTGAAAAACGGAACTTAATAAATATTAAAGATCTCAGGGAGAAGACAAGAACTGTTATAATAAAAATTATTTTGGGGCTATCCTCAATTGTTTTTTACATTTAATTGAGTCTCTCATAGTGGAGATCTGCACTAAAATATAAAAAATTAATATTACTTTTGAGCGATCGTCAATTGTTATTAGAATTTTTCGGGTTTTGTATCAAAATGAAGATCTGTATAGAAGGAAAATATATTGTCAATACATTTTATCCATTTTTAACGCGGATTGCGCTGCTTATAGCAATTCATTGTATTAATAAAATAAATTGTACTTAAAATTCTAAGGGTAAGAACAAACTAAAAAGCTAAGTCTAATCCCTAACCCTTAAAGTAATAAGAAAATATCTAAATACATATTTCGATAACTAAGTTTTCATCATCAGTAGATGCAAGAGGGATAAAATCAAGATTTTTTTTCTGCTTTTTGCAACGTATATAGATATTCTTTCATTATTTTTAGATTGTTCTTAGGCTTAGAATTTATTTTAGATTTATATGTTTAAGTAGTAGTTTCGTCGTAACCAGAACTATTTTTTTCATACTTGTATTGGCAACATCTAACTAAATTTAATTTAAAATTTATTTATTAATAATTTGGTGATACATTGTTGACATAACCCAATAAAGCAACATACATCTTTTCTTGTAGGTTTTGCTTTGTAAATTCAATTATAGTTAGTTAATTTTTATCTTTCCTTTTCGTTCAGTTTCAAATATTTTCGAAAATTATTAAGAATATTACTAATTTTCAACTCAATAAGAGTAAAGAAAACGGAGATGCAAATTTGTAACTATAAAAGTAGGGACTTTTTGACGGCCAGAGAATAATCTATGTTTAGTACCCAATCAGTTTTTAATCAAAATATATATTACGTCAGTAAGTACGTTAAACGTAATAAATGTACGGATCTAAGAATGTTGGTATTGAAGGATGCCCTGCCAGTTTTGTCGAAATGCAAATTTGCATCATACAGATAGCATTTTTCATGTCATTTCACACTTTCAATTATTGCAATCATAAACAATCGATTGACTAAAACAAAAGCTCACCTTCACCTTCAGTTTATCAACGTCATCACTTTTAATTGTGCATTTCAGTTCCAATTATCTGTAGCTCAATATCACATTCAAGTGTCTCAACTTCAACTTCTTAACGCACAGCCGCACAGAAGCATTCCAGCCATTTCAAAGGCGATCTTAAATGGACTTTATAAAGCTATTTGACTTTTAGCACAATAAAAAAGTGAAAGACCGAGACTGCAGCATGAATGTAAGGTCAAAGAATTTACAAAAAGTTTATGAATATTGTAAGTGAAAGAATTGAGCTGAGTGACAAATATATTCTAAATGTGAACTGGATAACGTGAAACGCGCCGCAGGGAAATTTCATGTAGGTAAATATCACTCGCGTGTTGTAGTTTATTATTAGATTCGTTGCTTAATTAATTGTAGCATACACTGCATTGATAATACTTCATGTGTTCAAGGAGTGGACGTATGATCTAATATGCTCAGAAAATTGCATTAGTTTCATGAGAAATTCACAATGGTGTAGGTTTGTTTATATTATAGTCTCAATTAAAAATTATAGTTCAAATTAATTATAAAACTATTTCCTTCAAACCTAACACTTATTATGTGAAAAAGTAAACTTAAGTATATTTCTCTCGGACTTCGAGGACTTCAGTTAAGTTGTCATTGGCAGTTTTACTTAATCGACTAACCTTTGAAAGAAAATTTCCTAAACTGTAAGGTATCACCTCCAAGAATAACTAAAATAAGTGAAATCATCAAAAAATTTTTTTACATATATATTGAAATCGAGTTTTGTGTCTCCTAGTATATTCTTTGAATAATCAAAAATAAATTCAATTGTGACATTTATTATGTCATTAGATATAAAATAAATGGAAACATTTTGAATGTAAAATTCTGATACTGTTCATAAGTATGGTCATCAGATTAGATCATTCCAAATTTACAAAAATGAAATAGTAATGATCTAATTTCAGAAACATGTATAAATAGTTACGGGTTCTGCAAAATTATTTTAAATTTAGTTTTATAGAAACAAATAAATAACCTAAAATATTTTAACTTAAGTGTGAAATTTGAAACAGGATCTAGAACTAGATCGTTGGAAACAAAATAGAAGTGATCTAATTCTATTTTCTATAAAAAAGCTGAAGAATTATTGAATTCATATTATTTACTAATTATTTTACTTATATATATATATATATATATATATATATATATATATATATACAGGGTGTTCATTTTAAGTGGTACACTATTGCTATTTCGAGAACTATAAGAGCTACGAGGTGGGTTAAATTAGCAAACAATTTCTATATTATAAGACAAATAAAATGAGCGAAACAAGAATTTTTTTAGACCAGTGGTTCTCAAAATGCGGGGTGCAACTTTCTTATTTTAAATGGCAACCTACTTTTTTTATTTGCTTATTCGATTCAGTATTTTTTTCTGAATTCAATAATATGCACATGTAATGATCAAATATTACAAAATATTTGAGAAAAATGCAAAATTAAAAATGTATCATTTTTATTTAAATATGCATATACAAAGTTTGTTATGGAAAAAAACAAATAAACCAAATGCAGAAATAGTTGAAAAAACTGTAATTATGAGAATAATTATTAATTTAGTTGTTACAATACAGAAATACAGAGGTACACTCAAAAAAACTAATATTAAAAATTGTTTGATTTATTTGTTTTCTTCCATGGCAAACTTTGTTTATGCAAATTTAAATAAAAAGATATATTTTTAATTTTGCATTTTTCTCAAATATTTTGTATTATTTGGTCATTACATGTGAATATCATTGAATTCAGAAAAAAATATTGAATCGAATAATAATTTGTTTTCTTCCATGGCAAACTTTGTATATGCATATTTAAATAAAAATGATACATTTTTAATTATGCATTTTTCTCAAATATTTTGTAATATTTGGTCATTACATGTGAATATCATTGAATTCAGAAAAAAATACTGAATCGAATAAGCAAATAAAAAAAGTAGGTTGCCATTTAAAATAAGAAAGTTGCACTCCGCATTTTGAGAACCACTGGTCTAAAAAAATTCTTTTTTCGCTCATTTTAATTGTCTTATAATATAGAAATTGTTTGCTAATTTAACCGACGTCGTAGCTCTTATAGTTCTCGAAATAGCAATAGTGTACCACTTAAAATGAACACCCTGTATATATATATATATGTTCAAGAACAAGTTTAAATAAACGACAGTTGAAATAAAATTAATAATTCTAGGCGGTTAGCAGTGATTTGTTTTTTCCCTATCTAACTCGAGACATCAACTAAATAGGTAGTCTTCATTTAAAAACAAATAATATAGATTTTATTACTCTGTCATCTTTATACGAAATGGTTTCCAATCATACATTACATTTTATTTTGAGTATATAGTTTTTTCTGGATATCTATTCTAAGGCATATTGAAAGTTGCTATGTCAATTTTGACTTGGTATCGGCCTAGCGGATCTTTTTGTAATTATTAAATGTACCAATCCTACAATGCTTCAATCATAAGAAAGTTTTTTGCAGGTAAAATCTGTTTGTCTAACAAATATACTACCACATTGCGCAGGATCTACATCTATTTCAATTCTTATTTATTAAACATTAATAAATATAAATCCTAATTTTTGAGAAATCCGATATGAAATTATTAATTGTTTTACCAAAAGTCATTAAAAGTATTAAATGAAAAGCCTTTAACAAAAGTGAAGTTCGATGGCCTGCATGTTGCCAAACAATTTTTTTCTTTTAGGGTCGCGGAATCGAGTGCCCAACCGCTAGTTTTTAGCTAAAATTATATAGAAAATGTAACAAAATGATAAGTCACATTACGATTTATTGTTCTACTTTCAAGACGATTTCAAAGATCGAGTGGCAAAATATGTTTGTATTTAAAATATTGTTCTGAAAGTCGACTTGACAGGAGTTCTTAGGTTAAATTTATTACCACACATGTGTAAGTTACTTTGTTACTACTCAAGTCTGGGGTAGTTGGGTGCGTTTGGTCAAGTGTTGTTTGAGATTTAGTAAACAGACGTTTTTGCACGTCTGCAGTGCGTTGCGATGTATAGTGCTCGCCGAAATAATTGTTTACTTACTTGCTAGCTATACCCTCACAGCAGGTACCTTATAGGAGGATTATTGGGGTTGAATGTTCAGACACGTATTTGAAAGCAGTAAAAATTTGTCATAACTAAAAATTGTAACTAATGTAAAATTTCTTAATATATTCTTTATATAGTACTAGCAAACTACTATTTACCGCTAATTCTTTTCAGATAATAAATTTAGTTTTTCCCGCAGATAAAATTATACAAATTGCATTCTTAGAAAATTGAACGTAATATGTTTAGATATACAAGATTTTAAATAATCTCACCCTGGCGTAACAGGTAACCAGAATCCATACTGATTGTGGTAAGCCTGTCAATTATCTGTTACTGGCCATAACCATTTATTTTGGCGAGCTCTATAGGAACATAAGTTATTTTATTTTGTGTGTGTAACTGCTTCATATATTTATACGTTATCATATATACATACATACATACATAACATCACGCGATTTACCACTTAGTGGGGTAGCACGAACCCAGAAACACAGTCAACCAACAATCAATCTCCTCCAAACATTCCTATCCTGACACACCACTTTCACCTCGTCCACATTCATAGTGCGATTCATACATGCTCGTTTATTCTTCACACTCGGAATCATTCGTTCACGCAACAAACCATCAATTATACCCAACCAGTTATTCCTCGGACGCCCACGCAATCGTTCACCTTCAATCTCACCCACATATATTAGTTTCATCAACCTTTTATTAGACATTTGCTCAACATGTCCAAACCACCTCAACTGACTCACTCCCACTTTCTTAATAACATTCTTCTCAATCTCACACTCAACATACATCAATGTATTCCGTATACAATCACGTCTCGTATACCCAAATAATCCTCTCAAATATCTCAATTCTACAGCAGTTATACGTCGTTCATGCTTCTTCATCCACACCCAACATTCAGAACCATACATCAATGTAGGCCTAACACACCATTATAAACACTCAATCGAGCATCACTAGATACATTCCCGTTATGAACAAATGTACCCAGAGCACCCAATACCTTGCACCCTGCAGGCACTCGCCTTTCAATTTCCTGGTCAATACGTCCATCGCTCGAGAACATACTACCCAAATATACAAATTCATTCGCTTGTTCCAGTACGAGCAAATGTACCCAGAGCACCCAATACATTGCACCTTGCAGACACTCGCCTTTCAACCTCCCGGTCAATACGTCCATCCCTCGAGAACATGCTACCCAAATATACAAATTCATTCTCTTGTTCCAGTCTCACACCATTCGCTGAAACATTACAATCAGTCACCAAATCATTCTTCTCAAACACCAACACTTTATCACACGTTATCGTCATTAATAATTTTGTATTTGTTTAATTTGTTTTGTCATTTGTTGTACAAATTTGTAGCATATTTATCATTTTATTAAACACATCAATTTTGCCATCCTGTAAAAGTTTGTCTAATAATTTTGTCTCTGTTAAACCCATATTTTGTACATCTTTAGCCGGTCTCCCCGTGCCACAATAATTTCGATAAATTCTCTTAATCTCGTAATACTATCGTAATTTTCATTCATGTTCCTGGTTTATTTATTAAACATATCAATTTTGCCATCCTTTAAAAGTTTGTCTAATTATTATTTCTCTGTTAAACCCATATTTTGTACAACTTTAGCCGGTCTCCTCGTGCTACAAAAATTCAATAAATTCTCTTAATCTCGTAATACTGGGTATCGCAGTTTTCATTCATTGTTCTTGGTTGATTTAAAAAAAAAATAATTGTGTAAACTTACGATCAATTTCCATACAGTTAGTAATCGCAGCAAGAATTATCTCCCTTACTTTCGGATGCGCAAACTCCTTAATCACACCATACTGGATCTCCCCTTCGGGCGACATCTGTGTAACAAAAACAAACCATCTCACCCATCTTGCATTTCATTATTTCGTTAATATATTTTTAATGGCACTGCCTTAGTCTCCTCGGATGTCTGTATCCTATAAGTAATCATTGCAATATCAACTGCAGACAACGATGAGTAAAAAGTCTTGATTCCGATAGCGGTGACGTTGTTCTTGGTCTTGGTCATTGCGTAGCGCAGTGTTTAGCAAATCACATCCGAATGAGTGTAATGTAGAGTGTTGTGGCGTGGCAAGGCCAGCTTTGACATTCTCTGCTGAGGTGGCGGCGGCGACGGAGACTGCATTATGTATGGTTGTTTTGTGTTGCGTTAACTATGACGTCGTGAAAGGTATTTCTTTTTTTGGGAAATTTTTAGGTGGGTTTCAAAGGAAATTTAATGTAACGGAATACAATTTTTGTGCGGTTTATACTTGCTTATAACATCATAGTTTATGCGTCATATCTTTCGTTCTTACTTAATATAAATTGAAGTGAACCATATGCTATGAAAATAAGTGTACTTTATCTCTGGATCATAATTTGATTGTATTAAAATATGGTTATAATAAATTTAATTTACTGTATATTGAATATATTTTGTGGCCAAAAAATCAAGATTCCTTAATAATTAATTCAAAACTAAATTTTTTATTTGTATTTAACTAAAGTATATTTCAAATAATGGTTCTCTACATATAAGTAAATTTTTCAACAAATTCCAATTTCACAATATTTTTAAAAAAAATGTGCAAAGACAAGCCCGTCTTGCATGCTTGAAATTATTTAGAAGATCTAAGTTGGTAAGTTAAGTTCCGACAATTGCTATTAAGTTCGAAAGCAATAAATAAAAGGAGCGGACGAAAGTATCAAGACGAGAAACAGTGAATTTTTAAACCAAAAATTATGTATGGTGTAAATAGCTCCGTGGTAACGCATCGGACTGTGGATATTAGTTAATAATGATTTGTTATAATTTATTGTTTTAGTTAAAGTTTTGTTGTTGTTAATTTATTTTATTTGCATTCTAAATAATTATATACTTTTTTGAACCTGTTATAGTTTCATAAAAAACAATTTTTTATTATGGAAGTTTGATTCTTTGGCTCCAAAAATTTGTAAAATATAATAGTAATATTCTTTCATTATAACACTGATATTTTATTTGAAATAAAATATTATGAAGAGGTAAAATTAATCTATTTTCATAGAGTATGGTTCACCTTAATTATTTAATATTCATTTCATTTGGTAGTTGACGTTCTGCATTTATTTTTATCTTCTCGGGGATCTTCCTGTGTTTCTTTTACCTTACTAAGGTTCTCTGTCTCATTTTATTAATTTTTAAATTTAATATTTCCCTGGACATACACGGGTTTACTATTATAATTAATTTGATACGATAAATGTTTAAGTTAATATTTATTAATCCATTATGCCAACCATTACTCTACAACTATGTCTAGCCTATAACTATGATACACTTACCCATTTAGATTCTTTCATTAAACATTCCATATAGCACTGTAACATAAAAATGGAAATTATACATTATTTTTATATGAAATATTTTTTATTTATATATAATTTGGCAAATTTTTGAAAAATATACGATGAATTAGACGGCCCACGAAAAAACTGCAAATTAACGGGAGAAAAGATATTTTGAAGGTAGTACAGTGTAAAGAACAAGCTAAAAATATTTTGCGCAACTTTAAATTAATCACACGACAAACCAAAAATACAAAAACTACACAGAAATAAGGTAGATTTCACGCCAGGTATATAGGTATATTGTCCGGTAAGCTAATCTTAACCACAACAAAATCTGAACTGTCAGGCCCAAATAAAATAATCGAACGGCAGACCATTTCTCGCCAATAAGGTTCAGCTTTTGACAACACTAGGTGCAATTGGCGCGAAACTTTAAAATATAATCTAACCTAACCTTTTGCTATTTGCATGAGAAAGCGCATGCGTGTGAAGACAGTCGAATTAAAGCGACAGCGTGCGACATTCACCAAAGTGCCGCTAATTCATATTTTGTCGTAATTCAGATTACATTACCGGGCTATATACATTTCTAGCGTTTAATCTATTTTTTTCAGTTTAACGTATTTTTCTTCTGTGAACTGTACTTATACTACAATAATACTGAAAAGCCAACTGACGTTGAAAATGCAATCCGAAAGAGACAGCCACTCGTTGAGAAAGGTGATAAAAAATATAAAGAAATTAACACATAACGATATTGAAATAAAACGTTTAATATAAAAATTAAATTATTCATTAATAGATACGAGTTCAATTAACTATTAAGTATATGTAAATTTAACGAAATTTTCAAATAATTGAACAATATACTGTTTATGGACAAGACTGTGTAATGTGTTTTTAGATAGCAATCGTTATACCGGGTGGAACATCATACCTGTGTACATAGGCGATTAACATGAAAAAACAGTTTTTCCGTGCGCATTGCTCCCCAAATTATTTTAGGCAAAAATGCTTCAAATACATGTTGTAGAGCATAAAATTCTGCATCTAAATCAATAAACAGAATTACTTTTACATGCTTTGTAACAACAGAAATTAAATATGAAAACGTTGAAAATTACGTTGATAATATCAAAAAGCCATGGAATTAAACAAAAATAAATAAATGCTTGTCGTTTTTCTGTCTATTTGATTTTCACCCATCAAATTAATCATTCATCTGTCAAATGTCAAGTATTTATTTATTTTTGTTTCAATTCCATGGCTGTTTGATATTTTCATCGTAATTTTCCATGTTTTCATATTTAATTTCTGCCGTTACAAAGCAAGTAAAAGTAATTCAGTTTATTGAATTAGATGCAGAATTTTTTGCTCTACAACATGTATTTGAAGCATTTTTGTCTAAAATAATTTGGGGAGCAATGCGCACGGAAAAATTGTTTTTTCATGTTAATCGCCTATGTACACAGGTATGATGCTCCACCCGGTATAAATAAGAGTTAGACAAAGAAGGATAGCTCTGCGACATCTATCTGTCGTTTTCCGCTTCCATAGAAGCCTACAAGTTAGTGTTCCAATATTACTATATTTCAATGAGTATAGGATAATGTTTAGGTAAAAATTTTCATTTAAAAATCGTAATTATAATATTAATAATTCATAATAGACAGTCAATAAAATCTTGTAATGAATAAAATATCACCTGGAGAAATATATTTTTTCCTGTACCAATTTAAAATAAAATTAATATAATTTAAATGATTTACGATATGTAAAAAAAACAAATTGCAATTTAAACATGCACCTCCCGCTATAAAATTTAAATAATTGCCCTATTTTTTTGCATCATTCCACTTGTGATCTTTACAAAACCATTAGTGTTACGTCTCACTGTGAATAATAATTAATCTGCTTTGGCGAACAAAAATAAATCCCACACCACAAGTGTTAATGTGTTATATTCCCGATACTCAATAACACAGTAACATAAATTATCAATTGGAAGCGTCCTTGCGATTCGTTTTCTTTTCGCCAGGAGGCCTCATCGTCCTAAACGTTCCAATATTTCATCATTAATTTATTTGTTTCACTAATTAATCTCCAACGCGGAACTTTGAAATAACATGCGAAAATACTTCACTGTGTAGGACTTACCATCATTTTGTCGGATTTGTCCGTAATTTGGTAATTTTTCACTTCGTCTGCAAAAAGAAACACTAATTAGCATAATTAATTAGTGGTTAACAGGTAGCTTTAGCGAATATTTGCGTAGAATAATAAACACAGTATGTTAATTTTGTCTTTAAGTATCTATCTTTGGAATTTTAATGGTTATTGTAGTTCATTAATAAAGATTATTTCCTGTAACTCACCATCTGAAACTCCAAGTCTGCCGGTACAGAGAGAATGCAGGGGGTTAATGATTTCGTACAGTTCTGGTGGAGGGAACTGCAATCAAATATATTAAATATAAATACTAATAATGTGATGTTTTGCAGCACAAAAACTCCCGCTTAAACGGGTTTCAAATAAAAATTGTACCCGATTTTATTCCACATCATTTTAAATATAACAGAATTACTCACAAATCAATTATTTACTGAAATATGTTTGAAAAACCCCATAGGACTTCAAGTAAACTAGCAATTCCCATTGATGGTGATAAGTAACGTAATTTAATTGAAATAAGGTACAACAATTTTTTAATATTTTTTATTTATTCTGAATTATTCTAATATGTAAAAGTGTAAATTTTTAAACCCCGATGAATTATTTTAAAATAATTATTAAAAAATATTGTTTAAATAGGAAAATGGAATAATTTAAAAAAATAGTGTATTATACATTAAGGGAAAGAAGTGCATGATAGAAGCACGAGCCGTAGGCGAGGGCTACAATACGATATGGGAAAAATACACATCTCTCCTGTGGTGTATATATTATTTTATTCACAACCCTAATATTTATGTTGATTTTTATGTATTTCAAAATTATTTGAATTGTAATATAATTTTTGATGGTTGTTTAATTTTGTTCATTTTTCATACTATTTGAGCACTTTCCCTCACATCGGGAGAGAAAGTGCACAAATCTCCCGTAGATGTGAAATTGGCTGTTTTTGACATGATTTTGTTATCATAGAAATTGAGTTACTCTCTTTGTCGTGAATAATTGTTACCTATTGTGGGTAATTTCACTTTGCCCATGTGTGAAGAATATAACGTTTTATCTAACATCTCTTAATAAATGCTAAATTTATTAAAGAAATATTATTTGACAGTGACATATGCGTTAAATTTTCTAAATTAAAATGTCAATCAAAGTAGTTACTAAGGTGTTCGGTGTTATTATTATTGTTATAAATAGAAAATTACTCACTAGTGACTTTTCTCAAAATTATACTCACTAGTGGCTAATCTGTTACTTTCCTTGTTTAAAATCGTCATAGTTATAGAGTATTTATTGAGATGTGTTGGATAAAAATTATTATTTCACGAATGAAAGATTTGTCTTTATTTCATATAAGTATCGAAATACATTAAGGTTGTTTTTCAATTTTCTTTTTGCTCATAATTATAGTCTAGGTGAATAAAAATTGTTGTCTAATTTAGCCAACAACGTATTTCTTAGTTCTCGAAATAAGAGTGGTATCACACTTACATAAAACAGCCTTATATGCTATGTATAAGAAAAGTATATTTTGAAAGTAGATTTTATTAGATGCTATGCTAGCATTTTCTTGTTGCCTCTACACAATTTTTTATCGATAAGCCTTAAAAATCTCTTTATGCAAAAAAAAATATTTGAAAGTTGACTTTAGGGTAATGATATATTCAAGTTATTTAAAATTATTTGTAGTTAAAAATCACTTATAAAAAATATTTGTCGTGTTTAAATGCGAATCTTACCGGTTCGTCTGCCCTGCTGCCCTGCAAACAACAGACGATCACAACCACTGCAAAACTGACTAGCTGCATCATTTTGTTTTCTTCTCACTACTTCACAAACAATTGAAGACCAATCTTCGTCTATTCGAACTTTTTATACTATGTCAAATTGTCCATGTCTCACAAGTAATTACGTCCCTAAAGTCACGATCATATAATTAAATAATAAATACTGGTAAAGTCCGACATTATGATTCCTCAATAGCAGTGTTTCAACTTCATATCAATTAATTAATATGACGTGTGTCGTGTATTGCGAGTGATTCCACCATATCAGATGTAATGATAGGTAGTTTTGGAAAATCACGTATAATTTTCATGGCAGTTAAAAATATTTCATTCATTTTATATCTGATTAGGTGAATTTTTCTGCCAGTTGTCACTGATAGAATATTAATGAAATACAATTAATATTAAAAGGAAATATATCTGAATAATTGTTGTTGCATAATCCTAAACAATAAACTGTAAACAGGACAAGAAAAACAAGGCATTTGTTTTCATTTCGGTGAGAAACAACTCTTCCATGTTACACTTCCATGTAAGTCGGCTATTTCATTCGATCTCATATTTCAGTAACTTTTTAAGTATTCAGTGAAACAATTTAATTTTAATGCGATTTTATCGTCTTGTTTTAATCATTACTTTCTTGTAGTAAGTATAATTTTGGACTATTGTTAATTATTTTCTTATAAGAGTTATTTAAATTCTTTTATGTTTAGAATTACATTGAAGATCTCAAGAAGAGAACTGAAATGTTAAAAATTAATTTTAAACAATTGTTCTTTACAATAGTTAATTGAATCTTATCGATGGTGTAAAACTAAATATCTCATAGAGGAGTATTGTATTAAAATAACAAACATTGTTTCTGAGCGATCATCAATTGTTTATATTAGTATTCCAACGAATTTGGTATTTACAAATTTACTCATTTTTTGAAGTGACTCGTTGCTTACAGCAGATCACGGTATACGAGTATGATATATTCTCGAAACAGCCATGATCATACATATATTTAAGTTCCCTGGATTTTCTCATTATCGTCTCTTTGTGTATTTATATTTAAATAATCAATAAATGAAATCACACAAATAACTAAAACAAATATTCTATACCGTGTGTCTGTTTTAAAGGTGTACATATGAGATTAACATAGGAAATCAGTTTTTTGCGTGCTGTTACTCGGTGTTCTACAGGACAATAGAGACTGTAGTACCAATCGAATGATATCAGTTTAACCTGAAACGATGTAAAATATGTTACAGATTAGTTGTATTTTGGTTCCGTAAATTAATTTTTAAACGTTAAATAAATAGCTTGAAAGAAATCAAAACAAAACAGTCATCATCATAGATTTATTCTAGGTTGAAATTTAATAAATCGTAAAATTTTAAAATTAATTTATTGAGCCAAATTGTAATGTATGTTACATCATTTGCTTCAGAAAAATGATATCTTTCGATTGGTACTACAATTATTGTTGTCCAGTAAAACACCGAGTTGTTACTCGCAAAAATCTGATTTCCCATTTCTATCTCCTATGTACAACTTTAAGACAGACACACAGTATATGAAACATTTGTCAAGTATAACTTACATCTTCTTCTGCGACAAGACACTCCTAAACCTAAGACGACCAGGGCCTCAAATATCGTGGTACTTCAATCGGCCTTTGGTTACTAATGTAACCAAAGCAACATCGGAGAAGTTAATGTACGGTCAGAACTTCATCTGTGGTGATGATCAAGTGGCCAGCTTGTAGCACAAGAAAGTATAACAACGAAAAAATCTAATTTGGATTTATAAGTATAAGAAAGTCGAACTGTGTCCACATCCTCAACAGATTTCTTTATGTCTATTCTTTGAGTAGAACGTTTGGTCTTCATTCCGTCTTCTTCCCTTTGGAATTTCACATCTTATCAATTTTGCAATTGCGCGCCATTTGGTTGACGTGGTTATTCCGTTCAAATTTTACGTTTTTCTATCCATATTGTATCTTTTACTCTACATGTATTCCTTGTACCTTTATCTTTTAAATATGTTATATGGGAAAATATCTCCATGGTAATGTTGATAGGATGTGAATAGTGAAATCTTTATTTCTATGCTCACAGTCGATTTACACTACATATTAATACTTCTATTGCTGCTCTACCATTAATATCTGCGATTCCACGGCTGGTTACCCCAATGTAAAAAAGACCCTAAATTTTATAAAATTAAGGGAAACCAACTTAATTTGTTATTTACAAGGGGTAAAAGGTGCCACAAGACAATAAAGTTCGCAAAAAAAATTTTCAAATGGCTATCCAGTAATATATTGTGTCATTGGGAGTAAATGTGATACTTTGTGTGCTAAGCATGTAAGTTTGAACGAGATCTAAGCATGTCGGACAATTACAGGCGAAGCACATAAAGTTTCAATTATTCCTAAATTACACAAAATACTATTGGATAGTTGGTTAAAACCTATTTGGTAATCTTTTTTGCGAACATCGCTCTTGCAGCACCATTTACCCTATTTTAAATGACAAATTAAGTTGGCTTCCCTTACTTTTATAAAATTTGAAATCATTTTATGAGGTACATAAAACTAGTTACGTTACAGGAGTTGTAAGAAGCAAATTACGCTCGAAGTGAAAATTTTGAGCGTAATTCCATGAGTGCGTAATTGTTTTACAATTTGAGTTATGTACTACACTTTTTCTACGACCATATAGAATTCACTGAAAATCACAAACAGATGCTGTACTGTCAGTTTCGTGATCGTCATTAGCTGCAGCTTTGCGAACAGTGAGAAAAAATTAGCAACTAGTCACTAAATGATCGAAGTAAAACTAGTTAAACTACAACGAAATGACAAAAAATAATTTTCAACCAAACGATAACTTACTTTATATAATATTTCATGCGTATTTCTTTATGATTGCACTGTCTTTAATTTAATACTAGTTATTTTCTGTCATGTACGTTGTCTTAACCGTGCGATCGACGATTTTACGCACGGCCGTGCGTAAGAAGAAGCTTGTATAGTATATGGATTATACTTGTACATTAATACTCATTTCAGTAGTGGGCGCAAAATTTTTTTATGAACAGCCTAATACATACATATATCGTACACCGGCTGTATTACAGCCAAAACGTATTTATGGCGTACAGAAATATGTATTTATTTATTGTATTTATATAATTACTTAAAATATAGGTACCTACTTTAGAAAATTTCCTACTTGTTACTAGTATGGGTTGTAGTTAAATAAATATCGGACAAAATAATTATTTGTTTTAAATATGAAACCTCGAAAACGTACTTTATTTTTATTGTATATGGAAAATATTCCCTTTGCAAAATATTATTTCTAAAGTAATCATTCCATTTTGTGTCAGTACCAAAGCTATCATAGTACTCAAAAAAGTTTGTTAATAGCACGTTCAAATGACGTAATAGTGCAGTATAATTTATATATTTCTACGGTTGCTGACTAAAATATGATGCTATCAAAAAATATTAAATGTTTACAATCATTTTTACTTCAGTAAGTTTACAATTTTAAATTCAATCAATTGGTGGTCAAAAGGCTAAGAGCGCTCAGCATTACAGTCAGTAATCTGACGATCGGGGTTCGCGCCCGCACGATGCACCTCGAATTATAAAAAGTAATTATAATTCGTAGCTCTACTAATTGGCCACAGATGGCTCTGAGTGATTCGGAGGTCACTAAGCCGGCGATCCCTTGCAGTTGTTTGTTGACTGACCATCAACAACCTCGCTAATGCAACAATGCAAGTAAAACAAGTTGATACCGGTGGAATTGCGGCCCTATGCTCCACGATAGGAGAAACAGGAACACATTATTATAATTAAACGTCAAGTGAGTATCACCAACTAACCCAAAATTCCCTAAATTTTGAAAAAAAGAGCTGAAAAGATACAAAATACTAAAAATAAGATAAAAATTCATTTCATAGTAGTTGATTCTTTAATAAAAAGCGAATTATGAAACTCATACTTTAATATATTATTTCGAATTAATATAATAATTTTCTGCTAATGTCTCTCTGTGTTGTTTCCTTCGAAGTGAATTTACTGAATATGAAAAACGATCTATACTTTACCAGAAGATTTACATGACAGAATATTAATTCAAATAACAAACTATTTCAAAGAGAGTTCAAAATGTCAGTTATAATATCTATAAATTATTCCATTTATTCTAAAAGCATTTTAATGATAATAATTAAATAATTGGCTTAGCTAAGTGAAATACCAAACATATTATTATTAATTAAATAATTTTCTTGTCTTTTTGTTGTTAATTTATCATATATTCAATATAACCTTCAATATTAAATCAATTATGAGTATAGGTATTTGCTCAATATGTTCTGAATTGTGAAATATTAAATTACATAATTTATTTGACAAACTTATTATTTCAGACACTAGATCAGCTATTTTTATATATGCACGATTAAATTTACATATCCGTTTTAGAAAGACAAGCGAACTGTAATATGACTTATGGCGTTGAACGATGATATGTAGCTTAAATATGCAACAGTATACGTAGTCAAAATATGCAAAATAATTTTAATGGTTTTGTTTTGCTCTTTTAACTATCACAACTAAAATTTATTCCTCTATAAATCATCTCTGACTATTTAAAGCCAATAATTCTATCCCCAACAGTGAAAGACGATCCTCAAGGTAATAAAATAGCCGAAGAGGACCTAAGAAGTCTTAAACACCACTGCTGAATGCTATAACCCAACAAAACTGACTAAAATGTTTTATAAAGTGTGCTCTGTTATTATTCTGCCGTCAGTAAAAGCTAAAACATGAGCCTCGCAGGACTATAATTTGTCTGTGGAGAGTTGATTGTTTAAGTAGACTCTTAAGAAGTCGAGGATGAATCCTGTTGTTGCTTAGTGAAATGTTTATGTTGTCGTAAAATCATGGATTTTTATTATGTGTCAGCTATTTTATACAAATTTATGTTATGAAGTACCAAATTTACTACTAAATACATTACAGGTTAGAATAATTGCTGTTTATATAGCTAAATAACTGACAACATCAATATACTTTCCATGAACAATTTAAGGAAGAATTGACTATATTTTTGTTCACAAACAGCTATATTTATAGAAATTACAATAAAACATTATTAAACCTAGTCTTACTAATATGAGAATTAAATCTAAATCAACACTTATTCAAACTGTAAAATATACTTACAAGGGTAAACCATGTTCGTTTTATTAAAAAGATATAGCATAATGTCAACTTTAATTTATTTGAAACTTTATTTATTTAAATAGGTGTTATTTGCAATTTACTTATAGATATCTGTTTCCGGTTTTGAAAAAAAACAAATATATTTAATATATTTTAAAATTTGACGTAATAAATATTGATTAAACCCTATCGAGTTTGGTAACAAAAATAATTTTGTACTGCTGAGCTGAGGGAAAACAGTTGAATTCATATGCAAGGCGGTGTAGCAGTGTTTCCAATGAACTAATCTTAAATTTAAATTAAACTTGTCAAATTGTGATTTAATCTAGGAAAAGAATAATATAAAACATAATTGTAAGACAATTTAAAGTATGTATGTCATTAAAATACAGATTTTCGATAAAACTAGGCATTTATTTATAATTTTTACAATATATTTTTTGTAAATAGCATTCATATTGGCTACAATTCTATATTTTCCTCTCTACAGAGGAAAAGCACATTTTCCTCACTATTTCCGGAGAAGAATGGTGAAGTATCCTGACATATCGTGAACAAATTATATTTTCAAATTTTCGTTTAAATTTGCTAATCTGTGCTTTTTGAAAAAAAAAAAACAACGGTTGGAGAATGTAATTTTTGGACATGTGTTATAATTAAAAAGTAATTTTTTTGAAGGCCTGAGTGTGGTGTGAGGTGTGGTGTCCACAGCAGTTTTTTAATACTAAGATAACACTGATTTAAACCTTTTTGTAAGAACTATACACAATAATTTCAGTGCAGGTTGTCCATTCAATTTTATAATAAAACTTCTACCTCTGAAGCAAGTTAAATTTTTGGTTGAAATGTGTTCAATCCACATTCGTAACAATAATTGTTCAATGATATTAAATTTAAAAAACTCGCTTATTTCAGGTTTAAAAATGATACATTTCATTAATTTTGCATGATTTTCAAGTTTCAAATCATGAAACAATACATAGATATATCTTCAAGCACATTATACATTTTAGACGTAATTGAAGGTCGCTAATTTTATATTAAATTAATTGTAGTCCTTAAAATCGCACATTACTGTCATTCGCAAACATTAATTCTTCCAAATATCAGCAATTTCACATCTATAAAGTATATAATTAAATAAAGTGGTGGATTTATAATGATTTGCTCTTTCCTAATAACAAACTATCGCTTCACCATTTGATATTTAATTTTTTATTCTCCAAAAAACCAAACCCAGCAATCATTAAATGGCATCAAACCACAAATCTCTTCCAATTATTAATTAATCTAAACCTAAATTATCTCATTCCACAACAATCCAACAACAACAACATCCATTTCATCCGAAAAAAAGATCCTTCAGCGTGATTAGTCAAAATTAAAACTTAAAACCAAATCGCCAACCGTACAAAACAATTAACAAAAACGAATTATGATTTCTGATTTGAATTCACCAAAGCGAAGAAAAAGAGGAACGGCAATTACCGTTTGCGGTATTTCCTGAGTCGAAATTCTTTGTGTTTTGGTGAATGTGAACGTTAGCGCTTCGGGCTAGCTGTGTTCATCTGGTTCTGGAATGAGTTCACGTTCAACAGACGTGAAGGCCGTTCAATGCCGTGCGACATCACTGCCTCCGCTGTGGTCAGCTGACCCCGCGTGACCTTAGCGGTAGACTGATGAGGCAGTGTGGGTGATGCCAATAATGGTATTTGTAGTATTGCTGCTTAAGATCGTATTTTCAATTCTGTATCCTATCAATTTGCTGACCCTGCATTTGCAAACCAATTAAATTTAATCGGTACATCCCATGTTTTTCACCCAAAAAGCTACTAATTTGTAGGTTTTAGCCGATTCTCATGAAACTTTCTAGATTCAATGTTTAGGAGAGGACCTTACTTCATTTTTTCTTTTTTTAAATACTGTAGTTATCTTTCCTGTTTTTTCTGTGTTGCTTTTTCTTTCCAATTTTAAATTCCTGCCAACCATTTTTTGTGTCTGTTAACCATATCGATCTTGGCATTTTTCTTCTTCTTCCTCCTGGGTTCCATTCTACCATAGTTTTTGAAATTAATGAAATGATAAATTCTTTTTTTCAATTACTGCTATTCGGCATCGAAAATTAAAATACGTTAACTAGTGGTAGAAATTTAAACTAACCATAAGGTACATAAATTTCATTGTATTTTGAAATTAAATATAATGTTTTTAAATTAATAACAATAGTAGTTATTTTAAGAGTATTCCAATGTAAGTATTACATTTGTTTAAGCCATATTATTTAAATAAGATGTTCAAATGAAAGGTTCATTGTATTTGTAGATTATAGGTTAAGATTGAATTTTCTCCAAGAAAACCAATAAAAACAGGAAATTTTGCTGTGTGTATGGTAACAATTCTGCTGCCAATAAAAGCGAACTACCAATACTAAAGCAAACATTCGCCATCATAAGATATCATAGAAAATGAATATGACATATACCTTTCGTGAATCTCTTGATAATTTGGAAGACCAATAATTGATCTTTTCCGAGGAATTTTACTTTATCGCTCGTCTCCAATAGCAACAATTGGTAAAATTTGTGTCATTCTTCTCCAATAGCAGCGAGCGCTAATTTTCTTTTTCCTTAAAAAATATCATCACTATGAATACGAAGTAAAAGAACAACTACAACAATCTATGACAGGAAAGTTAGAAATGCATTTATTTTATTGAAATTAGAACAATGTTTTTTCTTTTATAATCATTCGTCGGAAAATTATTGTATATAATTATAATTCGAGCGCAAAGTATTTATTCATGTTCAAGTGAAAAAACAATTTTGCGCTCTAAATATACTTGTAAATAGCTATATTTCTATTATCAGAAGTTTTTCTTACTGTTTTGGTTTCACTAAATAAAATTTTAGATTGCTTTTAAATTTATTTATTTAAAACTGTCAAACAATAGGCTAAAATTATTGACTTATCATTTATATTTGAAATAAGTTGAATTTATTGTATCAAGTTTCGCAGTGCCATGAAACTCTTAGTTCGCGAGTGATTGACCAAACATATACAAATCAATCCATCTATCTACAAAAACGTCATTGAGAAAATGATCCAAACGGATTTAGGAGACTTTAATACGTATATTTCTGCGCAAGTTTTATCTTCGATTTTTTTATTATTCCTATATTTTCTTATACTAGAATAAAAAAAAATACTGTTTCAGATAAATATTAATTGACTCACAAGTAACCAATTTCTAGTGTAGGAAATCTGCAATTGCAGGTCTCCGTCAGTCTTGTATCTAAAAAATAATCAGGAAAGCAAAAATTGCAGTTAATTTTTCTTGTTGAATTCTTAAGTACATTATTTTTTGTGGACCCTACAGCACTTTACATTTTTAATTCCTTCCTGAAATATCAAATTCCAGTTTTGCTGACTTCTTTTGTAATCGTCTCAAGGAGGTTGACTTTATTACAAGCTCCGCATACTTCGTCGCGAAACAAACTGATAATTAAAGAATAACAAAGTATAATAAAGGAAAAATAGAGTAAAAAGCACAAATAATTACAGTAATTTCCAAATCTACATCAGCATAGCAGACACAACATACTCTTAACGAACCAACACCCAGCAAAACAAAAAAAGAATCACAATAACAAAAGAACTCACTGCAACATTTAGTACTTTTCATACACTAAAAAACCACTAAACGAGAACCAGTAACATTATCTCAAGAATCAAGGACCAAAAAAGTTTTAAATACCTGAAGGTCGTTCAAGTTTGTAGAAAAGAAAAAACTTAATCCCTCCCGTGTTTAATGGCAAGTTTATGGTATTCTTACACAGCTATGGTTCTTTAGTCGTGCGTTTAAGCCACGTGCGATCTTATTAATGTCATGGCGAATAGTTTTAAAGTAAGATGATATGAACAAACGAGAGATGTAATTCATTTTCAAGTCGTAAATGCGCGGTGTTATCTCGTAAATTTTGTGGGTTGTTATATGAACAGATTTTTGCGTACATTTTTTTTTTCTGTGGATAGTGTTTATGGTTTGAATGTCAGCTCTAAAGTACTTGCTTTCTAGAATAGTCTTCTAATTTTATTTTCCTGTTCAAGACTTTTAGTAGATATGTATTTCGAAGAGCAAAATGGTATCAAATTACTGCCATAGAAGAGGACAGACTCTTAAAATGGCAATAGCTTCTGAAATGATAGAACCAAGTAAATAAAATGGTAAGCAAAAAATAGAACAGCCTTTAATTTAATATTTTAAACTGATACAAGTATTATATACGATTATAGGAGTTGTAAATATGAATATTTGTCCATGAACAAGTTTAAAACTGTTGGAATATCAGAGGGTAGAAGTTTTTATACATAATGGTCCATATACAGGGTTGTCCATCGGTCTGTATTTTTTATTTTATGCGATTATTTTAAATATTATCGAAATAAAAATTCAAAGTATATTTTTCATTAAAATGCCAACGAACAGTACAGCTTTCTTGTGGTGCGGTTCACGTCACTATCTTCTTTCTCACTTTCTCCCACTATTGCTGATTTGATTCATACGAATGTGTGTGGAAGAAAGTGAGAAAGAAGATAGTGACGTGAACCGCACCACAAGAAAGCTGTACTGTATCTGTAGCATAAGTTTCTCTACCGGGTGTTCCATTTTCGCGCAATGATATGTAACTTTATATTTTTAAATGGAGCATCCTATATATTTTTGCAAAATTTTAAAGCTTCTTTATTTCTCTTTAAAATATTTCTTATTTATTATAGTCCTAAAAAGATCAGTACAGAAACTATTCACGTTCTTATTATTAAAAAATCGTACACAGAAAGAATACCATGAAGGTGTTTAAACAATCAGTTTAGTTGCTGTCAGATCTTTAATAATTATTATTTGCTTTTTCATCTAGTTTATCAGTTTTTTTTTATTTTGTTATATTGTATTTAGTTTGTTGAAATGATGTTCATCATTTTTTTAATATATTTATTTATTGTTTTAATTTTATATGGCACACTTTCTGTGTGTAATTCTTCATTAATAAAATGAGAGAATGTTCATTAAAATTTTGCTAAAATATATAGAAAGTTCCATTTAAAAATATAAAGTTGCATATCACTGCTCGAAAATACAACACCCGGTAGAAAAACATATGCTGTAGATACGTTGGCATTTTAATGTAAAATTAGTTTTGTTTGAAAAGTCTTTCGGTAATATTAAAAATAATAGCATAAAATAAAAAATCTGATGTGGCCAGCACATAACCTCCCGCCCAATACTAGTCTTAAACAGTACAAAATAGTATTTAAATTAATTAATTAAATATTCTTCAACTTTGAAAATAACATAAATTGTTGAAAAAAGAAATTTAACCCTGTTTTTCACAAAAAACTGTTAAGGGCTTCAAGTAAACTTCTACTTCCGGTTGCCCAATTTTATCCAAAATCTAATCAGCTCTTCATTTAAATATAAGAAGCAATAATTCACAAAATTGTATTTGAGTTATGCGAGACGAAAAAATTGCCACAGACTACACACACACACACATACATACTTACATACATACATACATACATACATACATACATACATACATACAGACATCATCGCGAAAATAGTAAAATCGTATTGTAGGGACCTTAAAACGTGCTTATTCATTGAAAACTCACTACCCAATTTTTTGATCAAAAACAATACCTCCCTTACCTAGAGGTAGGCGGGATGTAAAAATACAGACCGCTGGATCATCCTGTATTTTGCAAAAAAATGGGTTCAAATTATATATTGAACTGTCATTCAAATAATATTTTTGTCATATAGGGAATTATGAAACACTTCCTTTAACTACCGATAGTGTAAATTTATTTGGTTATCATTGGTCCCGAAACTTAATTGTGTCATCTATACTCATTTATTTAGTCGCATAGCAAAGATTAGAAGATTACAAATAAACGATAGAAACTGTAAAATGGTCCACACCACATTTTTTTAAATATTATGTTATTATTGGAAGACAGTTGCTGTCGGTGTTCGGAAATAGTTATTAACATACCAATTGCGGAATCAAGTTCACACAAGAAGTTCATGCAAAGATATGAAATTGTTCTAAGAGTAACTTTTTTTAATTGTCAAAGTTGTACTATAAATGTAAACAAGCTTAATAATTAATTTAATTTAAAAAACATTAAATTAATTTTTATGATTTGTAAATTTAATATACTTGTTTAATTTTCTATCTGCGTATTTACAACTTTACAACTTTTACAACTACAATTACTTTTGTTGGTTATATGTTTCATTGCTGCCGATAGCTATCATCTCGAGCAGACATTGTAACATTTGTAACTAAATGCACTAAAATTATTAATGCCCGGTATTATAAAGCAAAATAATCTGCGATTAAATTTTACTTGTCAACTAAACTAATTTAACTGAATATTTCCCTCGAAAAATTTCAACCAATCATGTAGTATTTTCTGAATTTCGACCAATGACAATCGAATACAGTGAATATTTTGCATATCGAGTATTTGCACAAATGCGATACCCAAATATTTATAATAATTATTAACACAATGAGGAATAGTTTAATTTCTTCGTTTTAAAAGGACACAAGGGGTTATATTTTCAATTTTTAATCAATTACTTCCAAAGAATGCAGATGACTCATTTTTAACGTAATTTGACAAATGACATTTATCAAAGTCTGACGTTTATGTGACAGATTAAAATAAATATAAGTTCAATAATTTAAAATAATGACTGAAATCTATCTCGAGAAATATTCGTCCAATATGTCCCTCGTGCATGGCAAATACAATCAGAATATTTTCTCTCGTGCACGTTCGTGCACTCGAAAAAATATTCAGGTATTTGCCATGCACTTGGGATATAACTATTCAATATTTTGGTATTATAAATGCATTTTATATTAAGTAAGCAAGTAAATCTAGCACCTCAACTAATTGACGAATTTAATTTAAATCAGCCGTTAAATAAACGTCAAAGTATAATTCATTGCTCATGTTTATAGAAGTTGAAGTAGTCCATTAAATTTACTTGTGAAGTAAACTAACTGAAGATTCAATTTTTTATTTATAATACCGCCCCTTATTATTATTAAATAAATTACATTGAATATTCCACCATTTCCTTTTATTTTTATTACGCAGTAGGGTGTTTGAGAATAGTATATTACAATACGAGTGGAGAAATTAAGAATTTCGCTCACGCATGTGTCAGGTTTGAACATGAGGCGCCAGCCGAGTGGGCAAAGACACATAAGTGAGCGAATTCGTTTCTTCACGAGAGTTATATAGCGTTTTGTTAAATCCTGCTATTGTACATACATACGCAATATTAGGTTAGGTTCAATATGGTAATAACAGATGAGTGGGTGAAAGTAGTGAGCGAAAAAACTTTCGTCCATTCACCTGTCATTACCCATCCCGTTGCCATAAGAATGAGTTTAGTGGACAAAACAGAAGGTTTAGATCTATATATCCAAGTTTCAATAGCAGGATTGAACAAACTATATTTTTTTATAATAAATAAATTTTTCATAACTTGTTTAGAAATAAGAGTATTTGTTCTGAAATTTCTCAACGCTTTTCTGGAGAAGACCCAAAATTTACATGTTGGACGTTTCATTCCATTGTAATGTATAAATATAAAAACTGTAATAAGCAACACGGAATGTAAGTACTACAAACATCCTAGGAAAGCAACATGAACTCATTTCAAATCTTCCTCGTGTGTTATAACTGACATTCCTTCTAGCTTAAATAACTATTATCGGTAGATATGATGCTAATGATCACACTTAACTACCAAGGAACACAACTACTATGGAATTCTTGCCGTAACAAATAATCTAACTCACTTCATCTCACTTAATACAGCAGAAGATTAATTAATAATAATAATTAATAATTAAAATTGGTACTTGAACTCCATTTCACCTAAGAAACTAACGTTGACTAAAATAGTGCGACGATATCCTAGCAGTTGATTGATCGAGACACAAGGTAGATTAACATTAAATAAAATTATAGTTGTCATTTTGGTCAGCTCTTCGAGGCGTGTAACATAGGTTCTATTTTGACTTGTCTATTTTTATAACATCTTTTCTTCAAGTGCGTGTTTTACTTAGTATTAAATATTATTTTAAACTTATGTCTAGTGATTCGTGTTGCAACCGCAGTGCCATCTATTTTTTTTTAAATTGGGAGTAAGGTAGCATTAATTCAAAAGTTTTAATTTCAATACCTTAAAATAGTTTTCTTTGATGTTACAAAATATACGTACAGTTTTCGTTGTGTTTGTTGACTGGAATCATTAAATTGAAAGGAAAATACCGGTTCCAAATAACTCAGTTTCTGCAGGTGATCGTACACAGGTACATTTTCATAGTTAGTCATTTATTCAGTTCAGTTCGAATCCCACAGCTGACAGTTGCCATTTTAAATTTATCCCTGTGGTTCTCCCTCCACTAACATCTTTGGGGGCTAAGATTTGACGATTGGTAACCGCATTTCATACGCAAAAATATATCACTTACCGGTATCTGCGTAAGCAGAGTGCCACACCCATAATGGGTAAAAGGCGTGATGATATATTTATTTATTTAACACGAACTAGCATACCTACTGATTTTTCAGATAACGCGTAAACTTGAGATAGTATAATAGTATTTTAAATATTAAGAACAGTAAGAACAGCTTACCGATGGAAGACAATGTTCGATCAGTCTCTAGTTTTAACTAACATCGGTAGGTAATTTCTTAACCTTCTTGATCCTTATATTTTTTTTGCATTGGAGTTAGCAAAATTTATTTTAAAAAACACAGAACTTGTAAATATCTTCATTACTAGTAATCTTGAAATCTTGAAACGAAATATATTATGTGGTATTTTTGTAGTTGTTATTGTTTAAAACAGACAATTTTGATTATGCGTTTAAATGACAAGGATTAATTTAGTGTCTTGTTTTTTGTTGAAAAACAAGAAAAATAATTGACATTATCGAATAGAAGGGTATTGGATGTTCAGCAATAATATAAGAAAAATCCAAATTTCGATATAAAATTTTCAAGAAATGGTGCGAAGCAAACAATGTAATTTCCTGGAAGTTCATGGCTGAGTACTAAATGCTGAAAAGCAAAGTTTATAAAATTAGTAAATCAATTTACTGTTTACGACCGTTGTTAAAGTGGCCCTTATAATGGTTGCTTAGCAAGTTAAAAGTGTCACTTTCTGACTCTAGTCTTAAAAATAACATAACAATGTGTTAAAAGTAATACAATTATAACCCTACCTGTTAAAAGGTCTTTCTACATTATTTAGTATTTATTAATTACAATAGAAATATCGTAGATAAAATTTTGTATAATATACGTGTTAAAAGTGTTTTATTACGTTCGTGGGGTTGTTTCATTAGGATTCGCCTCTTTTCGCAAAATTCCCTACTTAAAATGTCACTTTTAACACTTATATCATTAATAGCTATTATTCACACTTCTTAATTGCAGAAACTGTCATTTTGAAAACAATTGCTGGTTAGGGAAGGGGTGTTCTAATTGTATGATAATTACTATATGATGTACTCATTGCACATGTGATAGAAATTATCTAAAATTTGCGAAATTAACTACACTTTACATGAAATATACATTTTAGTGGCATCCATATAATTAGGAACTAGATACTGTTCAGCAATATCGATTATTAGATTTATGATAATGTGTTTCAACAAACGACTAATTCGCAAATTATACATTGTAAATTGCTCTGTCGGAACTGTTGTAATTTTGGCGATAGACGCAGAACCATCTATTATTCATGTAGTGAATTGATTATGAATGTTCATTAACTACGAATACTATTTATCACTGCATGTATTCATGCATAATCGACATTCAAACACGGAACCAGAACATATAGTCTCATGTTTAGTTGGAGTACAATGTGTTATTATGTGGGCAGTTCTAGCTGTGGATTTTAGATATGCATATTCATTAAAGCAAGGTGAAAATTAATTGTTTAGTGTGGGACAGTAATTATTTCACTATGAAGTTCATTGAATTTGGACACGGGGATAATTAATATGCGATACAATAACACAACAACTTTTGCGAATTATTTGAAGATAACGTCATTTAGCACAAAGTTAAATTTAAAAGTTTGATCCCCAAGGAAACAATATTTGTAAATAAATAAATAAAATAAATATATCATCACGCCTTTTACCCATTGTGGCTGTGGCACTCTGCTTACGCAGATTTCGGTAAGTATGAAATACGGTTACCAGCCGACAAGTCATAGCCCCCAAAGATGTTAGTGGAGGAGGAACCACAGGGGTAAATTTAAATTGGCATCTGTCAGCTATGGGATTCGAACTGAGAATCTCACGATCCACAGTCCGACACGTTACCACGGAGCTATTTACCCCATTAACAATATTTGTTAGTTAACAAAAATCAGTACAGAAGATCTTGGTAACTGATACGTAGTTTTGTGTAAATATTTTAGTGGAAAAGAATATGATATGATGAGTTTTTCGCAGTGACAGGTTTTGTCGGTTGTATTGTAGAAACATACCTGAAGATTTGTGGTGAATAACTTTGTAATTGATTATTTTTTGACGTTTCTTAAAACCTATGAAACGCTTTGTTGTATGTCATTCTAATGATTACTCGCGGGAATAATCTGTGTGGCGTTTTTTTTTTTTTTTGTTGACAAATGTCAGTTGTTAGATAGATCAATACAAGTAAAATATGAGTAAAAAGATAGATTTAGTGGCGTGCCTAATGATGAAATCAAAATATAATCTAATCAAATATAACTCGAGTGTTCGATGAATTAGAAAATATGTCTGCAGTATCTTTCTCAAACTTGTAGCCACTCAAGCCCTATGGACTTTCGTGGCTATTACCTGGCAACAAGTTTTCGAAAGATTTGTCAAATTATTTTCAACCTGTTCTCATCCTCTTGTTATATTATTACTGATAATTTATTTCAGTAATAATATAACAAGAGGGTGAGAATAAATTGAAAATAATTTGACAGATCTTTCGAAAACTTGTTGCCAGGCAATAGCCACGAAAGCCCGTAGGGCTTGAGTGGCTATTGCCAAATGGCGACAAGTTTGAGAAAGATACTGGAGAATTATTTTCTAATTTATCGAACTCTCGAGTTATATTTAATTAGATTATTTTTTGATTTCATCATCAGGCACGCCACTAAATTTATCATTTTTGCTCATTTTTACTTGTGTTGATGATAACTATCTGACATTTGACATCTGTCAACAAAAACAAAAAAGCTACAGAGAAAATTGCCGGGAATATTCACAAGAGCATTATTCTCAGTATAATAATGACAGGATTGGTTAAAACGCAGACACGTGACATACAATAAAGCATTTGATTGGTTTAAAGAAATGTCAAAAAATAATCAGTAATAATATAACAAGAGGGTGAGAATAAATTGAAAATAATTTGACAGATCTTTCGAAAACTTGTTGCCAGGCAATAGCCACGAAAGCCCGTAGGGCTTGAGTGGCTATTGCCAAATGGCGACAAGTTTGAGAAAGATACTGGAGAATTATTTTCTAATTTATCGAACTCTCGAGTTATATTTAATTAGATTATTTTTTGATTTCATCATCAGGCACGCCACTAAATTTATCTTTTTTGCTCATTTTTACTTGTGTTGATGATAACTATCTGACATTTGACATCTGTCAACAAAAACAAAAAAGCTACAGAGAAAATTGCCGGGAATATTCACAAGAGCATTATTCTCAGTATAATAATGACAGGATTGGTTAAAACGCAGACACGTGACATACAATAAAGCATTTGATTGGTTTAAAGAAATGTCAAAAAATAATCTCTGTAATATCACCTCTATACCCTAAGTGATAGGGCTTACTACTTTACTAGCGAAAGCCACGGTCAGGTGAATGCGTCTACACGTCTACAGACACGGGAAGGGTGGCAATCGAAAGAGTAGGCTTCACGCTAAACAGTAGTCTGTCATACGATTTTGCTGCATGTGTAGTTCGTCTGTAATAGCATCTGTCTCGTTATTTTTTAGTTTCACCTCGTATTTAATTAGTACCTTTATAAAATCAGAAGCAGGTACTAAATATTATGAATAATATTTTACATAACATTCCAAATATTATTATTAATATTATTTTCCGACGACCACTATAGAAAGTAGACTTTTGCTCTTGCATTTATCAACGTAAAGTTGATGTTTTCGGATGAATTTTATTTTGTCTTTCACCTCCAATAGCAACATGCGGTAAAATTATGTTTGATTTTTATTTACGATTTTATCAGCATGAATACGAAGTAAAAGAACAGCTACAACAATCTGTAACAGGAATGTCATACTTGCGTTTATATTAATGAAATTAGATCTATGTTTTTTTCTTTCATAACCATTCGTCGAAAAAATATTGTGTATAAGTATTTATGTCGCTGTCACACAAGTAAAACGTGAACCGCTTTCGTATTCGAGCGACAAAACATAACTGCGTTCTAAATATACAAATAGCTATTGAAACTATTTCTTTGAATTTTCATTTTTATTCAAAATAAATTGAATTTATTGAAATATGTATATGCCGATTTTTCTCATTGTTATGGAACATATACTTATGAAATATTATTACTCTAACTTTTTTCGTCAGTGAGATAATGATCATGACGTCTCCATCCACACAGATTATCATTGAAAAAAAAAATGATCAAAATGGATGCACAAAATATGTATGTCCGCAAAAAATCTCGCCGTCATTTACTACGTGCAATAAATTAATAAATTTGGTCGACAATATAATACTGATATATGAATAACATATATTAATAATTAATAATAATTATGTTGATATTTGACATTTTCTTTAAATGTCTGCGAATTTGTAATACAGTTAGTTTAAGTAAGATTTTTATAGGATGAAGATTGAATAAAAGTATGTAAGCTATTCATAGAAATATGTAGTTTCTCTATTTCAGTTAATTAAATCAAGGCCCTCTCTACGATTTATCTCATAGTTCACGAATGAGATAATGGTGAACAAAATCTACGTAATCTGTGTTGACTCAGCTTCAACATTTCGCCGAGCCAAACTGTTCATAAATTTAAACAAATTTATTTAAATTATATACTCATTATATTTAACAGTGCAACACATTCATAATTAAATTGTAGGTGCTAAATTTAAACATTTGTATAGATATTAGTCACTGTCCCACCCATTAGATATATTTTTCTCACGTTTTTGTCTTGTAATAAATATTTTTTTACCTTCAGTTTCTGTTGCAAGAGGAAATATATGAGCTATTTTTATTTATTCTTAACAAGCGTAAAGAGCAAATGTGCAATCAGTGAAATAAATATAATTTACGTAGTTTGATTGAAGGTGATATGAATACAAAAGAATCAAATGCGTAGATCCGTAAGAAAAATAAACAACCAGAATGAAAATTGTAACAGTTATTATTCTATGAGAAATGAAATATACAATGACTAATGAAAAAAGTATTCGATCGAACATTCTCCAATCCAGTTTGAATTCAAGAATAATCTTATTTGTCTTTTAGAAGATTAAACCCAAAAATATGGGCGACATTATCTGCTGTAGGTTTCATTTCAGACACGAAATATGCCACAATAAAAACAAATTCCAATGTCAAGATTCCAGCGTAGATCAGTTAATAATGAATCTAATATTTTTAATGTGGAGTTAGATTTGGTGACGTCATGAAGGTGTGGTGAATAGTGCGCAATCATGTGTGCATGCGTGTGATATATTTCCGCTTGGGTGCACACGCACTTGCCCAATGGCGTACTTGAATGAGAGAAATTTATTTTGCAGAAAAATAATGTAGGTAAAATTGGAAATATTGTGTTGCAGATCTCAATAGATACCACGTATTGTATTGTTAAGGATTAAACTACGAAATACAAATACTCAGCCGCAAATTACATTAGTCTGTCAAGATCTAATCAATCACTGTCAAATTTTATAAATATGAAATAATTGTGCTCAAATCACGCTAATTCTCACTAATTAAAACTTGATTAGCTAAATTACGTTGTTGTATTTTTATCATTGACAGTTCTTGTTAAATATTATTATTAGATCTGGATGTTATCTCGGCTGTGTAAATTGTAAAGTGTAATATTTATTTACATACTAAATGCGGGAACACTTGGTTCCCGGATGAGTGCCATAGAACGAATTCGGGAACCGAGTTTACGCAAGAGGTTTGTACAATATTTTTTGTATGAAAAGTATAAAACTAATAACAGTCCATACAAAGAAATGAAGTTCTTCAAGCGGTTATTTAGATAATTGTCAAAGTTGCACTATAAATATAAACACACAAAATAATTTGTCTAATATATTAGAAAAAAATTAAAATATTTATAATATTTACCGTATTCACTTGTAAATTTATTATAATTCTTATTTATATTGAGATAATTAAGATTACATTTGTAGGTTATGTATTTTACAGCTGTCATATCGAGCAAATTTTATTGCCAATATTGATAACCAAATGCACTAAATTTGTTATTTTTAAATTAAATTTCATGTTTACTCCATCATTGTTTATATTAATATTGTGTAAAGAGATGTTTAAAATACTATATGTTTTTCTTCAAACGTCATAAAAGTACGTTGTTATATATTTGTATTCAACAAGCAGAAGTTCAATATTGTCGCCGCCGGCGTAAAAGTGTATCCTTGGCAACACATTTACGCCGGCGGCGGACAAAGTAAAATATTATGGAAAATAGGTAGGTTGTAATTCAATAATTTGACAGTTAAAAATGAAACAAATAAACAAAAACAAAATATTCTACGGCAACTTGAAATGACAAAATATTTTTTGAAGTTTTGAGCATTTTATAATATTTATAATTTTATTTTCTATGTTTGAAGAAAAAATAGCATGTGTTATTCGGAGTAGATGTGTCTTTGGGTGCTTCGCATGTAATTGTTCGACTCGCTTCGCTCGTCGTTCAAACTTACATGCTCAGCACCCAAAGTATCACATTTACTCCTAATGACACAATATACTATTTTTTATAAATATAATTTAATAATAATCGCTATAGAAATAGAAATATTTTCGTCGAAATTTCCCGGTTCTCTATCTGATGGATACCTGGGAAATGGACATTTCGGACGTTGCTCAGGCAACGCTAAACAACACATTTCAATGTATAAGTACAAAAAAAAAATAATCGAATTCTCAGTCATACAGCATATTAAATTCTTCTTACATAACCGGCGTTTCGGTTAACACTTAAACCTTTTTCAGGGTTAGTAAGCTCTTAGAACAAACAATCATGTAACAAATACATTCGTAAACAATCATTTAGTTTTTGAAATCTTCGTACATATAAGAGCAATGCACATACACATGCATTATCTCAAAACTGACAACGTAAGTAATTTATGTAATTGTTTGTTTAAGAGCTTACTAACCCTGAAGAAGGTTTAAATGTAAACCAAACTTCGGTTATGTAAGAAGAATACATGCTGTATGACTGAGAATTCGAGTATTTCTTTACACTTGTTATTATTCTTTACTGTTTTTACCTCCCGTCCATATATGTAAAGGATGTTATTCATTCGGGCAGAAGACTCGATATTGAATTTGATTCAGATAAGCACGTTGTAGGGTTCTTAGAATATGTTGTTGTTATTTTGAAGATGACACGTCTGTATGACGATTTTTTTATCCATAATATGCACAAATTTATTAACCACAAATTTTACTTTATAATTTCAATGATCGACGGATTAGATTTTTTCTGGCAATATTCAATCGGAAATGTTAATTATCTTGAAGGACTATTATATTACTTATTTTGGGTGTGCCACTCTGCTTTCACAGATCTCGGTGAGTGATATATTTTTTGGGCGTGACGTGCGTTTACCTGCTAACAATTTCTAAATATGATAGTGGAGGTAAAGGGGTAAAGTTCAAATGGCAACAACTGTCGGCTATTAAAACTGAAAAGTTCACGATCTACAGTACGATGCGTTATAACGAAGCTTGGAGGAAAGAAGATAAAGGAGTGAGCATAAGCTTATATTAGCGGCAAGGATAATGTATTCTGGTGAGGGCAAATGTAAGCAAGTTAAATGTACGTCCACATTATGCCGAATGATGTTGATCAACTTGTGCCGGGCGGTACATTCGGGTCGGCACGTTCGGGTCGACATGACGTCCATATTGTTTCAGTATGTGGACGTCTCGAATAGTGCCGAACTCACTCTGAGTATGCCGATCAGCATTTTCGGCCCACTACACCCTTCGGTTTGGCAGTCTTTGGTCGGGACCGATCATTTTCGGCTTGAATTCGGGTCGGTTCAACCCGGCTTTCGGTATGTCGGCAAGGCCGATCGGAATGTCCGCACCTATTCGGCTTTGCCGATCGGCATCATTCTGCATAATGTGGGCTCATCTAATAGGAGTGGGGATTTGCGCGGCACTTACGTTTAGAAAAAAAAGTACGGTTGCCAAAGGTTGATGGTTGCTATAAAAACACGACAACAGCGGTTCTGATTGCAGTGGGGAAAGCGGTTTCACTATCGCTTGCTAACGCTCTCTCCTTTAAATTCTTTCCTCCAAGTTACGAAGCTATTTCTCTTGAATATAGTTATTATTCATATACGAGTACAAAATATTATATGTATAATGTACGATGAAAGCATATATCGTGATGCATCATTTACTTTTCGTTAATTAATTCATGGTGAATATCAGCTATATACATTTCCGTACTTATTTAGATAAAATGCAACATAGATTGTCTGTATTAAATATACTTATAATAATTAACTAATTAATAAACAATAACAAGTATTCGAATCATTTCTTCATTAGTATACATCTATAAATTATGATGTCCAGTTCTTGGCTTATTCATCAGATACAAACTATGTTGCATTATATTTGGTAAAATACGGTGGCATATAGACTAGTATCCATGGTAATACATTAATGACAGAAAAATAAATGTTTCACCTTAGCTGAAACTACGGTATAAGATGTGTGTACTCAAGTTACAATCTGTAGCAAGCCATCAATCTGAAGTGGTAGTTTATTTGAAGTTTTTTTGATATATCCCAGTAAATATTTGATTTATAGTTAATTTTATTATATTGTATATTCAAAATGATGTTGAATATTATGGGCTACAATTATTATTTGCAACTTTTTCTATATTTTCTACCACTTACCACAATAACGTAATGAACATATTAATTTACAAGAGTAGTATTGGATATTAGTCAGCTATGCAGGAAAAATATCCACCAGAACAATAAGGTATAACTACTAAGACTTTCATAAAAAGCCACTCGCTTTATTCCTACAACGAAACTTTCTTTCTAACAATAGAAACACTACTATAAACGTTACCTTTTCAACATAGACGTGCTAGGGTTTTTCAGAGTGATCTGTTTGTGTATTTATATTATAATCATGTTATCCAATTTAAAACATGGTGGTGTTTCGCACTACTTTATAATTTACTTGAGCCTACACTAATTCAGTTGGAATGACTTCGCAGTGACAAAGTGATAAACGATTAATATACCATGTTAGATACATATTTCCCCGATTTGTTGTCACTTCGTCGAGAACATGATGAGCATATTTATGTTTTAAGAATTTAGCTGTAGATCTCTATCTAATTATGTCTTTTCGTCTATTCCTAAACAATTATTGGCGCACCACTGAAATGTGTTTGACAGACTTATTTAGTACTCTCCTTCATTCACAAATGAAATATAGTTAAGAGTTGCACTAAGGCGATGGGCTCTTACTGGATACTTACTAAGTTCATTTCTTACATGTGCTAACGAACAGCTTTGGATTAAATGCGTTTCACTTCCTCATTCATTTGCTATTATAGCAATAAAATATCTCCAGTATGTGTGATTTCATAATCCCTCGAAGGTCATTGTCACATTTGTTTATATTACCACATCATTTCAACATTTCTTCTTCTACTGCCTAACCTAACTGTTCTCTATTCTTCCTCCATGATTAAAATCTAAATATAGAACTGCATCTAGAATAAATCAAGCCTCACAAAGCCGCACAGCGCGTCCAAATCACAAACAAATTAGTTCCAGAAACAAATCTGAGTCTCGGCGTTTTTATGCGCATTCCATCGAGTTCTTCGTTATAGTTAGAAAGAACTCCAAGTTCTTGGTTCTGTTATTGTTACATCATTGGCTTGGCTGGCGGACGCCGGGCGGCCTTCGGAGTCATCCGAGAGAAAAAACGGACCGCGGTGTTGTGTGTTGATGTCGGTTAGGTGGAAAATTTGTAACGGCGCAAATAGCGGATTACAAATAACGTAATGTGCAGTGTTTGTTGCAGCGCACGAACCTAGCACGTGAAGTTAGGTGCGTATGGACTGGACAGTGGCGTAGAAGGAAGGATCGTTTTAAGCAGGAGTAAAATAAAGAAATAATTAATTTAAAACAGTTTAAAATAATTCCGTTGTAACAACTAGAACTGTAGAACTTAAAGCTACGTTCAAAGCTACCCAAGCATGAAGTACGATAATCAATTGGAATAAACGGGAACCAGCGCTAGCGTTCACACCAACAAAATTAAGGCGTTCATTTATAAGAACTGATTAAGAAGCTTGCAAACTTCAAACTTTCCACTTACAATTAGTGGGAGAGAGATATCATGTTCTCTCTTCATTTCTGACAGAAACCTTAAACAACATGGCACCTAATCGTACTTTAATACTACTTAATTTATCACTGTATAATTAGCTGCTGAATTCATCATTCGCCAATCAAGATGAGATTCACTGATCATTGCTGATCCATGAATCAATCCAATTAACCCTTGAAAATCAAGCTAATCTTGTAATCAACAACTTGAAAAAAAAATTAGTTAGATTCTCTAGCAACTAAAATTTTTTTTCTTTAATAACTATAATACAATCTTCAATATATGTGTACAAACTAGTTATAAAAAAAAATCATCACGCCTTTTACCCATTCTGGGTGTGGCACTCTGCTTACGCAGATCTCGGTAGGTGATATATTTTTGCGTATGAAATGCGGTTACCACCCGTCAAGTCATAGCCCCCAAAGTTGTTAGTGGAGGGGGAACCACAGGGGTAAATGTAAATTGGCAACTTGCGGTAGTGGGATTCGAACGATCCACAGTCCGATGCGGTACCACGGAGCTATTTATCCCACAAACTAGTTAACAATATTATAGACGATCCTATTTGTTTAGCTAGTATTCCACTTTCTGTTCCACGACTATCTTCTAGGAATAAGAATACCTTTCATTGTTCACTTGTAAGAACCAACTATGAAGCAAGATCGCCTATCAGACAATTATGTTATATTTTTAATTATATTCCTACAAATATTGATATGTATTACCTATCACTTCGACACTTCAAGCAAGTATTAGTGAATATATCTTCATGTTCATAAATTTTGTTTTGTATGTAACTGTTTCTTTTTTGTATCTGTTGAAACATTGTTTGTAATTATTTTGTATTTTGTGTGCATCCATCCCGTAATTGGGATTTCGATCCTGTGGGATGGATGGGAGATAAATAAATAAATAAGTGGTACTTCATAAACAGCTATCATGTTATGTTAGACTCTAGAGCAGTGGTTCCCAATCTATGGGTAATTACCCCCGTTTGGATAATATGGTGGTCCAAAATGGGTAACACAAAACGACAAATATTGATGATCGCCAAGCTAGTTGCTGTATATTGAAATCATTTTCTTCAGATGAAGACGTCTCAGCTAAACAGAATTTTTTGGTCTACGCGAGGATAGTGAATATCTTTTTATACCTGATAGAGCTCTAAAAATTTTGAATCCAATTGCTACTACTTATAGATGTGAGAATGGGTTTCGACATTGGTATCAATCAAAACAAAACCCAGAAATACGACTTATGATACGCTCTATCGGAAACTTAGCCAACTATAAATAAACTTGTATCCAGTTAGTAGTTTAGTTTTTTCTGTATATTGTTTCTTTTTTCAACAAAAAAATCTTAAATACGCACGGGTTTTGTTTGTTTTTTTTTTCAATAAATACTAATACGAGACGCGAGGTTTCTTGTTAGATCTGAGGGTATAGGTACTGACAAAGTTATTAGGAACCACTGCTCTAAAGTTAGAGGATACGTAAAAGAGAAAAGTTTAAGATTAGTCACTGTTCCAAATAAATTAATACATCGTCCTGACGATATCCAATTTCCGGTACAGAAAATTTGAAAATACAGGTACTTGACGGTTTTGTATCTAAAATAATCTGGATAGCAAAAGTTTCAGAGCGTAAAATTTAATTATCCATTATTAATACCAACTCGTAATTCCGTGAACCCTAAAGAAAATGCTACAAATCACCGAAATATTACTGGAGCTGTTAGATTGCTTTTTTCAAGTTTTTCTTGTACTTTTTTTAAGTTTTTTTTTATATACTTTTGTGATCATATTTGTGTTTAAATATTTACTATTAGTAAGTTTTGATGATTCTGCAATAATTATGGCAGCTATTTTAAACTTCAAGCCAATAGATGCAATACTATAAGCATATAACATATATATAGATATTCATGAAGTTCGCAAACATTTTTCATCTCTAATAATTAAAAATTGCATGGCGATGTGCCTAATTAATTTAATTATAGTTTTGTTTCACTTAATTACTTGATATTTGCATAATCAGCCCTGAAATGTTTTCCAAACTTTCTTGATTTACAAACAAAATTTATTTAGCCGGTATAACAAATTTTGCGTAAGATTTTTCGAAAGTCGGAATAAGTTTGACAATGGACGCATAAAATATGTTTTCTCCGTATATAAAACTTGTAATAAGTATAATTAAAAACTAGATTTCTAAGTAGAAGGTCGAAAAATATAAACACCTACTACTAACAACTAACTAATTGCAATCAGATCTTAGAGATAAGATTATAATTTTATTATTAAATTAATATACAATTATAACACATTCATATTTTTTACCGTGGTGTACTGGAAATAAGTCAGCGTCAGGCTATATTTAATAATTAATAAATCTTACAAAAAAATACTAATGGTCTTGAACTATTATTTAAAAAAAAAATTAAAATCAAAAACAGTTGTATTGTTTGTTAAAAAAATGTCGTTTGATATTTAACAAAAACTAGACCCGTATCTTACTAGAGAAGAATTTTTATGCATCATTTACATTGATTATCATTAATTAAACTAAAATTAGAGCTCTCGAAACACGTCCGATAACAACAATTAAATGTTAATAAACAACAAAAAATGATAATTAATATTTTAAACTTTTGTTCGTAAAATTTGTGACGTTTTTATAGGTTTGTTGCCGTATAGAGTACAAACTCATTTAAATTGAATTATTATTTAGACGGCCTTGAAATTCTAGAGGAAAAACAAGAAGTGTAACAACAAGAATTAGAAAAACTTGCGGTATAAAATTAATAGTTTCGAAATAGATTTGGACACGTACAAGTATTGTTTATTGGAATTTTAACACGATTATCTTGATAAAATTACACATTCTTTAATTAGGTACTAGGTGTGAGAACAAACAACAAATTTTTATTTTTTAGTTTTTATTTTTAACTAAAGATAAATTGACTGTCGTTGCCTGACCTTTTATAGAAAAAAAATGAATTAGGAATAACATTTAATAATTTAGTAACCAGTAGCAAGAGAAATACAAATATTATGTGCAATTTACATATCTATATGCTTTTATTAATTCTTTTTAAATGCTAATGAACACAAATTACAAATTGATTTGGTAAAAAAATATATTTTTTCAATATAACAAGTTTATTTACAAGATTCGTACAATAGAAGACTATAAAAGGTATGTTGTTTTAAATTTGATAGAATATAATTACTACAAGTTTATACGTATTGTAAATAAAAAACTGTTTGATGCATAGTTTGTATTGGGATAATATCATTTAACATCTTTGTCGGGAATAACTTGATTGCTGGTAACTGCACTTCATGCATATAAATATATCACTTATCGAGATCTGCTAAAGCTGAGTGCCACATCCAAATTAGATAAATGGCGTGATGATATATTTATTTTACTTGTTTTTGTTCCTGTCCAATCTATTTGGTTTGCCCGTCTGGTCAGCGTATTGTAGAAATAATAGTAATAATAATAATTTATTCAAAAATTATTATCTATTCATTTAATTAATTTACGGACAATCAAAAATAAATTTTACATGTATTATGCAAAACACAAATATATAATATAAATATATCATCACGCCTTGTATCTAAATAGAATGTTAATCTGTGGTTATCAGTCGTCAGATTACAGCCCCAAAGATGTTAGTGGAAGAGGAGCAACAGGGGTAAAGTAATAATGGCATCTGTTGGCTGTGGGATTCGACCTGAGGGTCTCATGATCTAGAGTCCGATGCGTTACCATGGAGCTATTTGCCTCATTTACGAAAGATATGATACTAATTAATATTTGAAAATAAAGCATTGAATTCTACGTAAGCATACACAAATTCAAATAAACATTATTGCACATATTTCTTGAATGCCATCTACCACGACATACAGCAGTAAAATCAATCAGATAATTTTATTAATTGCAAAGATTGCAGATTTATACGGAATAAAATAATATTGAGCGTGACCTTAATGGCTGGGAACGATAAATATCTGTGCTACGAACAAACCTATTCAATAATATTTTCTACTTTTAAATGTAATCACAACTTATGAATAAACGAATTATAGCTGAAACTAACTTCCAAATTCATGTAACTTAAGTTGTGAATACAGTACTGTATCTCTGGTGTACTGCATGTTAGGCGACAAAATTCCAATCTGTCTTAAAATTTTCTTATTCGCATCATTAATAATAATAAAGAAAGAAGATGAAGATAAATAATTATTTATTATGAAGATAATATGATAATATGATCCTCGTTATGAATATATGAGTACCATTTCAAAGTGTAAAATTATTAAATTACGTTCTCCTTTTTGTTGCAGCTTATATCCTTTACTAGACATAATGGTTAAATTAAATACTTATATTTACTCTAACAGCTTAAAATTATTTTATAAATATGCTTCAAATAAATGTTGCATATAATATATGTATTTGTCTGCACTCTATATTATTTGCTGCATTCGAAAAATATACAGAAATATAATGTTTATTTAATGTAGAAATCATTTACATGTTGTATAATGAAATAAATTACTAACAATTTTAAATAAAAATAACAAAGTTACTAAAGCTAGTTCATTGTTTGACCAGAGTCCAGAGAACTTTATGTTCACTAGCGTTATGTTTAATTCAATATTCTCCAATGATGGATATACACATTGTTTCAATTTAGGGCTACGAAAATGGACAAAAATCTATATTCCTTGATTTCTTCATTTCCTTATAATTTCTAAACTATGGCATATTGAAAAAATGTTTCATAAAATAATAGTATATTGTATACTATTATTATATGAGGGATTATGTCAGTCATTATTCACGAAGATGAATAATCCTAGTGAATAATGACCATAATTCCGAATATAATACCATACATTTTCTACTGCTGTAAATGCGGAAATCACTTTTTAAAATGATCGAAATTCGTTGAAAACACACGTTGAAAAACGCCATCATAAAAATACATAATAACAACTACATGTCAACTGTCAGACAGTCGTTGCACGTCTTTAAAATAACCGTTAATTATGGATTTCTAGTTCTGTGATTGGTCGAGAAGAGTGAATTATGAATCATATGAATCATAATTCACGACAGTGAATTACGGGTACTATAATTCATTGAAAAATTTGAAATAATGAGGATATATACAGATGTAGAAAAAAAGTATAATTTTCATTGTCTAACCAGTGTCGTAGAAAAGTATTTTTGTCTGTATCTTATATTTTTTAAATGAATAGTGAAACATATAGTAAAATAGTGTATTTTTTTATATTACACTTACACTTCTGTTAATATTAACGTGAAAATAATTAAATGTTAATTTTTGTTCGTCTGACGATGAGTTTATGAATTATATTTCTTAATAAGCCAAGTTATATTTGAATTAACAAATACATTTTTATGAACAAATGAATAATTGTTCATTTAGTAGTCCAGTACCATATAACTTAGGTAAGTAAAATAGGTAGTCGTTAAATTTGTTGTATGACACGAGGACAACTACCTAAGTGAACTATTAATTATTTGTTTATAAAACTGTGTAAACTCTACATTGATCTCACTTTCTAGTTACAATCTAGGAATGTTAGATATTGGATATACATTCAATCTCGCTTTCTATATGTTTTTGTTCAGTTTTTCATCACATTGAACCTATTGAAGTTATTGCACATTAATTATTTTATAATGCAATAGAACAGTTTATAATATCATTTTGTGATATCAACTGACAGTTTATCTTTGTGTAGGTACTAGTTGGAATGAGCGTCAAAGTATCCAGCAGACCCTTGGCCCGGTCTTCACGCAGCTCAGAGGACATCCTCGCGGGCGTGGACTTCCTATCCGTGTTCATGAACTCGGCCACAGAGTCAGCCCCGCGTTCTTCCACCACCACGTCACCCGACATCATCACTACCACCCTCGAAGATGACACCACTGTTACAGACAGTGTCCCGACCACCACGTCGAAAGCAACCTTCGTCAAAGACAATCCTAGTGCCATTGTGTCCGACTCTAAACGAAACGACTTTAGTATAGACGAATCCGAACCTATTACCATCAACACTAACTCTCAAGAGCAACTTAAACCAGAAGCTAAAGTCAAGAGGAAATCAGAGGACTTGCTAGCAATCGGAGCCAATCCTGACTACATAGCTCAACAACAGTCAAGATTGCATAGAGATAATCCTAGTTATAATCATCCTTATCTTAACAGACAGCCAGGTTCCAGAAGTAGATCTGTTAGTTACAGTGCTGTCATCCAATCTCTACCTACTCCTAATTTATCTGGACATCCAGATCCAAACAAATCATGGAAACAAGAAGATGAATCCTTAGTGAACAATCCAGTTATTAAAAAACCCAATAACAATCATAATTTAGATGATTATGACTACACTGAATCATATCCAGATTATAGCATCAATCAAAATAAAAACCTAACCTCAACTTTGACAAACAACCGCCATGTTGACTCAACGGCAGAAAGTAAAGACTATTTTGTCACTAGAAAATACAACCCTGGTGACTTTAATGAAAGCACCGATAAAAAACAAAATAAACCAGAACCTAAAAAATCTTACGAACCAACTGAACGAAACTGGGGGCTCCCGGAAAAGAATTACGAAGTGTCAGATCCTCACCGCCATCTACCGACGGTTTATGGTAAACCAGAAGAGAACTACGAAATCGACGAAGCTGTAAGTGTAATGAGTAACGGTAGGGCACATGGTGTGCAAAATAAAGCCACTGAAAAACCATTACAGCTGAAGGTGGGCCAAGCACCAGCGAAACCAGACGACAACCAGAAGGTTGGTTATGTTGTGGAAGGAAGAAACTATCGAAAGTACAGAGTTGAAGAACGCACTTCCGATGGGTTCATAGTCGGTGAATATGGGGTTGTGAGCAACAATGATGGTAGTTTAAGGGGGGTAAGGTACACTGCTGATGGTACGATTAACCCTCGAGTTATCTATGATGCTCTGATGAAATTCTTGGCTCTGTGATTTAAGATGATCTAGTGATGTGACAATACAGAATATTTTTTTCAAGTTTAGTCTAATACATAAATAACGTGCACTGAGATTTTTATATAGTTTTAGATTTGTTTCATGTTTTTATAGACATGGTAATGATTTAGGAAATTGACTTTTTGACATACTAAAGTCGTTTGTGTTCAGAAATTTAAAATAGATAGGCAAATAAATACTGCTTTAAATTGCTTCTAAAATCATTATTATTTCTATCAAATTATAAACGAAAAGGGTGCTACTATTCTGTTCCTTATAACATAATTAAAAATAGTAATTTGTTTGTAATTTTCTACGAAATCAAATAATTGTAAAAATATACACTTGTTTTTTAATGTTCACGGTTTCTGTAAGTAAATGTATTTATAGTAAGTAGTAACATGTTATTTTTTTCAATAGATTTCAATAATTACAAACTTAATTACTCACAAAAATAAATCAGATAAAAAAAATATTAGTATAAATTTTGTTGCCAATTACATTTGCTCATTTTAATGAATATATTTTTATACGTACTTTTATATAATCAAATAATAAATTTGTAATTAGATTAAAGCTAATGTAGCTTCTTTTGTAGCTTATTATTGTTATTAAATAGTAAGTTATTATAATGGAGTGTACGTTTATAAATTTTTATTAATAAAATATCTTTAATAAAATTCCTTGGCTAATTACTAAAACACCAAGCAAAACACACACACAGAAGTGATGCTGGTTGCCCAAAATATACATTGACAGAGGGCAAAAGTGACTAACTCGTACCTCACTAACTAACCAAATGTTCTAAATTATTCTTGCACTAAAATAATTGGCAAAACATTTGATAGGGACAGTTCTTTAAATTTAATCACGAGCTCTTAAGAGAATTGTTTGAACTGCTGCGTCTTTTGTTTGAAGCCTCTTTTATAATAATTTTAGTAGGTATATTAGACAGCACTAACATACTTCTCTACTAAATATACAGGGTGAATTTTGTTGAAGCAACCAACCAGTTTTTCTGACTAACTAATAGCATTAGGAAAAAATAAATACATATACTTATACAGCGAGGAGGGGGACATAATTGTTCGGTTGGTAAAATAAAATTATTAGGGAGATGTGGCGTAGAGGAGTTACAATTTCTTAAATAGAAAGGAGTACTTCTGCTCATTGCAATGGATAGCTCGAAGTATTCACTTTTCAACAATATAACATGTTCCTATACCTAAAATTAAAAAAACAATTGCATCTTTAAAATGGAAAATAGAACTGCAGGTAGGCAGTTCCTACTCCTGTCAACAATGTCTTTGCATCGACGACAATTGTTAACAAATTGATGACAGGAATATCAATGAAACTACAAAAAACAATACCTTGTTTTGTTCAACAGCCTACATGAAGTTCTATTTTTCATCTTAAAGAAGTCCTTGCTGTATAAGCCTGCGTATTTATTGTTTCCCTAATGCTATTAGTTAGCCAGCAAAACTCATTGGTTGCTTTAAAAACTCACTTTGTAGAACTATTTTCAGTGTTTTAGTTGACTGTGCATTGCAGTTAATGTTTTTTCTTATCATTAACAATACGATAAATTTAATATTTCTTTTCTGTAATTTTAAATACTCTATTTCTAGCATTGATTTATTTTTAATACCATTTCCATTATATTTTCTCAACCATCACAACTTACAAATTGCTTTCTTAACTTCTTTGAAATCTCTTACAATTTGTAACCCATTTCATTCACTAAAAGCACATCCATTCACCATTCACACCACCGGAAATGTCCACAATCACAACTACCACTCCAGAATTTCATCTTTCATTCATATACACACACACATTCGCATCTTACGTAGAACATATAACCTCAACGCAGGTAACATACAACGTTATGGGACAAGTTATTCTAGATTCAATGGTAAAGGCACGCGGCTACACGACTGACTGAAAGACTACGAGAGTGACAAATAACTCGGACAAAGATTTGACAGCCGTGGTTAGTGACATATTGTGTGAATGGGATTGGACTATATTTATTTTACATCTATGTCATGTCCGCAGTTGTAATAATGATAAATGACACATTCCACAAGTTGATGAAGTGATAATGGAGGTTAAGGTTAGGAGATTGTGAGTTTATTTGACATTTTGACATGCTTATAACTATGAATATATTCAATATTTTGAACGATGTATATCTTTCCTTAGCTTTACGTAAATTTCTTTTAACACATTTACTTAAATGGATACAATTTCATTTGCCTACATCTATCAATGTTTACTTCTAATACAATAGTCGTCCTAATAGTTTTAAGAAACTGGTGTGGCTACTACACGACTTTTTTATACATTATCATTTAATAGCAACAGATATATTTATCATAACAAATAGATGTTTTAATATTTCTTTGTTCTTAAGTTCACATAGAAACTATGATTATTCGAATATGTTATTAAATATTAAATGTTTTTCCCTTCAGAAAACTTCCACTAGATATCAGATTCGAAAAAAAAAATAATGACTATTATAAAAACAATTGACTATCGCTCAAAAGTAATGTCTCATATTTTAATACAACTCTATTCTGCAAGACCTTTATTTGACACCAAACACTAACGGATTCTATTAATTACCTATTTTAAAAAACAAACAATTAACAATCTTTTAAAATAAATTTTTGACATTTTTGTTTAATTCTCTTTCCCGAGTTCTTTAATTAGTTTAATTTGATGCGAAACTCGGTAGGGATCAATAAATCTTTTAAAAATAATTGGCGATCTACTAATAGTATATTATACATTAAAGGAAACAAGTGCATGATATTTTTCTACAGAGTAAAATTGAAGTACGCCTGCGGTGTATTATATACCATTTTTTTTTCACGATCCCAATATGTATAATGGTTGTGTATTTAAAAAATATTTCAAAAATAATTTCAAATGCAATATCATTAATTATAGTTACCTTTTATTTGTTATATTTTGTTCATTTTTCAACAAATGCCAGTATTTGAGCACATTTCCTCCCGTAGGGGGGAGGAAAGTACACAAATTTCCCTTCAATAGGAAATAGGCTGTTTCTCTCACTATTCTGGTTTCATAGAAACCGAGTTTCTCTCCCGGTCGTGAAAAATTCTTTTTTGACAATTGACAATAACAATAAAGGACTAGATGAGTTTAAACAACATTTTTTAAAATATCATTTTCGAAATATACATATTTAAATTAAATACAATGTAAAAAAACATATTTTTCATTCCAAATAATATTTTTCTAATTTGATATTTAGTGTCAAGTAAACTTTTACTTCCGATTTTGCAAATTACCAAAATTTAGTTCTTCGTATTGTGATTAACCTTACAATGATTATAAAGTTTCGTTATTCTGTCTTTTTTTATTTGTGAGTTATGGAATATTTGGACAAAATGGATTCGAAGGACCTCAAAACATACATTTTTAAACGAACTTTTGTCCATAATTCCTATTCTTCCTTATACAAGTACTACGAATAAGAAAGTAAATACAGGAATGTATTTAAGTTAGTCCATTACTTTTAAGCGATTTAGAGAAAAAAATAACAACGGCACAGGATGCAGGCTTTAAATCTGAGACCGTTTGATCAAAAACTCATGAACTTAGAAAAGAAAAGTATTGTAAAATAGATATATTATCATGCATAACCCTCATTCCTGGGCGTATCAGATCTACATTAGCAGATCTCAGTAGGTTATTACAATGGTATATTTTTAATTTCGTGAAGAGCATTTATAGGCCGACAAATTGACCCCAAAGATGTTAGTAAAACAAATTTAATGGTGGTAATATACTCCACTAAATATGATTTAATTCATGTTTGCAGGAATACTGACATAACTTTCCCACTGAAATCAAAAGAAATCATCAGGAAGCCATCACAAAACAACACACAATACAAACAAAGCCATCTATGAAAACCAAATACAAACAGAAGCCAGAGATACAATCAAATGAAGTGAACGAGGCTCGAGTTGTTTAGAGTTGAAAGAAAGAAGAGACAAAAGCTTCTTGTCGATCAGAGTTCAGAGATAGAGCGAGGAGAACCGCAGCCTATACAGGGCTGCCAACGTCAACATATGGACTCGGTCCCACGGATGTAGGATGCGGTCCCGTCATGCAAAATGTGAACTATTGACTCGAGGTTTTTGTTCATCTACAAGAGATTTATCTGCAGGTACGAAGACTTTAGATTTAAAAATAAATGAAGATCAGATATTTTAGTTTTTTTAAATACTTATTGAAAGTTGTATTAAATCCAGTATAATTATAATAAGTTCTAATACCAATTTAATTCTAATTCTGATACTGGATTATTATTTACATTTATTATATTAATTAACGATATCTGTAATATAATGGGGCTATGGGGTTACTAACTCCTTGGTAACGCATCGGATTGTGGAACTTAAGATTCCAGAGTCGACAATAAATGTCACCACACGAAAACTAACCCATTAATTCTCTCTCCTCTAACATTTATGTGGCCGCAATTTGACAGTTGTTATATAACCATATATAAAGCTAAAAAATATATTACTTAAAGGGCCGGTTTTTTAATCGCTGGTTAAGGTTCCGGTTAGCAGTAACTGGATATTTCAGTTATTGTGTAAAATTTGCGTTTTTCTATCTTTAGTTACAACTTAACCTGTAGTTTTTTTTACTACAACTCTGAGATATGGTTAACTATGAAGTCGTATTTAATTTGAAATGTATCATCTATCTACTATCATATTGTCAGAAGGCATTTTCGTATTTACCATAAAAAATTAAAAATGGAATATGATTACAATATTACTCGTATTAACGTTTATAATAGTGATGAAGACTGAATAAGACAACCGAAAATAATAAAACAAGACTAAATTATTTTGTGATTGTTGGTCAATTTAGTAAATATCTTAACCGGAGTCCATTCATATAAATGTATTTCTTACCGATTTAATTGGTGTGGGGAATAAAATATTTAATTTTTTTGGTGTTTTCTTCAAATAAAATGAAATAATAAAGACGATTACTGGCACCATGATCATAAATAATTATACTAATGTTAAGTAATATTATGCCCTTTTCAAAATTTTCTTTAATAATTTTGATTAGCTTTTACCATGAATTAGATCAAACGTAAAATAATATGAAAGACGAAAGTCCACGTAATATTATTACTAGTAATAAATCAGTGACCAATTTTTATCTTCTCACTAAATGTCCTATATATTATCAAACCCTTCAATAAAATCTATTTTTAAGTCTAAATCTGAAGATTTTTAAATATTCATTTCATCATAAATAAGTAAACTTTGACGCTCATCTTTTCCATAACATTTTCCTTATCTTTAATTCGATTTAAAAGATTGTGCTAGCATGTCTAAATGAAAAGATATTAACCATTTTCAAATAGTTTGGAGTACCGTGTAATTTTTTAATTTTGACGCATATAAGGAGATAGAAATTTATAAAATTATGAAAGAACCAATTGTTTTTCTTTTCTGTCTACTATGTTTTATTTCTATGTTGTAATTGTAGAGAAAAGTAAACCAAATATGGTATAGGATCCTAATATGGAATACCACCATTTCAATTATTATACTCTTAATTAATTCTTAAAACAAAAGACTGTTAAGTTAAGCAAAAATGTATAACAGATTATGATTAATAATAACAATATTGTGCAATGTTGAATGGCGATATACCATATTAAGATCCTATTCCATATTTGGTTACTTTCCTCTATGCTTATTAGAGTTTGGGTACCGACAGATTTTTATTTGATTAATTTCTGAGTATTGTAACGTAATCATTGTTTAAGTTTAATGGAAATTTAACTACCGGTACTATTTAATTTTTCCAATAATTAAAAAATAATTTTGATAGTAGAATAAACATGCAATTATACCACTACTCTCATAGATGTTAATGGAAATAAGACCACTGTTTGAAATTTCTAGGAGACGTATTCTAATTCACATAATACATTTAAAAGTTAGATTGTCTTCATGTTCACCTAGCGATGTGTCAAAGCTGATTGAGATGCTACAATCGTAACGACGTTATACATTTGACAATAGGTTTGTTCGAAGTGGTTATTTCTGACAAGTTTGTGACATGTTTGTGACAATTTCACTGCGCCTGTGAAAAATGTAAACAAATTAAATTTGAAACATAGACTGAAACGGCGAATGGAATGAAGCGCATGTGCATGCTCATTTTTTGTTTTTGACAGCTAACCGTAAATATAAATATAAATAAAAAGTTGATACATTTTTCGCTATAAAAACGAAATGAATCTTATGTTTCAAAGTTATCTTGTTTACATTTTTTTTGCAGGCGCAGTGAAATTGTCACAAACATTTCAGAAACTTGTCACTTGAAACAAACCTAATAGTTGAATTTAGGATAATTGGGAAATTACGTTTCTGCATAAAAATATGATTTAATAATATGTTGATATTTATATTACGGTTGTTTGTACCAGCACTAAATATTATTCCAACATCCTTACCTACCGTCATTAGTTACAGGTTGCTACAAATAAAAACCAATTTTGACTGTGGGTATAAACTTAGTTTCTCATTCCACAGTCCCCTACTTTAACAATAATCTAACATATTTTTTCAGATTACAGGTAGTCACAATGTTCACATGAACCAAACCTTCATGCTGGCACATTATCCTAACTTCTTCCCATCAACTTCTACACTCTACAAAGACGTTCAACAAGAACAAGATCTCTTAGATCTGTTCTCAAGGCGGGTGAAACTTGATAGCCTTCCGTACTCGTCTTACAGTCATTCAGCAAGGACAAGAACTCTCTGAAGACGTTGCAGACATGAGAATAAAGTGGAAAGTGGCGTGAACCCTCGGGTATTGTCTCGGGTCTCGGTTGTAGCGGATGTTACCGCCTTCAACAGTGAAAGACATCGTGGAGACTTGTTGCTCCGGGAAGTCAAGAGACTTGACGAGATAACGGATTCTAGGAGGGTTAATGTTAAGATGGAGACGTTAGAGCTAGACAGTTAAACTAAACTTGTTGCTTATTCAATTATTCTTTTTGTAAAAACGGTAAAACTATTTTTATAGGTATAGCCTTATATAGAGTATAGAACTATGGAGTATACATATAGATATTTTACATATTAAATAATACTTATGCAATTTCCTGCTTCCTTAGTCATTTTAGAGAAAAATGTTTCAAATAAAAGTTGAAGATATTTAAAATCTGCATCTGAATCAGTAAACAAATTTGAAGTTACTTACATAATAGTGGCGAGAAACACGATCAAAAATATCAATAATTCGATTTTTATAATTAGGACCTAACCATGGAAATGGAACTGAATTCAACAATTCAAGCCAATGTTCAACGTTATTCATAATCGAAGTAAGCAAGGAAACATTTCCATGATTACTCAGTTAATAAACAAGAGAGTGGGATTAAATTGAAAATAATTTGACAGATCTTTCGAAAACTTGTTGGCAACAAGTTTGAGAAAAATACTGGAGAACTATTTTCTAATTTATTGAACTCTCGAGTTATATTTATTGAGATTATTTTTTAAATTTAATCATCAGGCAAGCCACTAAATCTTTCTTTTTTGCTAATTTTTCCTTGTGCTGATGATAATTATCTGACCTCTGTCTGACATTTGTCAACAAAAACAAAAAAGCTACTAAGATTATTCGCGGTACTAATTACTAGAGCTTTATTCTCAGTATAATAATGACAGGATTGGTTAAACGCGGACACATGATATACAATGAAGCATTTCATTGATTTTTAGAAATGTCAAATAATAATCATTATAATAACTTTATTTTTGGTACCTTTGAACGTCTTTTTAGCCTTTATTGAAGCAGTGAAATGAAAATTTTCACTGATTCAAGTGCAGATATTAAATGTCTTCAACTTTTATTTGAAACATTTTTCTCTAAAATGATTAGGGAAGCAGGAAATTGCCTAAGCGTTATTTAACATGTAAAATGCCTGTTCTGCTGAATCAGTCACCACTCTGTATAATATAAAGCTTAAAAAACTAGCGTCTAATCTAAATGTAACTACTGCTTTATTCTGTTTTATGAATAGTTACATAAATCTCAAATCTAAATTCTGTAAAAAAAAAACAAACGTTAATTATTAACTGCTGTCATAACCAATGAAAACAGATGGAATTGGTCAAAAAAATATTAACAAGAAATATATGTTTCGTTAGAACATTAGATAATAATTTTAACCGATCTAAATATAGTTTTTCATAGAATATACATTTTATTTTCGACTTGAACATAAAATAAAAAAATATTGATTTTCTACTAATTATATGAAACTGCAATATTTTTATTTTGTTAATAAATATAACATCACGCCGTTTTGTTTTTGATAAATTACTTACTTTGCGCATTAATATATGTCAATCACGGTCTTAAAATAATTTAACTATTATGCTATTAATTGAAGAAATTTTAATAATTATTTTGATTCACCCTCATATACTTTATGACTGTTCTCGTGTAATTTCTCTTTAAAACCTATGGCAGGTACCACGAGCTCTGTTTTTGGAAGTGTTTTGAGAAGTGTTTTAGCCGTGTATAATGTTTTAAATTTATTTTATAAAATATACTTCAAGTAAAAATGATAGATAATATATTTCTCTATTCTGTTCGATGCATTTTTTTATAAAACTACATTTAGAACATTGTACAGATCTAAAACACATATCTTAAAACACCCAAAAACAAAGCTCGTAGTATCAGCCTATATGTTCTGCGATCTGAAAATGCAGACCTGTGATAAGTAAATATATGTTGTATTTTTAAAGAATTTAATAGCACCTTGGTATCAGACTGTCGACCATGAGATAATCAATTCGAACCCCATAACCAACAGTTGTCACTTTTAACTTTACGATTTTACCCCTGTGATTCCAGTTCCCGTAACATCTTTGGGGACCGTGACTTGACGAATGGCAACCGCATTTTAAGATAAAAATATATCACTTTGAATAATCTGAAATAAGAGAGACCCACACCTAACATGATTTAGTTTTATTTAAACATAATTTATATTTAAAAAAATGAAGAATCTATAAAAATATGCGAATTTGGAATTAAATGTTGAATTTTGAGATAAAACACAACACTCGTCATATTAAATAGCTTCCTGAGTGGAAAGCAGAGTGAATATTTTATTGTGGTCTCTAGGTGACTCTCTCGTCAGATGAAATTACTCTCCGCAACTGTTATTGCATTCAGCAATAACAAATGAAAATTCGAATAAAATATTTACAGTACTAACATAAAAATCGGAATAATGAAGTTATATGATACTGTCTTATTTTTATTTTTCTTTCAAATTCTGTTTTCCTATACAGTTTAAATAATTTTATTATTTCTTTCAGTTCCGAGCCATCCTTCAAATTTATATCTGCAAGAAACCAGAACAGCCGCTCTTTGCACCTTACAAAAACTTTGGAATCAGAGACTCAACTCATCTCTACTTAACAGCTATAATCATGAAAGGATCACCGCTTAAACGGCTTCAAAGAAACAGGCACAGGTACACATAATACCTTCTCACGATATTGTCATCTTTGATTTCCTTGAAAACATGAAAACTAAGCCTTGCGCACATTCTGCTCCCAGAATTACGCACCAATCCCCGAAGTGCGAACACAGCGAACATCAAAGACTAGAGAGTATAGATCTATCGATCTCAATAAGGGTATCGAATATCACAGTTCGGGGAAAAAGCTGAAAAAGAGCAAAAAAATGTAGATAAAGAAGTATGTTAAAAATGTTCACACAGATTTCGGCCCCTGTCAGTTTTAGATTTTCTTTACGTAGTTTTTTCCTCGAAAGATGAATGAAAAGGGCGTCAACTTCTAAAGGGAGGGGAATAATGAACTGATGGGACGTTAGGCGAACTTCGATGTTCATTTGTGTTTGACGTCATTATTATACACGCCGTTTTGATCCTCAGCTTTTACTAGCGCACTTGCATTTGATCGTGAATGTTTTTATCTTTATGTTTTATTGTTGTTTGAAGATAATGTTTAGTAATAATGACTAGTATTACGAACTGTGTTTAAGAACACTGTGAGAAATGTTCTGACTCTGTCAAAATTTTCCATAAAATAATTTAGTTCTCTTGTTAACCCTTTTTCTGTTACATTATCTATGGGTTGTATATTTGTGCTTCTCTCATGTCATACTTTCTTATTTTATTCATGATGGTTTTTCCATCTATTTTCCTAAAGAAGATTATGACATTATCTGCGTACCTAATATTTAGTTTATTATAGAGTGTATTTTTATGTCATTTTTTTGTGTCAAAGATTAAAATAAAATATATATTTTTTAAATAATGGAGTACTATCGAATGTATCATGTAGGTATGCTGTATGGATGAACGTAATTTCTTCATTGTATTATTTTATGTTTCAGCATTTTTAGCCTGTTTTTTAGGTTTGTAAATTTCAATTTTTACTAATACATTTTATTTTTTTATAGGTACTCCTGGACAACATCACCGGAGCCTTTTCCATTTTATAGCAGCCTTTTCCATTTTATAGCAGTACATTGTTCTCTGAGTAATTATAAATAAATTAAATGTTTTATAAAAGAACCATCAACCCAGAACCATCGTAGACATCATAAACAGAGCTAACTGGAGCATTTAGAAAGCATCAATTTTACCAATTTGTGATACTATTTTTTTTTATATTCCTGACGCTTTCAACATTTTCAGCTGCACCGACGCTGAATGTCGTTCCTTGCTTTTAAAAATAAATTCTTTTTTTGTTGATAAGGACAGCATAGGACTGTTCAAACATTAAATGAACATATTAATACTTACAAGAAATTTTCCATATTTTACTTAATAATTTCAGTTCGAATCCCACAATCGACAGTTCCCATTTTAAATTTACCCCTTTGGTTCCTCCTCCTCCTGCGCAAGCAGAGTGCCACATTCATAATGGGTAAAAGGCGTGATGATATATTTATTTCATAAATTTAAAATCGTTTTTAAAATTGTCAATTAAAATATTCTTGTACATTGTCAAATATTTTACATACTCTTATTTAGTAAATAATACAGATGTTAAACAATTTTTAATCTTTAAAATGAGTTGTAATAATTTTTGTTCCTAATTTTTATTTTTTGCATTTCTAGGCGCTTCTGCAGCAGGGAAGGGGTCATTCTCTTCATCATTCAAGGGCTTTTCTTACTACGAAATAGTGAATACCCGGGAGTTCTGGTTCAGATTCTACCCTTCAACTCACATCCCCAGAAAGATGTTGCAGGCATTGAAATTATAAAGTATTTATAAATAATTATAATATTAAAATTTCTGATGGTATTAAATTAAACTATTATAAATTATAGTTGTTTCATTTCTGCAAAAAAAGTATTAAAAAATCAAAACTTAGCAGTAAATTATGTTATTAGTTATAAATGTTTTGTAATGATTGCTTGACTTATTTGCGAAATAAGATTGTTGGGTGTAACGTCATATAGAAAATTGTATTATGGTATTTTCTCGAGAAATATTGCACTAAGCATTTGTAGTCTAGTCTACAAATAAATAATACAGTTGTAAATAAATGTAGTGTTAGTGTTTTTTTAGTTAAATAAATGTGAAAATAAATAAATAATGTCATTATTGGTTATAATTAAATTGAGTGTATTCTCTCAATTCACTGAAAAACGTTCTAAATTCTAACAAAAAAGTTTAAGAATTAAAACAGGAATATATTATATTTAAAACATTTTTTCATTAAAGCCCTAATTTTCAAAATATTTTAACATCTTGAAATGTATTATTTTAATTATTTTGGAAACAAAAAATATTTCCAACAAAAAAGTTTAAGAATCAACAGAGGAACATATTCCACTTGAAACATTTTTTCATTGTAGCCCTAATTTTAAAAATAATTTAACATAATATAAAGAGCTTCAATTTGTTTTGAAGTTATTTTGGGTTTTTAATCTCTCTAAATTTATCTATTCAACATTATATTAATACGTACAATAATTTAGCTCAAATAGTTTCAGAAAAATGTCCGCTATGAATGACAGATGAACATTATTATATCGTCTGTATCTTCTTAATTAACAAAAATAAATCAACAAATATGATATTTCCTAACCTCAAGATGAAAATTTGAGACTAGAAAATTCTAACTCAAATAGTTCAAGAATACACAATAATAGAAAAATGTCCGCTATAAATAACCTAATGAACATTATTATATTGTCAATAAAATTAAACTATTAATCTAGAGATAAGATTTTAGGGCTAAAGCTCAAAGAGTTTTTAAAAAATTATCGAAGTTAAAATTTCAAAATGGCATCACACCCAACACAAATATTTAGACAATGATACATAAAACTCTTGGATTCAACCAAAGGTTTATTGTTAACAAATTACCTCAACTAGTTTTGATGTGATGCTACATGCATCTTCTTCAGGAGGTGTTTTTTTCAACACAATATGTAAAAAGAAATAAATAAATATGGACACAAACACAGATGAATCTCTTCGTCAATAAATAAATACATAAAAATAAATTAAACCGTCAGATAAAATAAACATATAAAAACGTTACTTTTCCACCCAACGCAAAATTGACTCCTGCAGTATCCATATTTATTTAATTATTTAATGCTTTTACATGTTTAAAAAAATCACTGCTTGAAGAAGACGCATGTGGCATCGAAGCTAGTTGAGGTATTTTTTTTAACAATAAACTGAATTCCAAGTGATTTATTTATCATCCATCACCAGCAAAAAAATAGTCCTTATCATATCCACAATAATTCAGTAATGTTTTGCAAAATTTTAACAAATATAATAGTTCTTAATACTAGATATTGTATTCCATATTTATTTGTCAGAATTGACGCTATTGCTTTCATAATTTTTGAATAAAAAATTCAGTCTAATATCGTAGCGTACATTTATATTTTGTTAATATCAAGAGAATTTAAAAAAATAATAATTCTTACAATCCTTAATGCTAATTTTCCCAATGAATCTATCATTTGAATTATAGTTTATGGGATATCATTAAACAGTTAAGAACATTCTTCCAGGTGTGCAGATACTGAACCTTGTTGAAGATGCTGCAGCTATTTGGGTGAAATCGGCAGGTTCGTAATGTTGACTGAATAGTTAGTTGCATCATCAGAGCTCAGCAGAATCCCGGGGAACCCAGCTTGCAATATTATCAATGCACCCTGGAAAGCATAAATCGAGTGTAAATAAACAGTTTTATAAATAAATATGTAGATTTGATACAATATTCATATTAATAGTTATTTACGGTACAAGTACGTAAAGCTAGTCTTTAGTCACGAATGGGTCAATTAAAACACGAGCGTAGCGAGTGTTTTAAGACCCCTGAATGACTAAAGACGCATTACGTATGTGTATCGTACAAAATTTTATCTACGATATAATGAAAAACCACAAAAAATATAAAAAAATATTTTTATTTATGAAGTAGGATCACAATATTAAATGAGAATTTTGCCATGATAACAAAATTTTTGCAAATTTGGCGTGTTTAAAAATTTTAATCACTCGTTGCTAGGCAACCCGTGACTGCCCGTGACTAATGGGATCGTGTTACTAAACAACCGTTTTACAAACTTGAAACTAACATAGTTAAACATCAATTTTAAACACTATCGTAGATAAATATTTATTAATATCATTCAGAAACCATTTATTATGAACAAATTTTACAATAAATATAAATATGACAACCTTTTTGTTGTCAAAACTAAAATACAAAATGTTTTTGATTGACAGGGCAAATCAATTACAAATAATTTTAAATTTTGTCATAATTTCATCAATATATATTTTATTACAACATTTTTCAAGTAGTTAATACGTTGATGGTCACAAGTCAAGATGTAGCCCAAATTAATATATATTATTCAATAAAAGTCGTTGAATATGGTAATAAAATAATAAACAAAGGTAACCATTGAAATAAGGAAGATAATTACATTCAAAGATGACACTGAAATAATGCATTGCTTATATGGAAGTTAGATGTAGTTTCATTAAACAATTCGATATAAATATATCTTAACAACTCAACAATTATGAAATTATGAAAAATGAATGTGTTATAATTTGATGTATGAGGTATTTACTAATAAAAAATATAACTATGGGTCACCATACTCACTCATTGCTGGGTAATTGCATGTTCAAAGTTGAAGTTTCAAGAAAATTTATATTTTTGACAGTACTTCGCATATGAGCAGTAAAGAGTGACGTGAACTGACAACATTGCAATCAGCTGTTCCGATTAAGATTTCATTCACGAACGATAATAATAGTTATTTGTATCACAAGGTTGGAAACTGCTATTTTGAGAGTGCGAGTTTATTTTGATAGGACGAGCCGTAGGCGAGTCCTACAAATACGAGCACTCGCAAAATAGTTTCCAACCGAGGGATACACAAGATTTTTCGCGCCAACATTTATGTAAATTTAATAAATAAATTTAATTTATTACTCATTTTCTTAATGACAGGGAAATTTTTTATGTTGCTAACTTCACAATATTTGAATGTCAATTATGTTTATTTTCCAGTATCATAACCAAAAATATCTACATATTTTTATTTTTATTTTACACTGCAAATACAATTATAATTACTTACAAATATGTTTAAAATCCATAAATATTCTGTTTTCTTGTATTGTAAATACTCAATTGTAGATATATTGCCATAATATTTTTATGTCAATGTAATACTTTGACATTTCTAGCGTCAGAAGTTAGCTAAAATTAGTAAAGTGATGCCAACATATAACCATAAAAAGTTAGCAATTTTTGTCGAACTAGTACGACAAAAACATGATTTCCGACCGATTTAGAGATATGTAATTGTATCAATGACGGACGGCGGCGCGAAAAATAAATTACTAATTTTTTCAATCCAAAATATGGTAAATGATATAAAAATGTATATTTGTAAAGAAAATTGAAGTACTTAATATTATCTCATTTAAGTTCAACAGGGATGAGGTTATGACGATTACATTATTTTGACATATTTAAAATCAATTTTGCCATATCGCTTAACTTGATTTTTCATTATGATACTACTGAATTCATACAAGGAACTTAAATAAAAAATAATTAAAAAAGAAAAGGTAAACCATACATTTGGTTTTGATTAATTAATAGAAATTATTTCCCCAAGTTTTAAAGAAACAATTAAAATTAAAGGAGCTTAAATGTAACGACTCACTTGATTAAGGACATCACGGATGAACTAACTTAAGTAGGAAGAAGCTTCAGAAAAATCTTCAAATTTGACATGCTACTGGTGACAAATACAGGCTGTTCTAGAACTATCATTACGGCCATAGAAGATCTACCAGATAATTCCATTTCTCAGAAGTATTTGTAATCTACAAAATAATACAGAAAATTAGTTTGTGTTTACATCAATAAATAAATAGGTTAAATGTTTATTTTGTTTATTTACCTCTACATTCATTTGCTATTTGGCAGACTCAGGATTTTGGGGCTATTTGCTCATATCTAAGTTTCAGGATAAATGTAGGTGCATCTATTTGAATTTGGATATAATCGATATAATACTGTCAAAGTGCCAAACAATATGTTCTTACACATGATATTAAAATATATTACATTTACTCAAGAAACACAGGATTTATTATGAATATGTTTATTAATCCCAATTTAAGAATTTTGTTCATGTGAATTCATGTATGACCATATTTCGTTATACTGCGAATGTCATTTTAAACAAAGATCAAAGAACTAGAGCTCAGGTGCATGATCGTTCTTTCAACAAAGCCATGAAGAGCGAACGTACTTTGAGATCCCTTCTGTAATTACCTGACTAGTGACTTAAGCTTTACCTGCAGAGTGAAACACGTCCTTGGTTCTGCAGGATACACCGGATGTCGACGGCGGTTACTTGAAACTACATACGAGATGTTCCGCCCAGGATGTCGCAGTCAATAAGACTAGAAGACATAGGGATATGCGTGCAGGTACTTCAAAGATTGAGCAACCGTCATTGAAAATACGTTTGGCTGGTACTCAACAATAGACGATGGAAGGTGACCTGTTCCCCTGTACGTAATGATGTAACAGAATGTACCTAAAAATTTTATTTTTATTTGAAAAGTATAAATCTTGAAAAAAATATGGTATGGTCATCACTCTACTTTCTTAAACGTATTAAAATGAACTAAACTGCAAACGTATAACTTATTCCTTGCGTATGACTTCATGTTGACAATTATTGACATATACATGTTAAACCTGTTTAGTTTCTTATTCTCTTTGTAACTATGACTAATATATAATATTTAATCTTTAAAATTTTTATATAGTAATGCAAATATTGCTTTCATAATATTTTATATGACATATTTTTTTACACTTCACTAATATTTACATGTAGATGTTAAAAACATTTTATTTTTATTCCTATTTTAACCAACATTAATAAACTATATTCCTAAATATATAATATAGTGTTTCTCAAAATTAGAAGAATTTTCAGGAACAGTGAAATAATATTTTAAATTCCAATTTTTTTGCTAACATCTTTTATTTGAAACTTTTCTTCACAGCTAATTCTATTTTTGAAAAAATTAAATTTATTGTTTTGTGTGTCCAGTAAACTTCCTTTGCCAGTTTTTAAATTTTATTAGAAATCAACTCAGCTCTGCGTATTTTAACGAAACTTATAAATTTGAAATTTTAGTTCATTCCATATCTTATTTTGTATTGATATTGCACGCTTAGACACACATTAATCCATCTATTCATCCACACATACTGTAATTATTGAGGAAATTATCAAAACGAATACAGTAGACCTCAAAACATGCATTTTCCCATTAGCGATTTTTATCATGATTCCAATGCTTCCTTATACTTTGTATAAGAAAGAAAAAATTATTGCACATGTTCTTACCTTCCGCACCTACCGGATGTAGATTTAAAATGTGGAATATAGGGATTACAATGTTATTTTTTTTAATATTGCTGTAAATGTTTACATATTCATTGTACAGCAAAAGTAAAAAATACAAGTTATATTTATTCATTTACGTTTGTGTGTGTGTGTACTGATTTTTGTGTACGAAAAAGTCAAAATCTAATGATATCACTTTCAAATTTCATAGTTAGATCTTAATTGTGTAAGTCTTGATTTTGATAGCATTCCATCAATCAATCTAAAATTGCAATTGGCTTGAAAGCCTATAAAATTTGTCAATAATATTTCAATAAATAATTGTTTTATTTTGTATTGTTTAAAAGTTGTATTGAGCGTTTTGAAAATGAAGAAAATTTTTATATAAATATTAAAAATGTGCTTAGCATGAAATTATATATATATATAGGTTTCTACAAAATTTTAAAGATATTCGAGCTTCTTTTGAACAAAATTATAGTTTAAATAAATAATTTAAGAAAATTATATGAAAATCAAATTACCAGGGTACGATCACATGATAAGAACATCAGACAATAAGAAAGAAAAGGTAAAAGTATAAAAGAAACAATGTTAGCAGCAAACGACAAAAAGAAATCGAAACAATTCGTAGAAGAAAATTAAATTGTGCCTCATCCATGGTCCCAAAAACTTATAAAATTTAGACTAGACTGCATACAAAAGTATTCAAAATAAATAAAGATAATACTGTTTCAAAATTGGCAAAATATTTTTTCATAAACATATTTAACCTAAATATCAAAACAAAACAAGTAATTACCGTCATAATACTTCCTAAGAACTTCTAGTGTTCGAAGCAATAAAGCTGCGCTGTTCTTGTGGAAAGGAAATGAAATGTAAAGCACAAGTGAATCTTCCCACGTGTTGAATTGAATGACTCCGGGTCCCCAGCTGAAGTACTTCAGACGTTGCCTTAGAGCTGGTATCTCACATCGAATTAAGTCTTGAACCCTTCCAAGAAAACCAAAGACTGAAGGTGAAGAGGCGCGGCTACAAGACAACACCGTGCAAGAAGCGGAAGTAAGAGTACGATTACAGTTGGTAACGTTTTCGTGCTTCAACGACTTTTCCTGCAAAAAAGACACAGGTACATGATGGAAGTCTCTATTGTGTTTTTTTTTAGAACAATTGTACTATAGTTTAATCAGATTCAGAGTGTAATTCCCAAAAATAAAACTAGTTCTTACGTGACTTATTTTTAGATTTAAATTAAAATTTACATATATACATTTTAAAGATACATAATTTTTAATACCAAAACAGGAAACAATGGTTAAGTTTTGAGAAAACAAAGTGCAAAATTTAATTTCTGAAATAATTAAAATAAAAATGTTTACTCCACAGTCCAAATCCAAATTATTCATTATATTTTTATTTTAATGGAGTTACGATAATGAAACTTTAATTCTTTGGCTACAATAATACATGAATACAGTGTGTCCCATTTAAGGTACGAATGCATTGGGATCTCGAGAAAGCTTTTATGCTTTGAAAATTAATATTTCCATACTAATTATATTTTCCAACGACCACTAAGAAAAGTACAAAAATTCACAGGTTAAACTATTATTGAAAGTTGGTTATTTCATATCACTAGCAATGCTGTGTGATATGAAAGCTTGTTAGCCAATCAGATGCGCCCGCAACTGTTTATAACACGCTTTGATAACTCAGCGAACTAAGCTAAGAATTTGTATTTAAAATTTTACAGTTGCAGATAATTTGCGAAATTTACACGGATTAAGAAGATTAGATACTGATAAGATTTTAATCTAATTTTTGGTAAATTCTGATAGCAATGATGTTAACATAATCTGTTTTAATATTTTTATGTACCTAAATTTAGTATTTTTTTTATATGCACAACAAGTGCTGAAAGTGTATTTCACACTAGTGTGATTAAACTACTCGGCTTCGGCTTGTGGCTCAAACATCACACTCACACACATTATGTATTATTGTCTGTGAATTATGAATTTGTGGATACAAAATAATCTAATTAAATATAATTCGACAAATTAGTAAATAATTCTGCAGTTTCTTTCTCAAACTTGTTGCCATTTGACAATAATCACAAAAGTTCGTAGGGTAGTATTTTTCGAAAAATCTGTTAAATTATATTCAATTTATTTTCACTCTCTTATTTATTATTAGATACTTCATATATGCAATTATGTATAAAGAACTTGTTTTTCTAGATTTAGACCTTCCAGTGCAGTTAAAAAGTCATGCAAGCCCATAAGGGGCCCTCCTCGCGCAGCTAAAAGCTGTTAAGTTAATGTTAAAGACGTGTGCTTCAATTTGCTAATGCATTCAACCTTACCTGCATATGAACGCTTGGTTGAAGTACAGAACCCTCGCTTTAGAATTTAGAATCTCGGCTTTCTGAGCGTCCACATGAACCAAATCCGGTATTTAGTCGCAAAGGCACAAAGGCATCCACAGATGATAACGGAGAGATGTGCTGATGTGCGCAGGGTGGGCATGGGACGAGGGCTGTACAAACTACACAACCGTCAGCAGCTGTCATCGGTGATTTCAACGAGAGATACCTACAATCAATGGCGGATTAGTCAACTGACACTAGTGGCTAGTGGCACACTGTCCAACAATAACAACTTTAGAGAATTATACTTGTTAATACATATTATATAGGCAAAAATTAAATTTCCGGAACATAAAACCTTTAAAATCACATAATTTGCATTGCAAGTATTAAAATAAGCTCCGTAGTAAAGTGGTAAAGCATCAGATTGTGGATCATGAGTTCAATGATACCCTCACTTCGAATCACAGTTACCATTTTAACTTTACATCTGTGGTCCCCACTTGGGAGCGGTTTACTTGACTGTTGATAGCCGCACTTTCCTCGTCCAAATACAGATTTTTTAAAATTAGAGGCTCGCCATTGGAATCTCGTAAACTAAACGACTTCGGTTAAATTAGACAAAAATTACAAACCTAGTAGGTAAATTTAATGATGTTTTTGTTTTGCCGGAAAAATACTTAGGTCACTAGAAATGGACAAATAATCTATTTACGTTTATTTTTCTTCCTAGTACGAAGATAGCAGGATTTGTATTAGCAGATTTCAACGGAAATATTCATTCTGATCATCCCTGAATCCATTTTGATTAGCTTTGCCGCGACGACTGTACGTACGTATGTACAATGTAAGTATCTCGCATAACTCAAAAACAATTATTATAAATTAAATATAAATATCATCAAGCCTTTTACCCATTATGATTGTGGAACTCGTCTTACGCAGATCTCGGTAAGTGTTATATATTTGCGTATGAAATGCGGTTACCAAACTCAAGTCATAACTCCTAAAGTTGTTAGTGGAGGAGGAAGCATAGTAGTAAATTTAAATTGACAACTGTCGGTAGTTGGATTCGAACTAAGGATCTCACGATCCACAGTCCGATGCGTTACCACGGAGCTATTTACCCCATTAAACAAGTATTGACAGTAGAGTGTAGAATATGGAAATTTTGCATTTAACGTCTACTTGCGTACCTTTTTTTTATTGTAATCGGCAGTGCCAAAATGGCACTTATCTCGAAGGGTTTTTTTTTTTAATTTTTCGTATAATTCAAAAACGGTAAGCCGTATAATGTTAAAAATTTTTTGTATGGAACTGTTACAATATCTAGTTGTCCATTTTTACCTCCCGCCTACCTCTAGGTAAGGGAGGTATTATTTTTCGTCAAAAAAATGGGAAGTGAGTTTTCAATGAATAAGCACGTTTTGGTTTATGGTCCCAACAATACGATTTTACTATTTTCGCCATGATGTCTGTATGTTTGTATGTGGTGTGTACCGATTTTTTCGTCTCAAATAACACAAATACTATAATACTAAAAAATACAATTTTGTGTATTTTTGCTTCTTATACTTATATGAAGAGCTGATTAGATTTTTGATAAAATTGTCAACCGGAAGTAGCAGTTCACAAGAAGCCCTCAACAGTTTTCCGAGAAAAAACACGGTTAAATTTAATTTTTCCACAATTTATGTTATATTAAAAATTGTAGAATATTTAATTTTATATCTGCTTGATTAAACTAATTTTATTAATTTTCATTTTAGAGACAATAAAATATAAAGCAATTAAATTTCCTAAATCATGCATTCCATATGCACCATGGAACACTTAAAACTTTTAATTTTAATCCGAAATGTGACACATGTCATTGAGATTGAGAAGCTGATTTCTTAGTGAAATATATGTCAAAAAATTAAATAAATTTCGAGAGAAAATTAAATTTCTTAAATTAAATATAAAAAAGACAAATAACAAGGTATTTTCCTGTATCATCAAATACTAGTTTATACCGTTTAAGAGTTGTATTGGGCGAGAGGTTATGTGCTATCACATCAGATTTTTTTCTTCTGGTTTAATAATTACATGGTTTTTTATGTTTTTCTAGCGATTATTCCAAAAATAAGCCGAGTTACATTTAAATTAATATTTAAATTTTATAAACAAATTATTAATATTTCTCTTCGTTGTGCTAGTACCATATAACAAATTTAATGTCTACCTAATTTATTTATTTTATAAGGTACCCATGCGAATAAATGAGTGAAATATTAATAATTTGATTATAAAATCTTATATGTTAATCCAAGATACTATTTGTTCGTTGTTTGCAATAATGTATGTTAATGTAGTAGTCAACTTCCGATTGTGAACTATGGGTTCCGGTGCAAAAATAATCTTTTATGACTTAACATAATGAAGAAGTTTTCCTTCACAATTGTTTTTACTAAAGCTCATGCAATAATTTTAGTTAAGTTCTCTTAATTAAAGAATTTAATTTTTGTTATCAAATATAATTTTTCTGTACTAATAAACTATAAAGCATTCATTCAATGTTTTAATCATATCTAAAATTACTATCAACCTGCTGCGGCATGGGTTACCGCTGTCGGAGACATGCGCTTCTAATAGTAACATGGTAGACGATGGAGAATAGAAAAACTTCGCACACATGACCTTTTGAGTGCTGAGAGATATCGTTTTTATTTCGTCTCATTGCTTTTATCCACAATACTCTACTTTTTAATTGTTTTATTTATCAATCCTGATATATTATATCACTTTCGCATTCAAATAAACCTTTAAAAACACGAAAACAGTATGGTAGACAGACAGCGGCACACTCTACGATTGTTTTTGTGCGTTTTTTGAAACAAGTTTTTAAAATATGAATATTTACCCCTTTAGGATAATCAAATTAATTTTTACCTATTTTTCTATAGATACAGGGAGTATAAAATGTACTTTAAAATTCCATTTGAAAATTACGCATGTCTCCTATTCATAAACTCATCGATAGATGAACAAAATTAACCAATAATTTTTTCATGTCAAATATTATTAGAAGTGTGTAGCCTACTTCATTAAAATCATACTATTTGTTCCAATTTAAAAATATATGTTCGTTCAATCTTGTATATTTCAACTATACATTCCAAAGTTGCAAAATATATATTCCTATACTTAATATAACAAATCAAATTCTAAATTGTGATACATAAATATTGTACACCCCTAAATCATTGAATGCATCACTTCACGTAGTACATTCTAGCTCTGTGTATTACACGGGCCGTGGTGAAGGTAAAAAATGCGTTGGTCCGTATATATTCAGTCGTCGTTCACTGGCGTTCAGCGTATTTGGCATTGTTGCGATGCGGCCGACCAGCTAATGAGGATAACTAGAGTTAGGTCAATTCTTTACAAACCCAACTGCTGAGAGGAATCAACGCACCACATCTCTATGTGTCTGCGTCTAGGGATGGAACATCCCCCAGGATCAGGAAACACCAGGTGGAGATAGAAACTCAACTGACAATTGACTATTGCGCGAGTCTAACTCTGTAATATTGACATTATTTAAATTGTGCATATTAAGTATTAAGTGGCATTAGTATAGGTGTGAATGTTATTTCATAAAAAATAAATAATGGTATATTGCACTACAAGTGAGTGAAATAAGTCATTATACATAAGATGTTAACGGTGGTAATTCTTACGAATGTGTGATATGCGACGTTTTATCATACGAGTACACAAACAACTTTTTATATGAAATTATTTAAATGTTGCTTTAAATATGTGAAAATAACGTTTAAAAAAAATTACTCTGGTTTTATTCGGTTGTTAGAGTTATGCTATTTAAGTGCAAATACAGTATATAGGGTATTACAGACCACCCGAACCCCTCCAGTATCTTGCGAAAAAGAAAACAGATTAAGAAACCAAAAAATAAGTCCAAAATATTTTTGAATGGTACCAAATGTAAGATCGGGTTGGGTGGAGGGGGGTACTTCATAATATTAAATGGTAATCCCCAGTTATTATTGTAGATTCTAATTCTGTGATAAAAAACGTGAAGGTTTTGTCTGAAAGAAAATTCCGGTTCACGATAGATGGCGCTGTAATCGCGAAATACAGATTGATAGATATTGACGGTTTTCAAAGTCAGATTTGAAAAATAAAGTTAAGCCGTGTTAATATTTTATAAATATGTAAGTTTAGGGTTAAACGTATTGATGCACATTTGTTATATCTTGTAGCAATTTCATTTATTTAGAAAACTATTGCCATGTACTCGTACAAATATTTAATCTGTTGCTATGCATTCCATTTACTTTTCGTCGTATAAATTTATCATTTGTTAGATCTTCTGTACTTCTGAAATTATTTCTTCTTTCTTCGTTGTCCATTCTAAATCTTGTAGTATGTTCATATTTTTATTTTCTTTTGTCACATAGTCATCTGCTTTTAGTTAACTGGTATATGTTTTGCATATCTCTTGCCTTCTTAACTGAGCGTATATGTTTAAATGTCTCCATTTAATTTTGTCCGCCACAATCTGACTCATATTTCTTCGTCGTTCTTTAACCGTCGATAATAAAATTTTGTCCTTTTTATTTCCCATTGCTTTTTTTTTGCCTACTTACTTCCGCCTGTTCTTGATATTTGAAATTAACTAACTAAAAAACTAAATTTTTGGGTAGCTTAAGGCTTGAAAAATATAAATCCGCTCCTGACATCAATATCTATACATTATTTACCTATTTTCATTCCATCTTCGACGCGTTATAAACCACAGAGCTACAAATTATAAAATAACGTAAATTAACGGCTTTGTTATCTCATAATAATGATAAAAACTACACAATGTTATAATTTTATGGCATTTCCAATATGAAATTTATTTGATTGCAAGTCGCGCCATTGACGTGAAGTCAAATTGGTGGAGCATAAATTGAGGCAGTCAAAGCACTTTGAAATTGATGTGTGTCAGATATTTAGTGATATAACTTATATTTTACAAGTACATTTACGTATAATTGATATCATGCAAAAATTTCGAATAAAACTATAGTGTTTAGAATTGAAAATTGTTTATCTGCGATCATACATTATATCTTATATATCCCATTCATTTCAGGCAAGTAATGACTTACATTACCGCACTAGTGCGTTTTTATTTTATATTACACTGCAGTGTTTATTTGGTTGCCATGATTCTCCGCTCATTTCTATCATTTTACTATTTTGATTTCAAATCATTTAAATTTTTATTTAAATAAAAACATATCAAATTAACTGTTTTATCAAATTCCTAACGATCGTAGATATAATCTTGGCTACATCTTACTAATTGCGTTAGTAACAAACATCTTACGGTAGAAGTTATTGATAACTTTTATTTTTAGTGACTAAAATTAACTATTATACTAAAATGTATACATTTGTCATTCGCCTAAGTGTCGATCTTTCCATCTACGAATAAAATACTTAATAAATTATTCGCCGAATAGATGAAAAATGTCGCATCGAAATTATAGCCCAAATGATAGTAATTGTTCTAGATGTCTTTTTTTGATGCGAAGTTTTCTATTTATTCGACGAATAACTTTTTTGGAAGTTTATTCGTAGATGGAAAGACCGGCCTTAAATATAAGAAAAAAAGAAAGATACAATCCTCATAATTAAATAATACAAGATAGAGACTGTTCACACTGATGTAATTATGTGTAAGACTAATTTCCAATGCATATGCTGAATACATCCAGTACCATAAAATTACAGGTTACATGTAGTGTGCGTCATTTTAAAACTCATGAATCAATTTGCAAAAGTCATTAAATCATTACGTAGAATTGCTGGATTATACACCAACACTTTCAAAGCAGTAAAATTCATTCTACATTCCAATTCATAATTTCAAATACTGAGAATCTAATTAAGTGCAGTAATCCTCAGCTGGAAAGCTATAAAGCTGTAAACTATTGTTCAGTTATCCTACTTCAGGCTAAACAAATCCTGTCGGCGTCGTGAAAGCCATTTAGTCATCTTGTCGTTGTTTCAGTGGGTTTTTCCGCTCGTTGCAATAAGCACTCGACTTGTTGCTGTCAAATTAAACAGATTAACTTGGTACCTGTAAATGACACCAATTGCCTATCCTCCAATGTGTAAAGACAATGGTATGTGAGATTAACTTTGAATTTTAAAATTGCTGTTTTAATCTTTTTATTTATGTGAGTTCTAGGGTGGGTCAACGTTATAATTAGTGATGTAGCTATTACCTATTTAAATTAATATTATGATTGCAGTTAAAAATATTTCGTTTATATGCTGAATTTTTATTTAAATTAATAATGACAATGTTTTTGTATTTTTAGATCTTCATAATATTTTGAAACTATGTACATATACATGTTTAGGTATGTGTCTACGCAAGATAATAGGTATTTCTAAAGAATTATATTACAAATTTCAATGAACAATTGAACCGTAAAATATGTTCGGGGTGCCATGTAATTGACAATGAAGAATGTCATACAACAGTTATGAAGTTATATGAGGTTATCGTTATGAATATGATTCACCCTAGTTTATTAAACATAGCATAATAGTGGAAAGGTACAGGGTACAGTACACGCAACTGAAAATGAATCAATGTATTTTGTATTAGAAATACTCGTACATACCAAGTACAAAACTGAACAACAAGAGTAATCGTAGAAAAAAGAAAGGGCCATGTGCTTTTAGTGATGCAATATCACACCTAATATCAAATAAGTAACATTCTGTTCATCTTGCACAATATAGCAAAATTAAAGATAAACATACGCAAATTATTCTAACCATTTTATGCATACTTCTTCTTTTTATAGCTAAACATAGTGACGGTAAGAATGAATATGAAAATCTGAAAATCGAAATTTTTCCCGATTACAATACTTCCATTACTTTGTAATACAAGTAAAAATCTGAAAAAAATTGACAGAATTCATTTCACTATTAAGAAAAACTATCGACGATCGTTCAAAATTAACGTTTTACATTTCAATTCTACTCTCCTCTTTGATTCTTTTCATTTGATATGAAATCAAGTAAGATTCAAATAACTCGTATATTTAAAAAAATTACTTCATTCCTCCCCAAGAACTTTGATTTGATACCAGATTGGACAAGGTTAAAAAAAATACATATATATACAAAGGACATTGAGAAAATTCAGGGGTCCTCAAAAAAATTAATATTATTTCTAATATCTCTTATATGAAACTTTTTTTCAGTTGATTTTCTATTCAAAATTAATTGAATTTATTGTTTTGTCTATTAAGTACACTATCAACAACATATACAGGGTGTTCATTTTAAGTGGTACACTATTGCTATTTCGAGAACTATAAGAGCTATGACCAAATAATACAAAATATTTGAGAAAAATTCAAAATTAAAAATGTATCATTTCTATTTAAATATGCATATACAAAGTTTGCCATGGAAGGAAACAAATAATTCAAATGCAGAAATAATTGAAAAAACTGTAGTTTTGAGAATAATTATTAATTTTGTTGTTACAATACAGAAATACAGAGGTACACTTCAAAAAATTTATATTAAAAATTGTTTGATTTATTTGTTTTCTTCCATGGCAAACTTTGTATATGCATATTTAAATAGAAATGATACATTTTTAATTTTGCATTTTTGTCAAATATTTTGTATTATTTGGTCATTACATATTAATATCATTGAATTCAGAAAAAAATACTGAATCGAATAAGCAAATAAAAAACGTAGGTTGCTATTTAAAATAAGAAAGTTGCACACCGCATTTTGAGAACCACTGATCTAAAAAAAATCTTGTTTCACTCATTTTAATTGTCTTATAATATAGAAATTGTTTGCTAATTTAACCGACCTCGTAGCTCTTATAGTTCTCGAAATAGCAATAGTGTACCACTTAAAATGAACATCCTGTATATTCGTATTATCATGAAACGTATAGTTATGAAATTTCGTTACTCGGTTGTGAATTACAAAACATACGGACGCATCTCTTTGGATTTCATTGAAAAAATTAACTAAAAGTAATTCATATATTTCCTTAAACTAAGCATAAGAAAGTAAAAATTATTCAAATAAATTGATAGAAAACTATAAAGAATATTATCATTATTCCATTTACTCATTATTGGATGTCACTCTTAACTTATAGGAAATTTTGGACATAGGTATAGTTGCGCGTATAATTACCAGCTGGAAATTTCACACCCTTAAAGGTATTAGTAGAGATGTATCTACAGGAATAATTTTTGTGATTATTGTTGTCAATAATAAAAGATACTTAAACACTCTATTAATTACTAGATGAATTAAATGACATCAACCTTGACTGTCAATGTAGAATCAACAAATTTGCATAAATTCTTTGAATATACTCGTACTAACCGTATCGTCTAAGCACAAGATTATTTTATATCTTCGATTTTAATAAAGAAATATTTCTCATTCTATTATTCACCTGGCATTGTTCATAATTCATCCCCTTGTTATGACGATTATTAATAAACCAAATCGTGAGCGATATTGCTTCCCTTGTATGTAATACGAGGGTGAAGTGCGACTGCGATCTACCCCTGCGCTCGTCAGAGGGGTGAGAGACGACGCCACAACAAGCCCACTGCGATGAGTTCGATGCCATGTGGTCCAGCAACAGATGCCTTCGACGCCAGGACGCCTGTAGGTACCCCAGACGGATATTACCTGCAACATCAACTAATGAATCACATATATTCACACGGGGTGCACCGGTGTAATTGCATGTAATTATATTGTAAACGAGATAGGAGTGTCATATGGGCGAATGACATGATCGCCTAGGTGACACAATGTTACATTATGGGAAATTAATATCTAATGTTTTGAGTGAAGAATTTTTAATAGCTAAATGAAAAGAGATTTTGCTCATGAAATCAAAAAAATTCAGATATCTTCATTGATTTGTTTAAACCAAATTATTAAATTAGTCCTAAAACAAACAATTCATGTTACTTGAGTACTGCATTCAATCCATATGTGATGTTTTAAACTCGAGACGCAGAATTTTAAATACTATCCACTGTTACTGCAAAAGCCCGAGTTACAATAAATCCTTAGATTTTCCAGTAAAATCTAAGATTTTAAAACTCTTAATGGTAACAGTCCAACAGTTCTGTGATCATCGTTCAGTGCAAATTTTTACCACCATTCCCTTGTTACATCTTAGGATTTACCTTAAATACATGGTAAATAACCTAACCTGTAAATCTGAGGTTTGTACCAGGAAATTATTACATTTACCACCTTATGTCGGTTAATCCTAAGATTTACTTGTAAGATTAACCAATATACGAGATAAAGTAAAATTTTACACCCAAAACACATACTTATTTTATAAATAGGTAGATCAGATAGCGCACGGTTTTGGAGGTCCACACTATTTAATCTTTTGTCTTAGAGGCTCATGAACAACAAGATATTTTGAGCATCACAACTTTTTATTATTATTTAAATTAATTAAATCTTTAAAATAAAAATATCATTATACCATTTACTAATTTCTCGTATATAACGTCATGCTATATTTCACTCAGTGGGGTAGCTCGAACCCAGAAACATAGTCAACCAACAATCAATCTCCTCCAAATATTCCTATCCTGACGCACCACTTTCGCTTCGTCCACATTCATACAAGCTCGTTTATTTTTCAATTTTCACTTTCGAAATTTTTCGTTAACACAACAAACCATCAATCAAACCACTTATTCCTCGGACGTCCACGCAATCGTTCACCCTCAATCTCGCCCGCATATATTAGTTTCACAAACCTTTCATTCGTCATTCGCTCAAGATGTCCAAACCACTTCAACTGACTCACTCCCACTTTCTTAACAATATACTTCTTAATCTCACACTCACCGTACACCAGTGTGTTCCGGATTCGATCACGTCTCGTATACCCACACACTCCTCGCAAATATCTCATTTCTACAGCAGTTATACGTCGTATATGCTTCTTCATCCACACCCAACATTCAGAACCATACATCAATGTAGCCGAGATGATACATTTATCTATAAAATACCATAAATTACCATTTGTATTTGTGGTGGTTGGGATATTTTCGAAGCACCATATGATTGAATTTGTCACCATACTAATAGGCATCTATTGTTCGGGTGTGCGATATGGGAATATAAAACAATCCCACGGTGCTAGAGCATTCCGCATGATCACATGTTGCAGAGAATCATCGCATCCGTAGTTCCATCAGTGGGCGATGTCGATCAGAGAGGGCTATGGAAATTTAGCGTCATATGTGCACGGCATCCCCAGCATAGATGTGTGGGAATGCATGGGTTTCATGTAGGTTTCCCTAACTAGTTAAATATCATCACGTGAGGGTGGAGGGTGACTGATTATTATCTCTGTTGTCCAAACAGGTGACATACCGATTATGAAATAAATAAAAAAAAAAACTATTACTGAACTACGAGTAGCTATTGAAATTGATTACATTAAATTTCTTATACGTAGTACAAGCTAGTACAGAAATAGTGAAAAAAAAAACGATATTGAAATTATTCAGTTTTGAGGTCCTTTGAATCCGTTTTAAACTTTTTTCGCAAAGACCTATACAGATGAATGTGCGTTTGTATGTCAACGAGGTAGAGTAACAAGTAATAACTCTTCACAATTATAAGTTTCATTATAATGTTCAACTAAGTGAAGTTTACGGGACACACAAAACAATAAATTCAGTACGGATTATATATAAAAACATCTGAAAAAAGTTTCAAACGAATAATGTCAATACTTAACAGTATTTCTGAAAAATATTACTTGCAATTTTTTTGTATCAGTACAGGAAATACATTGTAAATTTTTACATATAGCGATATGTTGTTCCCTATCCATAATTGTAAGTAAGTGAATTCTACACGGTGTTTCCTCCGATAACGCAACATAGGGATTTCAATTGTAAATTCTTAGTGTGCAATTATTTGCTCCTATAATTATTTTAGAGCAAACGTTTATTTAGATTTTATCAAGGGAAAAAATTCTGTATCTATTGGTACCATTGTTCTTAAATTTTCATCATCCAGAAGAGAAGAAATCGAAGAAACTTAATTTAATATTTTTACAAAATTTAATGATGCTATGAAACAATTAAAACAATAAATAAAATATAAGCGCGCTAATATTTGCACTATTACCCCATTTGCCAAATTACATTGTTCTAATCAGTTATTGGTTTGTTTTAATTTCCGTTATAAAATCATTTAATTATTTCTACTTTTTCTTGCACTGAGTACATTATAACAACGGTATTTAATCATCAGTTTAAACGATTTCTCCTCTTTCGGACAATGGAAATTCATGAACAATAGAATCTCTAGACAAAATCTAAATAAAACTTTGCTCTAAACACCCTGTATATCTAAATCACTAGCATAAGTTTAACATTGTATAAAATTGTTCATTTGTAGGTACTAATATCCATGAAATTTAATCAAAATTACAAACAAATGCAAAACATTTTTTCAATAGTTTCAATAAACACCCTTACACGCAAATTATATTGTACAATTATTGAATTATTTAATACTTTACGCACAATGAATCCATAGATTTTTATCTCCCGCCACATTCTGTAAGGGAAGAAAAATGGTAAAATTCGGTACTATAATTTTTTTTTCAATGGATTAGAAATTCTATGGTTATGGTTTCTCAAAAAATAATGAACCTAATTTTTTCAATTTTATATTTATGTCTTCGCAAGAAGAGCATATTAGTTTTTGGTGAAAATTCAATGACCGGAAGTACTACTTTACTGGATATCCCATCAGGTTATTTTGAAATATCTCATTAAATAATAGTTCTAAAACAGCAATTTTTGTATTCAAATTTTTATTATCTACAATTTCTGTATAAATTAAATTAGGTTAAAGAAAAAAAAATTTTGACATTTTGCTACGGACGTGTGCTTTTTAAGATACAAAACAACGTAGGAAAAATGTAATTTTTTGTGCCATAATTGAAAAATACATTAGTACATACATTTTAAAGATGGATACGTTCTTCTTGATGTATTGTTTGATAAGAAATCTATGATGACGGCATGGTTTTTATTCATGGTAAGTTTTTTTTTAATAATAGTTTTTATTCTAAATAGATACCTATTTATGTTATTTTTAGAACATTATAAAATGTAAAATACGGCATTCTCCTTTCGAGAAGTTTTATTAGAGAGTAATTTAATAAAAAGTCTACGGCGGGCGATAATGTGCTGGCCACATCAGATTTTTTCTTTATATCTGGTGGAATCTAAACCATTCGGACATATATAGTTATATGGTATAATAATGACGCATAAACTCGCCTAATATGTCTAGAGACAGGAAAAAATTAAATTATTTATTTGAACAATAATAATACAATAAAAACTATCACGAAGTCTGACTCCCCTAAAAAAAATCAATACCCCTATTTAAACAAGTGACTAATTTCCCATACATCCCCTCATTCAACTCACCACGTCGAATCCCATTAGCTCTCCGGCGTCCAAAGGCGTGGCCTGCACCCTTCGCCCGTAGTAGGGCTATCCCTCCACCAATCACATCCTCGGATCTTCCCAGTCATGTCAAGTCACAGGGCCCCATTCATCATCGGAGATCTTCCGCCAAGCTGGCGAAACTTAAGAGCAAAAGCCCTAAAGTTAGCGAAGTTACTGTCAGTGACTCGTCGGGAGTTAGGGGGTTAACACAGTATTGGAAGAGTGGTTTTTAAAAGTTGAAATTTGGTGGAAGTTCTGGACTTGAGGATTGTAAAGTTAAGTGAGTGATGATGAATATTATGGCGGGTAATATGCAGAGTGATGGAGCTATCATGCAGATGGATCCGAGGTTGCAGCCCCTTCCGAAGGTTTCGCCGCCGTCGTCAAGTAAGGACTTTACTATTTTTATTCGAAATAAACGCAAAAATCTGGAAATGTACCTGGCATTCTAAAATAGTATATTATATCTATAACAAACTTCATAAACATCTCTTTAGACAGGTGTTTTTGAGGAACGAATTAAGTTAGTGCATAAAAACGGGTATCTAAAGAGTTTATAAACGAATGACATACTTTTTTTATGACCGCAAATTAAAATAACAATTTAATGATTTTATTTAAACATACACAATGAAAGATGCAGCACAGCCGCAAATTAAAATAACAAAAAATAGTAATATTTTATTAATTATTTATGTTAAGAGTTAAATTGAAAAAATATCGTTAATTAGTAAAAGAAGTTAACTTCAGTCCGTACTAAGTTAGTTGCTCTAAATTCACGCCGTTATTACAAAGCTCCTAGCATGTAAAGATGTGATTAAAATGTTATTTTTCGCCATTTCAACCAAATCACAACCATAGATTTCTTACCAATCTTCAAAAAATTAGTTTCCAATTATGACACATTTTCAAACATTGTTTTATATTTTTCTAAAAGCACTGGCTGTCTAATTTAATCGAAAATCTAAAAATATAATTTTCCTTTAACGTGTTGTAAATAGTAAATGGTGACAGTAAAAAGGAATGTTCAAAACAACAATTGCATAAGGCATCTAATACCGCGGTACTTGATTCACGACCAATCATCCTGATGAAATAAGGATCACAAAATGTGCGACGGTCTTCGGTTACTATATTATAGTGCCCCGAAAGCAGCTTAAATGAGCTGTCGCTTACGAGTTTATTGAAAGTAGAGAAATTATTTTAATCGGAGAGTGCAGCAGGATTAGTACTTATCCCGGCATAATTTATTATCATAATTTTCGGCTTATCCAATTTTTCCATTATTCGGTACCTACATTAATTAAGTTTATAGATCTAATTACTTGAATAAAGCAGGGAGAATATAGCGAAATGTATTACATTATAGTATGAGGAGTCTAAATATTGTGACAGAATGAAATTAAAACTAAATATATACAATGTAGAAATACAAATTGAGGTTAGTAATATACAAGCGGAGATAACGGCGCGTGTTTCTCTCAATAATAAAGACGAACATCAAATGATCCATGCAGCAGGTTGCCTTGTTGGTCGGTCGCAAATATCTACATAATAAATATGAAATTTCTAAGGTTGTAGTTTTAACGAATTTAGCTGCTAATTTTGCAAAAATTAAAGCCCATAATATAAAAAGCCCTTAAATTAATTTCTTTTGATGTTAAATAGATTTGTAAATATTAAACATCTACAAGCCGTTTCAAATTTTTATTTTTTATTTTTTATAAAAGTGGATAGAAAAGTATAATGCCGTAATAAAACAACTAGTTTAGTCCAGTCAAATTTGGATTTTGCGTATACAGTTTTGGAGGAGTTTTTTTTTCTCTTAGAGTGCGTACGCGTTAACTTCAAGCCACCAAGCCTATTAATTTGTTAGGTTACTATATGTTTTATGTGTTGCTGAACATTAATTTCAAGTTTGCCACCTCGTAACTTTTCTGCTTAAAAAGTTATAAGCGAAAAACAGTGAACAACCCGGGGGTTTTTCGGGTTTTTACGATTTTATCGTAAAAGGTTAATATTACGGTAAAAACTGTTACGTAAGAAATAAAGTAAGGAAGAGAAAATAAACTCCTCCAAAACTTTCCAGGCAGAAGCATTTTTTGATCTAAAATAAGTGGAACAGTTGTAGATGCAGTCAATATAATTAAAATTAATTAATGTATTGATATTGACGCCATCAGTATTTATTGTCTCGGCTTCGCTCGTTAATGAAAGAACGGCCTCTGCTGTAAATCCAATATTTTGGTGCCTAGAAACAAATTACTATTTGTACTAACAATAATTGAAGCAAAATATGCAAAAAATACTGACTTTTCCAGTTCCCCGAACAATTTACAGCGAAATCATTTTAAAAACAATAAAATAGTTTTGCTTGCACCGATTTTTGTACCAACAAAAACAATCGATAATTGGCAATAATTTAAAGAAAAATATTTGTCCAAATTATTATTCAACTCTCATTTTACAAAATTCCTCAATATGACTTTGCTGTTGTGAATTTGTAAATTTTTGATTATTTTTATTAAATTATAGTTCTGTTAAAAATAATTTTGTTCGTTATAAAAAGCGTTCACGAACCAGTCACGGGGAGACGTCATCCACGCACACGTTTTTACGCAAATGAAAATGAAGCCTTCGTTCAATAAGCACTCATGCTGGAAGAATGTTTTCCGGCACTTGATATGTAAATAATTATAATTTTTTAATGTAAGAAAAGCATTGGTGTGTATCTTTTCCAGTAGTAGCTGTAAGATCTACTGTACAACAAAAACGTTACTGCAATAGGCTACTAATATGGTAACTTTCATTTAGCTCTTAATTTTTGAAGATCCCACAATGGTGAGGGACTATAGATGTTAGTGGAGGGGAAGTCACTAAATAGAACACCAAGAATCTACTTATTTATTATGATAATAATTATTGTTAATTGTTAATATTGTACAAAAACAAATAAATAAGGAATGATAAAAATAAAAATTCTAATGAACATTAATAAAATACGAAATTACAAAGAAGGCATTTAATAAGTGCGTTTCTTGGGAAAGAAATAATGTTTATGTAAATGAAATATAAATACGTTCATTTTGTAAATAGTCCTACAGTATCATGTTACAATTTATTTAATTATTCAGTTTTAATTAACTGTAAATGTAGTAATTTAAATATTTTTTCAATATTTTTCTTATTCCGTATATAGGAATATTCATTAATAGTAATTTGATTGCATGAAATTACAGTTATCTACAATCTAAAGAAAACAAATTAATTAAATATTAAAATATAAATATATCTACATATTGTTAAACTGTAATTGTAACAGGTAAAATATTCCCATTACGGTGATATTCACACAATTACATATTATAACTATACAGGTACAATATTTTGGAACAGATGTGTCTAAATACCCTCACGTAATGAAAATGATCAGAAAACATTTAGATTTCATTTAGAACAGCGGTGTTTCCCTGTGCCGTGTGAACTATGGGGTGATGGGAGATTCCACGTCAGATGTTCATGAAATACCGACACATACACGTGAACATAACACCACTCAATCTGTCCTATTTTAATGGTTGAAACATATGGCTGAAAATCTCTACGTTACACGAAACTTAAAATGAAATAGGGGAAGTTTTGAAATAATCATTAGTTATCTATACAATTATAGAATAATATATCGTCATCGTCGCATTTATCTTTATTTTTATATTTTACTGTTTCAATCTATGAAATCATACTACGACTATGTGCCATTGAACTAAGTACAATAAATTAGAATTTTTTCGGCAAAAGGATACAGAAATAATCTTACAGACGATTATATAGTTTGAATTCGGAGCTTCATGGATCATTTAAACTTCAAAAGTTTAAACCAGATTTAACATTTAAGCCAGTCCACATTATAGGTAGTTTAACTGTGATATGAGTATAAAATATATTCAAATTCGAGAAATAAAAAAGAAATTATAACTGTCATACATTTATTCATCATTATTTGACATTTAAGGTCCACACATATTTTAAAATAAATTACAAATACTTTTTAGTTTCATTTTAGTTCCTTCTTAATAGTAGCATGTAACTGAATTTAAATTAGAATTTTTTCATTATTGCTAAAGAAAATAAATCATTTATATTTACAGTGTGTTCAATTTAATCGTGTTAGCATTGCAATTTCGAGAACAATTTGAACTACGAAGTTAGATTGTTAGATTGTTAAACAACTCATATTTTTCAAGACAACTACAATGAGTTAAAAATTATTTTTTACCAGTGGTTCTTAAACTACGGAATACAACTTCTTTATTTTAAATAGGAACCTATTTTTTATTCACTTATTCGATTCAGTATTTTCTTCTGATTTATTCTCGAAATAGTTTTAATGGTACACTTAAATTGAATATCTACATTATGAAAAATACATAGACGTTAGGTAAACATTAAAAGAAGGACTTGCATTTTATTTTGAAAATTATTCACTAAAATCAGTGACTGCTAGTAAGAACAACCGATTAAGAGTGATTAACAAGCAGTTGACTAACTTAATTTTACGCTGTCAAGCGTTCCTAAATTATTTTAGAGATATAAGCTTCAAATAAAAGACATACAGAATTAAATATTCTACCACTTCTATTTCAAATATTTTTCTCAATAATCATGTAAGAAGGTTTGACAGCTGAAAAACACAGATAGTCAACTGCTAGTTAGTCGCCCTTAATCAGCGTTCTTACTAGCGATCAGTGTTTTTCATCTTTTTTATCAACGTACTCCTTGAAATGGTAGTTGGATCATTCTATTATCGTGTATGATTATTGAATATTATAAACATAACAGCATAAGTTGCATAAAAGCAAAATAAAAACTTTATCATTTGTGGGAATATTTTACATACTAACTAACAAACGATCTATCATAATTATTTGTAATCAATTTATTACATAAAATGGACAGTGATGAATATATTTTAACTCGTTTTAAATCCTTTAACTCATAAGACACATGGTTTATTACATAAAATGGACAGTGATGAATATATTTTAACTCGTTTTAAATCCTTTAACTCATAAGACACATGGTTTATTACATAAAATGGACAGTGATGAATATATTTTAACTCGTTTTAAATCCTTTAACTCATAAGACACATAGTACATTTACAATTTCGGCTATGTTGATGAAATATAGAAATGTCAAATTTGTTGTTTCATCATAGCAACATAGGCAGTAAATTGACATTTTTCAGAATATTAACTATCAGCAATAAACAATTTATTGGAAAATGAAATCACAAACAATATCTTATAAATGATTATTTATAAAAAATAATCAAATAAAATTCACCATTTTCTATAGAATCAACTCATACTTGCTTGTATACTATCTTGCACCTACCGCCGATTGAGTACCACTGATTTAAGCCACTTAAAATTCAAATATCAATTGCAATATTTAAGTTGTAACATTTAGCTAATGACAAAACAAACACGAAATGTTTCAATAAACACGCCTCACACTTTAAAGTAAATCTTCTTGAGCACCTGATTACTTTATTGCTCTTACTCAGGCAAAAATACCTGCTGAAGGGTAAAATACCCTCTGCCCTCAAACAATCTAAGTAAGACTCCCGCCCACTGCAGTAAAATGAGCACCAGCACTAAAAGATCGCGAGCCGGGCTGTTTAGTGTGATTGCAGGGGCTATAACAACACACCGGATGCGTTTGCCCGGTGCCAGTTCATTGAGAAATCTCTAGATACTCTAGAACGGGGACCCAGACACGCCCGCAAACAACAATCAACGCTAATAAACGTACGACACCCCCTGAAATTCGACGCGACAATTCGCTCAAGTGCGCATTGGGACTACTCCCTACATGAGGTTCAGAAATCGTGTTGTTATCATTTCTTTTGTGATGTGTTTTTATTAGAAATAATATGGACCTATATTTATTTTAGGTTCATAATTCAGTGCGTTAGAAACTGTTATAAATTGTTTTTTTTAACCTTATTTATACAGCAATTGAGAGAGTAATTTATAGAAATTTAGCTGCTGAATTAATTATTATTTAGTTATTTACATAGAGTCAGGAAAGTGGTACATTACTGTTGAGGATCTATATTGAAATACGAGGTACTTTGTACCGAGAATTTTACGGCTCCGAATGAAGAACAAACGTTTTACTGATTAGTTATGTATTTTTTATTTCTGAAACCGTTGATAATAATAAAATTTTATTTTAATTTAAAAATTAAATTTGATTTTCTGTATGTATCTCTAGTAACTTTTAAAAGTATATTATACATTAAAGGAGAGAAGTGTATGATTTTTTCTCGCGGATTAAATTGAAGGAAGAGACGTAGGTGATTGCTACAATACCACAAGGAAAAAAATTGGGTATTCTACAATTACCTGTGTAGCCAAATACTAATTCTGAGAACATTTCTGTCAAGAGTTTGCATATTATTAAAATTGAAAACAATAAATTTGTTAAAAAATAAATCTTCCAGATCGTTAATCACTCCCTCCACTATTTCGAAGTGTCTCTGATCACATTTATTTATAAAATTAGTACTAAATTTTACGTTTAAATAAGAATTGATGCCCGATTTGCATTCTAGCAAAAAACATGAACTTACTGTAAACTTAATAATGATTCAGACAGATACTACATAGGATTTTCTGTCAAATTTTGTCCATATCCCATCAAATTTTTCTGAATATCTATTCATAGATTTGCTTCTTACTTTTTCCTTTACTTTACCAAAATGAGCGTCTGATGTAAACAAAACGATTCAGTTTTCTTGACAGGTCTAGTTGACAGTATTCTAATCTCCTCTTACCTATGATTGTTCCAGGTCGCATCCTCTACGACATTCCCTGCAAGGTGTGTCGCGACCACAGCTCCGGGAAGCACTACGGCATCTTCGCCTGCGATGGCTGCGCGGGGTTCTTCAAGCGCTCGATCCGTCGGAACCGCCAATACGTCTGCAAAGCAAAAGAAGAAGGCACTTGTATAATCGACAAAACACACAGGAACCAGTGCCGAGCTTGCAGGCTTTCCAAGTGCCAGGAAGCTGGCATGAATAAAGATGGTAAGAAGATTTTCAATAATAATATAACCACAGAGCTAGAATAAATTAGAAAAAATATTACAGATTTTTCGAATACTTCTTGCCAAAATATTAACATGTATTATAAATTATAAGCCACTGTCATGCTATCCTAACCTAACTATAAATGACATTTCTCAAGAAAAACTAAATCTAGAAAGATAATCGCCGGAAATAATCTCTAGTAGACAGATTCACAAAAGGAAGGAAGGCTAACTCCATTTTTTCATCATCTGCAACTTCTTTTTTATATTAATTAAATTAATAAAATGTGGCAAATTTTATGCTAACCAATCTTGACTACAACCTGAGTTAAAATAAATATGTTCTGAGAATAGAAAATGAAGTTACGAACAATAATAGAAATGGAGTTAGCGTTAATCCATTTGTGAATCTACTTGTAGAGTTTTATTCTTATTATAATAATGATAGGATTGGTTAAAACTCAAACACATAACAAACAATAACACATTTCATTAGTTTAAAATATGCCAACAAATAAAAATTATAATAATTCTAGCAAAGTTCTATTAGAATTGTCCAAGTAATAAAACTATTTATCTCCTTTTTGTAGCTGTACAACATGAGAGAGGCCCAAGAAATTCAACCCTTCGTCGTCAGATGGCACTGTTCTACAGCAAGGACGGGTCGGAGCCGCTGGGCAGCCCCGGCCCTGTACTGGACCTCGCACTACCTAAGCCGGACCTGTCTCCATCAAGACTCGAGCACTCCAACCCCTTCTTACAACAGCAAGCGTTCATGTGCAACCCTATTGCTGCTGCAGCCGCCATGGGAAGAGTAAGTAAACATTCTCAATTATTTTATTCAAAATATCTGGTATTCGGCATTTTTATACATATGTCTAAACTTGGTACGATATTATTACAAATAAAAAAAACTTTCGCTAAAATTATTTTATAATATTTTATTTCGAATCTCTTATGCGGAACCTATAAAACTATTGCATATGCCATATTTTGCAAAATACATTATTAAACATATAAATAACTTTTTCTCCCCATTTCATTGGAAGCAAAAGCGAGTTCTTTGCAGATAAAAAGATCTGTAGATCTCAAAACATGTATTTCCGCGAAAATCTCGACATTTTTTTGACTGCAGAATTACCCCAATTTTCAGTTACGAAGCATTGATCAGTATACCAAATCTTGATTTGTAATTGCGAATTCGACTCTTTTATTAAATGTACTAAATTATTTAGTTTTTCTTGATTCAGATTATCCAGTAACGTGTAAAAATAAGCATTTTATTTAGGGAAATATTGCTAAACTTGTATAATGCCTTACTTAAATTTGTGCTAAACTTGCAATATATTTATTGTTACTCAACCCTGTCTTGTATAAGTTGTACTCAAATATATATTAATAACTCAGCGATGGTAACTGAAACCAGAATCAAAACCGTTCACCGAAAAATAACTTTTAAAAAAATGGTTGTATAAAACCCGAAATCTTAGTCAAAACCGAAATATTATTTTTATAATGCCAAAACCGAAATCCAAACCAATATTTTTTATGGTTACTATCCCTGGAATAAACTTTGTTATTATTTCTAAACTATATTATACTTATAAAAAATAAAAATACGGCATGCACTTTTCAAATCGCAGAAGAAAATTTGAATTAATTTTATAATAAACGAGTTCTCATATTTATATTAAAAGGAAAAGTATGTATAAAGCAATAATTCACTTTCACTATTATTCAAGGATTTGTTAGCAGTCCTCTTGAAAAATGCGAGCTATTGGAATGTTAAACTGAGTTATAAATGTATCTTTGAACAACCTCAAAAGGCTTTAAATGGCGGGTTAGGCGCCATAAAAATGTCACCTTCAACGGAATCGCAGTAATTTGCACTAATTATACTAGGTCTAGGTTATAAATACAATAGAATAATAAAAATAAGATTTGTTACACGCTGAATTATTGAAAGTGAAATTACTTGGAGAGGTATTACATTACAGTTCAAGTTAAAGTTCTTGAGTATAAATTATCTACTCGTTGTGAAACTTCCGGGGATGAAATATTTTACAGCTGAAATATTGAGTTTAAAAAATACTCTATCTTAAATTACGACCAGATAATAATAAATTTGACTGGGTGAATAAGGGATTGTCAATTTAATTTTTTTGGATTCTGGATCATGAGGTCTTCAGTTCGAATAACCTTGTATATAGGTTGGTGACTAACTGAGCCGGTTATAGACGTTTTACATGTTAAATAATACTTATGCAATTTTCTGCTTCCCTAATCATTTGGACAAAAATGTTTCAAATTAAAGTTGAAGAGATTTAATAACTGCACTGAATCATTGAACAAATTTCACTTTACAATTTAATAAAAGTTAAAAAGACGTTTAAAAATATCACAAATTGGTTTTTTTAGTAACAATAGAAATATTACAGCCCGGCATCTATCAAATATGAGAAGATATTTTTACGAAAGACTTGGGTTTTGCTTGACGAACGATGAAAATGTACGAGTATTTGAATGAATATATGATCTCTAGATTAGATTAATTTTTTATGTTCCTTATAAATGAATTTTGTTATTACCAAGCTTTTTATTTTGACACTAAAATTTAAGAAATAAATTGGTAACTTGGTTACTTGATTACCATTGAATACTATTAAATATTTGCTGTATGATTTTAATTTTTGATCACTAATTTTTGTTTCTTTTTCTTGCAGTATCCGTTAGGAATGCCAGTACCAGCCCCTCTCATGCCGCCACCAATGATATCTACAGAAACCATCTGCGAATCAGCTGCTCGTCTCCTCTTCATGAACGTTAAATGGGCAAAAAACGTGCCAACATTCACCACACTTCCACTTTCAGACCAACTTCTCCTTTTGGAAGAAAGTTGGCGAGAACTCTTCGTTTTAGGAGCAGCTCAATTCCTACTCCCTCTTGAGCTATCTCCTCTGGTCCACTCTTCCGGAGCCCTTACAAGACAACCAGATCGAGCTATGACTTTTCTCCACGAGGTGAAGCTCTTTCAAGAAACCCTAGGGAAGTTTGCACAGATGCAAGTGGATGCTCACGAGTTTGCTTGTTTGAGAGCTATAGTGCTGTTCAAAACAGCGTTTGACTCGCCCAGCAGCAGCAATGGCTCAGAAAATGGCGAGAGTAAATCAGTGAGTGATCACTCAACAGTAGTTTCACTGCAGGATCAAACTCAGCTGACGCTCAATAAATACATTCAGACAGCCCATCCTGGACAGCCGCTACGGTTCGGGAAACTGCTGTTGCTTTTGCCAGCGCTAAGGGCGGTGTCCAACAGCACGATTGAAGAGTTGTTCTTCAGGAGAACTATAGGGAATATTCCTATTGAAAGAATTATATGCGATATGTACAAAGCGAGTGATATTTAATAGTATTTTTGATGGATTTTTGTGGATTGTGGCTTTAACTACCACTGTGATTAAAATATTTTTATAATAGAATTTATTTCACCGATGTGTGCCTTGACTTTACCACACAAGTATTAATAATTGTAAATAGTTAAATAGTTTGTATTTTGTAAATATTACTTAAGGGAGAATTATTTTTTGTTTTATTTTTCTTTATTTGTTATATTACTGCAGCAATAATAAATTATTTTTACAGAATTATATTGGATGTTTCAAATTGGTTTCTTATATACAAATACTCAATACCGAAACTAAAAAATCTGTAACCAGTTTCTTTTTCTAGTAACTTCATCTGACTTTCTAAAAACTAGAAGTAGTTTGGAATGGAATCCTTCCTTGCAGAGGTGACTAGCAAATACTAGTAGACGCAGTGTTACAAGGTACAAAAAGAAAATGTTTTGTATTAGTCGAGCTAATACCACAAAAGGTTTTTATCGGATAAAACTTTTATTTACGAAAACTTAGTGCCTAAATACTAAATGGCTTGAGCCATCTCAAGCATATTTGATTAAAACAAATGAAACTTGGGCTTCAAGAAACATAATCGTAAATGGTATTTATTAAAAATATTTTTGAATATATTTAATTTATTTAAAACGAATGTCAATTCACAGGAAACCAAACTGCACTATTTCCTTTGTATCTCAAATTTAGTGACAATCAAAGTAAATTTTAATATTAAATAATTATATTAGCTAATTCACTACAAACAAAATTAAAAAGCAGATTCACTACGCACCGATAATAATAATTTATTTTGGTAGGTTTTGATAATTTATATATTTTATCTACCCTATGCCCAGAGGGGTGGGGTTACGAGTCCAATCCCCCCACCCCCACCCCGAAATAGTCGGAAATTATTGAATTATTTAAAAAACAATATAGGAAGTTATTAATTTTTAGCAAATTAGATTGTCACCTCCTTTTTTAAAGAAATGAAGAAACGTTAATTCAATATTAGCTGATAATTTTTAACCTACTAAGAAATAAAAGATCGACAACTTTTTTTGAGAATAGACCCAACTGCCTACGCCACTAATATAATAAACATATTATTCCCATCATTTTAGTGGAATAACATATTATGCCACTCAGTGAGGTAATTTGATGCGTTTTTGTAAATTACCTCACTCGTTCGCTCTACTTCACTCCATGGAAAAAGTTTTACCGGGCCGTTATCAAAATTGTCATACTAACAAACAAATCCGATCGATTCTGTTCCTTTATTTTTGAATAAATAATATATTACAAATATATTTTTTAAATATTTGTAAAGTAAATAAAGTCTTGTATACAACAGGTGAGTTAGAGGCATAACTCATTCGTGTGAATACACAACTCTACCTCACTAGTAATATAAATAACTATTAATGTGCAACCGTTACGTTATTGTTATCATAACAGTGCGGCTGTCAGGGCTGTTATATACCAAATAATGCCCTTGGGCGTTATAAATTTGACGTTGTTGCTATTGGGCACGGAGTACACAAACCCTGACTTCTATTGCTAGATAAAATCAAATACTGACTTTTATTGGCAGATAGAAATTTTGAAATAAACAAATCGGTAAAGTAAACAAATAAAAATATAGCGTTACCTAGTTAAAGAGTTTGCAAGAAAATAGATTAATCTCTCTAACCAAAACACAATAATAGGACAAAATCTGTACAAATCTTTCATAAAATAATATATCGGTCAGACATAAAACATTGATTGCACCACGGGGTATAAACGGACAATAATGGTTTGATCAACGTACACACCTCAGCTTTTACTAATTGCTTCGCACGTTGGAATTACGACTGGCTAGTTATTATTAATTAGAAACAACACACGGTCCCTTACTTTCTTTCCAGTCCGAAAAACCTTAATCTTCAATCAAATATAACATATAATACGATTTGAAAAGAGTACCACTGAAAATTAATTAGGTTAAAGCCAGAAAAATGAGGGAATCTATTAACCGGCCACTGTGTTCAGCATTTAGAGGGAAAAAGAGTATTGAAATAAGAGCAAAGTTATGCAGAAAATTTATTTTGGCCGACAGACCTTATTTCGAAAACTACATGAGCTACGACTTTTCTGAGATTAGACAAAAAGATGCCCTATTTATTTACATCATGAACTTTGGTATGTTTGATTATGCAAAAGAAAGGGAATCAAAGTATACTTATTCAAATTTACTAGCGGTCAATATATACCGTGTGTCCCACGTAAAGGTTGGCATAGGCAAATAACATGTAAAATCAGTTTTTTGTAAATAAAAAGTGTCCGGCAAAAAATTATGCATCCAAATTTTATATCACAATACTGCCAATATCCCAACATCATATTTAATACAGATTACTTTATTTTGATACCGCAATTTAATGAAATTAATAATAATAATTCCTAATTTTCGCCTACTCTTTTTATTGCTACTGACGTATAGTGCCTGCAATTTGTTTTAAATATTTTAATCTGTCACTGTCATCAAGAATACATTAAATGTCGAGAACCGTGTAAATATTATTAGAATGTATTATGGGGGGCGCAGTTCAAGACAAATATCTGAATACACCACAGGAATGAACGCCGAATAATTTCCATCGCCAGAAATTGACAGTGACAGATTAAAATATTTAAAACAAATGGCAGACACTATACGTCAGCAGCAATAAAAAGAGTAGGCGAAAATTAGGAATTATTATTATTAATTTCATTAAATTGCGGTATCAAAATAAAGTAATCTGTATTAAATATGATTTAGGGATATTGGCAGTTTTGTGATATAAAATTTGGATGCATAATTTTTTGCCGGACACTTTTTATTTACAAAAAACTGATTTTAAATGTTATTTGCCTATGCCAACCTTTACGTGGGACACACGGTATATATTATTTCCTGTTAATATAATGAGGTTATTTAATAGTTTCTGCTACGCTAAATTACATAATTTATGTCAAATATAATATGGAAACAATAGCAAAATATATTTTATTTTAACATTTGTAAAACAGGTTAACTGGTATTGTCCTTGTTATTTGGTTTATTTGCACCTGTAAGTGGTAAATAGTGCTTGTGTTCTTGAACTATTTAGAAGTTATCTCGTATCTGCATTTTTCATCATCTAGCTTAGTTGTGTTTATATTTTGTTCAATACTTTCAGCTCGTATTTAACTCAGGTATTAACTGAGAAAGCAAAGTATACAAAAGGACAATTTCACGCCTGAATTATTCTAATACCATTGGCTTTGTGCTTTGTGTTTGCCAGCAGTAACAAACTTTCTCAAACAATATGCGATTTAAATTTTGAACAATAGAGTTTAAAATAAAAATGTATATTTTAGATCTTTTTGATTTGCTGATTGAAGTTAGAATGGTAGGTAGGTGTCAGTATCATTAATTAGATACATGAAGGTTATAATATCTTTATTAAGGACGTTTCGACTTAATATAAGCCCTCATCGGCAAGGAGTAAAAAATCAAATTATAAATTGTAGAATAAGGAGTATAAAATTAATATATAAAAATTATAAGAAATATAAAAATATTTAGACAGCAGTTAATTTTTCTTTTATATACACAGCATTTATCCATTCATAAATAACTTCTAAACTATGGCATAATCAGAAAAATATTTCAAATAAAAAAGGTACATATTTTATTGTCAAACCGGTGACGTAAATAGTATATTATACATTAAGGGAGAGAAGTGTATGATATTTTCCCGTATAGTAAATTGAAGCACGAGCCGTATAGTGCACGCTGTTAGCGTAAAAATATTTCAATTCCGGATACCAGCACCAAATTTTGTTCCCTGCTTATATAGATAAAGTACTTTGAAAATAAACTGGGAGACACCTCCCCCGTCCCCCGTGATGACATCATTTGATGATCGCTTCCGCGCATTACATTTAAATATCTCTGGACCTGTTCGACCGATTTCAATGAAACACACATCCGTTGAAATTTTATTTTCCAACAGAAATATCCTTACAAATAACTTCATAAATTGTAGAGTTTTTGAGTTATTTACACAAAATTGTTTAGTTACATTTTCCTTACGAAAATATTTTAAATCTCTGTTCTTTTTTTTTTAATAGAACCGGTAGTTAGAAAACCATAGTAACACATTTTTTCTCAACGTTTACTTAATTTAATTATTTTATGTTGTACTAGGACAACTAAGTGGTTTATTAATCATTTGCTTTTTTAATTTTATATGTAAATTCAAATGTAACTATTTCTAGAAAAATAGATCATCATAAAAATCTATTTATTCCATTTAAAAGATTATTTAGTTATATCATACCTTGAATGACTATGAGCTAGAGAAATATTTTTCTGCGCCACTGGTTAGTCAGTAAAAATATGTATATATTTTTTTATTTTAAACGTCTTAATGTGCGATAGTTTCAAATTTTTTATCAATTAAAAAATCAAAGAAAGTACCTACGTTTCTTGGCCCACTAGCGTGGTAACTCTTGTCAAATTTAACAAAAATCGTAGCTTTGAACAGTTCTCAAGATCCCAATTTGAACATGGTGTAGAATAGATGTTTTAGGTATTTATTGGGTTTCATAACAACTATTATTATTGTAATTTATTATTAAACAATAATTAAAGGTACTTAAAAAGGAAATAATATTGTTTTTTGCCGATTGACATTAAAGATGATACTTTTATGCCTAGGCTGTAAAAATATTTTACATAACAACCGCTTTGCATCGTCAATGAAACGGCAGCTTTTGCTGTAAATCTGGTATTTTGATGCCTAGTTAAACAAGTAACTATTATTTGAAATCGGCTCTAAAGTGCTCAAAAATCGTCGTTAAAACTCAGAAATCGTCACTAAAGTAATCCATTATACGACGATTTTCAGCATCCCAGTGTTAACAACCGTAAAATAATTATTGTACTATAGTAAATTTGGACGTAACCTGAAACAAAATGTGCAAAAAGAATTAACTAATTAATTTCGATGTCGAAATTGAAGACAAAATACCTAATTTTGAATCTTACTTACAATTTCACTATTTGAGGTTGGCAACACTGGCTGCCAGTTTCAATTGACAATTGACCAATATATTACAGTTTTTTTTTTTCTAATTTTAGATTTCAAATAAAATTTAATATGTACCGCGGCACTGAAGTTCCTTTTTATCACTCACATGGTATATTATCCTCGGCCCTACGGGCCTCGGCAACTAAACTTCATATTATTGATAAAAAATGAAACTTCAATGCCTTGATTCATAAATAATTAATTATTCCAAATATATTTTTAAAAATCTGATGTGTCCAGCACATAACCTCCCGCCCAATACTACTTAAACCGTACAAAATACTATTTGATGATATAAAAACATACCTTCTTATTTGTTTATTTTCTATTTATATTTGATAATTTAATTTTTTTTCGTATATTTATTTAAATTTTTGACAGAAAACAGCTTCACAATCACAATGACATGTGTCACATTTCGTAAAAAATTGAAAATTTTTAAATGTTTCCATAGTGTACTAGGATTGCAAGATTTGTGAAATCTAATTTCTTTATATTTTATTATCTCTAAATCTAATGAAAAATTATAAAATTAGTGTAATCAAAACCCATGTAAAATTAAATATTCTTCAACTTTCAAAATAACATAAATTGTTGAAAAAAGAAATTTAACCGTGTTTTTCACGAAAAACTGTTAAGGGCTTCAAATAAACTGCTACTTCCGGTTGACCAATTTTATCCAAAATCTAATCAGCTCTTCATTTAAATATAAGAAGCAATAATTCACAAAATTGTATTTTTTAGTGTTATAGTTTTTTAGTTATGCGAGACGAAAAAATTGCCACAGACTACACACACACATACATACATACATACATACATACATACATACAGACATCATCGCGAAAATAGTAAAATCGTATTGTAGGGACCCTAAAACGTGCTTATTCATTGAAAACTCACTACCCAATTTTTTGACCAAAAACAATACCTCCCTTACCTAGAGGTAGGCGGGAGGTAAAAATAATGAATTGTTTAGTTTGTCCAATAAGCTCCCATTTCTGGTTTTCCAATTGTGGCCAATATCAACCCAATTTTGCGCATTATCGTGGTACTTATAAATTTTGAAACTCTATATTTTATCGTCCGTGAGTTATTGAAAATACGGAAACTTTTTATTCCCCCATCCATCCACGCAGACGTCATTGGAAAAATAGTGAAATAGATTCAGGGGACCTCAGAACAGAACAGAAAATCTCGTCATCGTCATTTTATTTCATAATTCTTTTGCTTCATTATACTGGGTATACAAGATTAAAAACAAATGGTTTCTGATCGAAATAGGTAGAAAATACTAGCCTAGTAAAATTAGTTTTTAAATTCACGAAAATATAATTTTTCAACATATGAAAATATTACTTCAGAAGCTCATACAGCGGTCAAAAATCAAAGACCGATTTACCATCCTGAACCTCAATATCTCTTTGTCCTTTTCACTATTTTTACCTAACAACCAAAGATTTCCCTCAGCTAAAAAACTACAATGCCTTTTAACGCTTCTGTACACATAGATCCGTTTTAAAAATATTCTAATATCTCCAACATCTACCCTTACTTTAAACAGAGATGCCGCTACTTACTATCTGCGTTCCAGACAAGGATAGCGCTAGCTCCGCGTTAATCTCCGGTGTAAAAGCCGCTGACATTTTGACAAATCTGTCTTTAGTGAACGAGCTGTTAGTGGTGGGGGGAGCGGAGTTTGCAAATGGCTGCCGAGCAGTTGAATGTTGAAGTTAATGCTGTAGAGGAGCCGACAGATCGCCAGGAACGTTTGTTTGTCCGAGTCCATTGTTGCAGGACATCATTAGTGAGCTGTGGTTAAATCGGTGAGGTTACAATGCTGGAGATCAACGGGTTGGGATAAACACTCTTTTAACCCGTGCCGACACAGCGGCTACCAAACTTTTTACGAGAGCTCTTCTTTTAAGCTTTAGGGGACTACACAAATATTAAAATGTTATTTTCTAAGGTCGTCTAAAACTGAGTAGAAGTAACAGTTGTTGACAAATGTAATTTACAGAAATGAATAAAGTATTTGTGGATATGTCCACTGGCATTTATTAAGCAAAAGGATATCTATAATAATAATTTATTTTGCTTGAGAGCTACCTATATCTCTGTACAAAAATATTAATAAAGAATTTAAAATTATAACAATAGTATATCTTTTTCAATAGTTCACAATTAGAGAAAAAATATGTAGCATGCAACTCGTGTAAAAAGTGTAGATGTTGTACTTGTAAATTCCATTCCACTCGGACGAGAAATTGGCTTATTTAATAATAAGCAAAATATACAAAATATACTGGCTTTCCCCAAGCATTCTGCAGCAAAATAACAAAGTTTATGTCATAAAATGCTAGTTATTCCGATTTTCAAATCCGAAGAAACTATTGATAACACAGCCAATAATTTAAAGAAAAATGTATATGTCGTAGGCATTTAGAATAATCGGGCATTTAGCGAAATGCCGGCAATTAGATGAATTTTACTTCATTCTTCTATTTGACTGGCGAAATCAGGCAATTAGACGAAAAATCGCGCATTTCTCTATTTGCCGTGCGCGGTTTATGCACTTAGAAGAATCATTCATAATATTATAAACAACTTTATTAACAAATTTCACTTATTTGTTACAACAAGGTGCCGATAAATGGCATCGTGAAATTCATACCTGATGCTTTGAAACAGGCATATCGTTTTACTTGGCATTGTATTTTAGCAGCTTTGCAATTACATTTTTTGCCGCAAATAGAAGAATGAAGTAAAATTCATTTAATTGCCGGCATTTTGTTAAATGCCTGATTATTCTAAATGCCTACGACATATACACAAATTGTATTTTCAACTATCATGTTTAAGTTTAAAATAATTTTTTTTATTACAAAAAATGCAAAAACCTCTTGCGCAATTAAAGCTTTCGTTAGCAAGCTCGTTCGTTGTTCCGTACTTGGTATGTATAGGTAAATAACTATTTCGAGTATCTTTTAATTAAGAAGTTAGATCAAATTTTAATCTCAACAATTCAATAATATATCAGGGTTTATAGTGAATTTATTTCTTGCTTACTTTGTCAATTTTCTTATTTAGTATGGTACAATATTGCTCACTTAACCAACCTTGAACTCCGTACAAATACAAAAGGTACCAAAAGTGAGCAAGATTTTGTGTCATTGTGTCGTTAGTCTAAAATACTTGACCCTGGACAGTCACACTACTTTCACAGTTACAAAACCAACAAACTAGGGTCTGGGAAATCCAAGAAAACTTATTTTCCCATAACCAGATGTATTTTTTTTTATAGAAAAACAGTAAGTAGATACTAACCTTTTTGAACCAATTTATTTTACTCAAATAACAGCATTTTGCCTAAATTTAACTTTTTTATTTTGGACTATGAGAACAAACACATAAGGATTTTACATATTTAATGTTTGTTTAAGAAAGAAACTAAATTTACAATCAGGTAGCATCGAAAGGAGTTTCTTTGACCCCAGTGTCATTCCAGGATTAAAATACTTTTCCTTTCCAGTGCAGAGGTCTTCGATATTTTCAATAATATTTGTACCATTTTGTTCATATATGTAGCTATTTGAGTAATAATAAATTTTAATAATTCATTTATATTACATATTTTTTTTATGAAGATGGTAAGCGGACTAACTGCTTTCGTCATATGTCGCATAATGAATAGATGATTGTATATTTATGTAAACAACACAAACGACCTCTGGAGTGCTAGGCTAGTAACATGGCCACTACTCCACCGAGATCGGCTATTCATTTTGTTTATTTATTACTTATTTTATTAACAATTAACTAATTGTATAGGTAACTATTTTATTAACATTTTCAACTAACCTTCTGATGATATTGACATCCACTGTAATTATATAAGTAAAACCAATAATACCGTTTAATTTGCATATTAATATTAATAACCCAATTCAAATTTAATACCTCAATAAAATATTCCCTTCAAACTAAATCCACACACGTGCGAATACGAAATGACAAAAGCCGACCACAGCACTCCATGCAATCCTAAATAAATTGTCCTCTCACAAAACGCTTGCGAGTTGCCAGCTCGTGCGATATTCCGAGCCCTGGCGATGACACTGACAATGAAGTGATTATAATAATATGACAGGCGGACATCAGGATAGCAGGGCATCAGGCGGCTGGGATATTGTTCCTCCTCTTGTGCTTGAAATAGAGCACACGCTGCATAGAATAGAAAATAAAATATAGGAAGTGTGTATGGCACTACAATTTCATGGTGGATATTGTGGATTTTTGTTTTAATAGCTGTTAATAGGTCGGATTGAATATTAATTTGGTCTTTAAACGTCATACAGTATAGAACTTAACAGTACATTTATCGAAATAGACTCTAACATTTTTTTAAAATTAGTTTTACGTTTAAATTATAAAGTGTATTCAACAAATACTACTTTATTTATCACATTATTGAAACTGTGTCTGATAACTTCAACAATATTTCCGTACTTTTATCCAACCAGAAAATTAAAAATGTTCTACACATAAAATAGTTAAACAATAAATACCATATTATTACCACTGTATAATGAAATTATTGAAATAGTTTTTGATTACTTTAATTATATTTCAATAGATGTCACTTCAACTCAGTAGTAGTTATAAGACGCTTCACAAAATTACTAATTCTAAGTGGTAATTGTAATTTATGATAGATTGGTTAGTTTTTACCTTCACTACATATCACGCCTTTTACCCTTTATGGGTGTGGCATCACGGAGTATTAATCCAGTCAAAATAGACATTTAACTTCAGAAAAATTCACATTACAAATGAAATATCAAAAGTCCCATCGATCCTACCTCTGCTAAAAATTTTATACAAGGTCAAAGGTCAAGAATATCAGTTTTTCGTATTTTTCTCTCAGACGGTAAGTGTTATCGTAAAATTACGTCATACAAAGTTTATAGACCATGCAATTGTCTACTATTTTTTTTCCTACGAATCATAATTTATGAGATATCGCGATTTAAAAAGTCGTATTCTGCACACCTTTCCGCACCACCTATGAAATAGTGTATTTGATAATTTTATTAACGTGGTTTCCTCACTAGGCATAATCCACGATCTATTAGCTGATCAGACAGTTTCCTATTGATTAAAAGTAATGTTGGTAATTATCAAAAGTAATGGATTATTGTTAATTTTTTGAAAATTATAATACGATATCTTCAAATTCTACTTCAACAGTCATGTCTTCTTCTTCTATCCAAAGTTACAAGATTTATTTGTTTATTTTGACTGAACTATAATACCTATTGTGACGGGTTAAAATTTTCGATAGTCAATTTTCGAGTCCGTAGAATACGATTTCAATATTTTCCTGATAATTTTTTTGTTCACGATGATACAGAATCTAAAAATTTCTTATTCAGAATTCGTATACGTTATAATTTTGGTAGATATATAAATAGATTTTGATAGCAATTCATCGACCAAAAGTGGCAGATTATTTGAAGACGTATAAGGTAGTGAGACACTTTTCTCATTCCACAATTTCAACTTTACTTCTTCCACTTACCATTTTTCCACTGATCATTTTTGCCACCGATCATATTTTCCACTGGCCATTTTTTATACTTACCATTTTTTCCACCAATTATTTTCCTATTCAATTTTATTTTATAATAAATCAAAGTACATTAAAAATTAATACTGAAATTCGAATTAGTCGACATAATGGCACGTGAGTTGTGTAGGCTTAGGGTTTGTTTAATAAAAGTGCGAGCGAAATGAGCTAACATATAGATAATTTTCATTAAAAAAGGGTACTATGATTTGAGTTTGTGGAGCGTGAGTTGTGTAGCCTTAGGGGTTATTTGTTAAAAGAGCAAGCAAACCTATCTTACCTACAGATAACTTTAATTAAAATTGAGTACTGTGATTCGAGTTTGTCGAGCATGAGTTGTGTAGATTTAGGGTTTGTTTATTAAAAGAGTGAGCGAATTGATCTTACCTACAGTCCAACTTAAAAAATATTGCAATGGGAAAATAAATTAGTGGAAAAAAAACTGTAGGAAATTGTTTTCAGTGCAAAAACAAAAAATATACGAAATAGTTGTCACACTAAAACAAAACAAAAAGTATAGGCAAAAATGGATTGTAAATACGTATAATCATGCACTTATACTAATCTTAACCTAATATTCGATTAAAATAAAATACAGTTCTCAAACAAAATAGACAAATTTCAAAAATTGTATCATTTTCTATTCGTATGTTATGTGCTGTATATCAGATTGTGAAAATAAATGCATGCATTGATTATAAGTTGTATAAATTTGTTAAATTTTTATATTCTCCATTTTATAAATATTAAGAGCGGATAACTTCCTTCTCATATTGTAGAAGACGCTCAATTATCCTCCAAATTTGTAATACCTAAGTATCTCTATACCAAATTCTCAATAATGAATGTTTCACATGCACCCCAATCACGCAATCAGCTGTCGTTTACACAGCGCCTGCTGCGATCTCAAGCCCTCTTAGCGACACAACACACTCTAGTTCTAGACTCTTAAAAACTCTAGATCACCACTGGTACACATACGGAATAATTGACTATCAAGTGTTTCTCCGATCTCCGCAATACGGAGCGAATTTTCTGCTTTGTTACCTCGACACAAACGGCAACAGTGGCCGCGGTGGCCACGCCGCAGACCACTCCACTGTTACCAACTTAAAGAAGAATTATTCGAGAGGGCTTTGTTTTAATTTGTTACTGTTATACTGTTTAAATGGCGATGCACTAGGGTGGACGGTGGGAGCTGCATACGTCAGCTGGTGGCTGTGCAGAAGCCGTATTAAAATGTTATTGTTATATTTTGCTTGCAATATTTAAGTGGCATTATGTTTTGTTTCACTTCGTGAAATTGTATGTCACGTTTAGACTTAATCATTGATTTGATTGATTTATAAATTATATTTTAATTCACTTCAAAACAATAAGTGTTTTTACGAGTACATGTAGGGTTAGCTTAGATATTCCTGGTTCAAATCCTGTCCACTGCAATTCCATTCATTGCAATTTACTTGCATGATAAAACCTATTCTGAAGTCAGCATAGAGGCTTATTATAATAATTTACATAGTAAGTTGATAATTCATGTTTGTCTTGATATCATATTCCAGTAGAGTTTTTTGGAAATATAATGATAAATTAATTTTTAATGTATATCTAGGTTCCCTGACTCAAAATGATTGCCTATTTTAGATATTTCAATACAAATTTTCTGTTACATATGAAACTGTATTCTAATATTTAATAATTACACATATTTGACATTTATCGGGTGTCTACTTTTTTATAGAACATAGGAAATACAATGTTAAAACTTTCATTATATGATAGTTCGTTGCTTATGAATTTTAGATAAAAGTGTAACTATAAAAAATGTGCAGCAACAAAAACTGCACCAAATGAGCTTAAATTTATTGATGTGATGTAATGAGATAGACATAAAATAATACGTACAATTTTTAGCTTTAAACAAAACATACAAACAGTCTTTTTTTTTTAGTTTGACAGATGACATTTGGCATAGTTTTAATGATTATTTCACTCATTACAAATTTGACCAATCAAAATATCTCATTTTCCATTGTGCATTTTAGATAAGTGATTAAACAGTACCCTATTTACTTTTGTTCTAAAATTCATTCATTAAAGTTTTAAAATTGTATTCCTGTCTTATGAAACAAGTAGACACCCGGTATATGAGATGTTAGATTTTGGTTTTCGTAACAACTATAATTATTAAAATATGTAGATGTATTAATGAACGTATAATTTATTATCACATATTGAGAAAAATGTTTCAAATAAAAAGTGTGCATATTTTTACTGTCTACCCAATTGCGTAGAAAAATATTTTTTTTATGAAATTTAAGCTAAGTCGTAGCTCATTTAGTTCTCAAGATCCAATGATTAAAATTTTAAATATAATAACTATTAATTAGATGGCCAAGTTAGTTATATATTTGTTGTAAAGCGATCATTAAATTCTCAGTAATAATATAACAAGAGGGTGAGAATAAGTTGAAAATAATTTGACAGATCTTTCGAAAACTTACGGGCTTTCGTGGCTATTGCCAAATGGCGACAAGTTTGAGAATTTATAGAACTCTCGAGTTATATTTAATTAGATTATTTTTTTATTTCATCATCTAACTATCTGACATTTTTATTTCATCATCATAACTATCTGACATTTGACATCTGTCAACAAAAACAAAAAAGCTACAGAGAAAATTGCCGGGAATAATCACAAGAGCATTATTCTCAGTATAATAATGACAGGATTGGTTAAAACGCAGACACGTGACATACAATAAAGCATTTCATTGGTTTAAAAGAAACGTCAAAAAATAATCTATAAAATAAATTTCATTAATTTTAAACTAGTACAGTAATGTTCATTTTAGACGGTTGGTTATTATTTCAGTTTTTTCTTCAATACACTTCTTCCAACATGTGCACAAATTTCTTCTTAAATCCCCAAAAAAAGAAGTAAAATCTCTACAAACATGTTTCAGTCGTGGTAATACCACAAAGATTAATACGTCAGATTGCACAATGCTGCTGTCAATAGTAGACCATTCCATTCCTAAAGATCAAATGGGAAAAATAAACCTGCAAATTCTGACAAATAAAGCAATACGTCAGTCAAACATACTATACAGAAACTAGAATCTTGCCCGCGGTCAACGTAAATACAACGTAGGCATCGTATTGTCAAGCTGCATGGACTAAATAGCAAAAGCACAAAGAAAACATCGTGTTGAAATCGCGGACAAAACATATATGCATCAGTGCAGACGTTACTGCAATTTGATTGAAGTTTAACTCCGCCAAAATACTGGATTTAGTTTATTTCGTTATGTTCAATTGTTGGGCTGTTTTTGTTGATTTTTGCAAACACAATTGGAATGTTTTGAGAATCAGACATACCATGCGAAAATATTGCAAGAAAATAAATAAAAATGACTTACATGTCACGTAAAAATTTTTAACCAAGTAATAGTAATAGGGGTAAATAGCTCCTTGGTAACATGGACGTAACGCATTGGAATGTGAAACGTAATATGGTGAGATCCTTAGATCGAATCCCACAGCTAACAGTTGCCATTTTGAATTTACTCCCGTGATTCCCCCTCAACTTACATATTTGGGACTTTGACTTGACAGCTGGTAACCGTACTTCATATCACTTACCGAGATCTGCGTAAGCAGAATGCCACATCCATGATAAGTAAAAAGTATGATGATATATTTATTTATTTATTAACAGAACATATATGCTAAGTAGGTATAGTATGTATAACAATAATTCCAATTTGTAATTAATGTTACATCGAACTTTCAATCAATACACATGTTCTTTGAAGGTTATTGTTAATTTGTAGCAAAACTATGATTTCATTTATGTGCAGCCATCTCTTTACCGTAGGTAAACTTGCTATATTATTTTTTATTTTTATAAAAACATTTGTTATATTTCTTATTATAAATATTAAGAGTTAGGTATTTCCCGCATATATATAAAATCTTATCGTTCTTAGAAAATATATCCATATTTAAGAGTTCACAATAATTAATCCGTTAATCGATGCAGTAAAAGTAAAAGTTTATAATAATAATAGTTCTAAACCTATTTGTATTTAATTAGAAAAGCCACAATAATCATATTAAATAAATATCGTCGTTTTTTGTATTCTCTATGTTATATTTCAATTCAACACCCGGTATATCATTACACTATTTACCCCTATTTGTGTGTGGCACACACTACTTTTGTAAATCTGCAAATTATATATTGTCACTATTGTAGATTGATACGAAATCACAGGGGTAAATTTAAAAGTTGCAATATTGCCGACTGTGGGAATCGAACTGCGGATCTCCTATTCCGCAGCCATTTCACAAATCCATTTAACCTTCTACAATAATATAAATTCTATATATCATATAAGTTTAGTGTAACGTCAAGTTAATTTTCATAAGCGTTTAGTTTTAATAAAGCCAATGTTTTGCGTGTCAGAACTGAACAGCTCCCAATTTAACCACGACTGGTTCCTCCCCTTCCTTTAATAAAGTTTCCTACTTTTTATTATCCCTATCCCTATAGCCACCTTCCCATTTACTACAGCAGCTTGAAAAAAATAATAATAATTTTGGATTTTTGCATTATTTCGGTTGGTAGGAATAAATTTGAGGTTGGGCTAGAGAAGTAGCTATAGAATGTGATAATCGAACTAAAGATCTCATGATCCACAGTCCTATCCGATACAATGAAGCTATTTACTTTCTATAAATGTGTGATTGTATTACTTTAAAAGGAGCTAATGTAATATTTTTTTGAAACGATTTTTTAGGTATTTATTGAGTCCGACAACTACAGATGAACCACTTAAAAAATTATAAATGTTTACAATTTCGCTTCATTCACTTTTAATTTCATTCCCCGGATACCCCAAATTTCAAGAGCTCTTCATCCACTTCCCACATTTAATCGATCCCACAAATCCACCGCACCATTCTCTACACAATCATTGCAACCCGGCGCAAATTACGCGAATGAGAATCGATATTGAGTTTCACGGAGAAATTCGCAAACTTCAAGTCTACACAAAATTGCCGAGCAATTTCTCTTCGGTCGAGCGTAAGAGAGAATCAGTAAAGAAGCCGCTATTTCGGCGGCCCTTTTCTTCATGCACTGCCTTGTTGTTGCCCCGATAAGAAGGAAGTAGCTTTTCGCGCTCCAAGGCACATGTTAGGATTGTTGGTTTATGTTGTGGCAATGTTGCAATATGATGTTTTTTAAATTAACTACGACAGAGCAGGTAGATTTGAGGAACGAGGACCATGAGAAAATTATTTTGGAAGGTTTGTCTTGCTTTCAATTCAAGATAATTATGGTTACCTGATTCGTTTGTGACTTGAAATGAACTTGAAAAATCCCTTTACATTCTAAATTGCATATATTACTCTAACAAAACAATTTTATTGTACAAAACATATTGGTAATATAAACATTATAATAACCTATTTATTTTTCAATAATTTTCTTAATAAAAAAATTCTGGTGTGATCACCGCACGAATTTCTTACACTGATAAAAATGTTTTCTTGGAATAAACAGGTTCCTCTTAAATGAAGAGAAAAATTGATTTGAATAGTGCTAATCCGAATTCGTTTTCATTTTTTGTAGGTTTAATAAATATTCTTGTATGAAAATTAATTTAGTTTTGAAGGAAGATATCAAAGTATTTAACTGAGACTCATTATGGGGACGAAGTAATTTGAATAGGAGTAGTTTTAATTCAAAATGATATCGTTTTAAATAAAAACTTTTTTTGCGAATTAACATTAAAGATGACACTTCACGGAGAGACAACAGTCTGTAAAGTGTCACTTTTATACATAACAACCGCTCAATAAACGCATAGCAAGCGTCAATAAATACATAGCAACCGTACAACACATGCAGAGCAACGTAATTTGACAGCAATAACCTACAAAATATCTATTTAATATGAGTGTATACATAAAATTGGCATATAAAGTCCCAGTATTCAACTGGCAGAGAGCGCAGTTTATTATTAGACAAGTCAAGATCAAGAGATCGGAGATTCCCTAAATGAGAGATATCCGGCGGAAGACATGTTAAACAGTTGACCCGGTAAAGCAATCTAAATACCAGAGATTGGGATTAAATTTAAAATAGTTCCCATTTAAGATTTCAAAGTGGTCCCCCGTCCCACCCCCGTGGGGGGGGGGGATTTTACTTGGTGACATAAGATAGGTTTCTGAAAAATATTAAACACATTTGATTTTTTGATTTGATATGTATTTCTCGAGATATTTCATTACGAAGCTATTCACATTCATCAAAATAACTTTCACTGTAAAGAAATAATAACAAAAAAATAAAATTAGCCACCTCAACATTCTTTTAACGGTCAAAGTGACTTTTGAAAAATGTGATACTTACAAATCTTTTCCTGGAAGTATTAAACATAAGTGACTGTGTTGAACATCAAATATCCGAATATCCTCTCAAAATTAGCACCCTAAACTAAAATAAAAATATTATCTCCGTCTTTTTGCTGGTCTAATCCGACTCAAGGCAAAGATGCATTGTGCAGAAGAATCGCAAAATGTTAACACAACTCCCCCTAACTGCAGGATGTCTTTCACCCTTTACTAACCAACCTGGTGCAAGAGAGGTTTAAACCTCCGGTCACTGCTTGTTACCTGATGCTAACAAACACGATAGCATCATTTTAAGAAGCTTATTAGTGTAGATTTTCAATGCTGTATGTTTCTGTAAGAATATTCTACTTTTGTGCATTGACCATACGACCATAAAATAAATCAAATAAGTTAAATTCGTAGTGGAGTTATTATTTATTTCTAACAATCAAACGCACGCACAGTTTTGATTTGGTATTCTCTGTTTTAAGTTGTGTATGCAGAATTACAGAAAATATGTCTAATTTCAAATCGATTCCAACTCACCAGTATGTGTGGTTTCACTTTGTGGAATTTTGAGCCATTGGCTCTCTTTATTCCGAATTCAGCGTTTAGTTGATATGATACGGGCTGCTATAGCCCTTCCGGTTTAATCCGGATGGCAGTCAGTGGTGATAATTTCTCTATGTGTCACTGAGAAACCAACTCACCAAATAGATCAGCAAACCTATATACGACTCCGGAATGTATACGTGTTGACTCCGCCTACACAAGCACATAACGAATAGCTTTGACGTTTACTTACACAAGAATTTAAAATGGGGTCTCTAACTAAGTTTTGATGGTTGCATATTTTTGACATTATAATGCAAATGACTTTAATGTAGTTAGTATTTTGACCTGGTTGCTAGGAGAAACGTATACAGAGTGTCCCAGATTTAAACGGCCTAACTTAATCCATAGATTAAACACCTAAAAATAAGGTGACAAGTTCATTTGAGCAAATGTCCGTAAATGCTTTATTCCAGAGATATTCATGTTTTTCTTATTGAGTAGCGCTGCTTTAAAAAATCAACTTCATAATGAAATATCCAATATTATCGTATTGAGATGTTACATATTAAATTAATAATAAATTGTTTACCTAATTTCAATACAAAATTTAATTTGCTTGCACTGATGTTGGGCAAAAATGAGAAACCATCAATGAATTTAAAGAAATGTATTGTTTAAAAAGTATTAACGTAGCTTCTTAAACTATTTTTTTTTTTTAAATATTTGCTCAAAATATTCACCTGCAGCACGTAAACAGACACGACAATGCCACTGCATTGGTTGCTGCGTGGCATTGCTCGGGAGATATGGTTTCGCAAATTTGAATAATTTTTCTACGTAGTGAGTCTAAATTATTTATCGGTTCTTCATAGATTTTTTCTTTTATGGCACCTTAAAAAAATTTCTTATATTCATTGATAGTTTCTCATTTTTCCTTGACATTAGTGCAAGCAAACTAAATTTTGTATTAAAATTAGGTAATAACCAATTTATTATTAATTTATTTTAATTATTATGTCTCACCTCAATAAGATAATACTGGATATTTCGTTATGAAGTTGATTTTTTAAAGTAGCGCTACTCAATAAGAAAAACATGAATATCTCTGAAATGAAGCATTTACGCACATTTGCTCAAATGAACATGTCACCCTATTTTTAGGTGTTTAATCTTATTTTAAGTTTTTCCGTTTAAATCTGGGTCACCCTGTATATCGGTTTATCACTTTCAAAAAGTTACCTTCCTATTTATCCGCTGTCAAAACGATAAAATTGTTTTTTCTTAATGGCTTTCTTTATATTGGAGTTAAATTATCATACTAAAAAACATGATGTGGTAACAACTATCATCAAAAAATAAAAAATAACGATCGATCAACAGTAAATATTGTCATATTAATATAACTCTCTTTCCTGAGACTCTTAAATTGGTGTCAAACTCGGTAGGACTCAAACAAATAAATAAATTGACGATCATCAAAAATAAAATTTTGGCATTTCAAAATATGTTATTAAATATAAAATTAGTTTTTCAAAATCGGAAGCAGATACTAGAAAATTGGAACGTTAGAAGTAAAATTTTACTTTCCCATGACAACATTATGCTGGGACATATTCGCCTATAATCCGTGAGCCAGCTTCAAAAACTGCAACCCATTTGACTAAAAGTTTCAGTATGTTCTATGGAATCTACCCATTTAGGTACATCGAAAACTGCAAGTCTGCCATGCAGATCTGGGTGGAGTTCAAAATGGCGTCCATTAAAAAAGGAAAGTAAAGGAAGGAATATTGAATCATGTGACCACAATTTTCTTTTTTATCACATGATACTAGACGAAAATACAAATCAAAAGACACCAGTCTGCCACTCGTATGTGGCCGGGTTGTCTCAGCAGACGAATTTCAAAATTTAAAATTTGTTGCTCGAAATTTGATTTAAATGACCAAAATTTTCTTTGTTATTTGATGATACTAGAAGAAACAACACCAGTCTGCCACTCGTACATGGTCGAGTAGTCCTGGCAGATGAAATTCAAAATTTAAAATTTATGGCCCGAAATTTCACTCAAATGACCATAATTTTCTTTTTATCCGATACTAGACGAAAATACAAGACAAAAGACACCAGTCTGCCGAGGCAACCTGACCACCTACGAGTGGCGGACTAGTGTCTTTTAATTTGTATTTTCGTCTAGTATCATGGGATAAAAAGAACATTTTGGTCATTTGAGTCAAATTTCGAGCAATAAATTTTAAATTTTGAAATTCGTCTGCTGAGGCAACCCGGCCACATACGAGTGGCAGACTGGTGTCTTTTGATTTGTATTTTCGTCTAGTATCATGTGATAAAAAAGAAAATTGTGGTCACATGATTCAATATTCCATCTTTTACTTTCCTTTTTTAATGGACGCCATTTTTAATACCACCCAGATCTAAATGGCAGACGTGCGTTTTTCGATATACCTAAACGGGTAGATTCCATAGAACATACTGAAACTTTTGGTCAAATGGGTTGCAGTTTTTGAAGCTGGCTCACGGACTACTAGAAAAGAAAAGAAAATTCTCAATACTTCATAATTTTAAGTAAATTGGAACCATTATATGTTTGAAACAAAAATTAAGTCATTACAGTTTCTAGATTTCTCTAAGCTAAAAAATAATAATTTTAAAACACTTTGCAAAATAAACATAAATAATAAGTAGAAAAATGCTAAATTTGTAAGTACATTTATGACGAATGTTATAAGATATAATTTTAGCTTACGACAATCATGACAATATACTCTACAATTCTGTGCAAGAATTATTACTAAAAATTGTGTAGTTTGTCCAAAAAATTATGAAGTTGCCATTCCTCGCAAGCGCAATGTTATTTGAGTTCAACATTTTGCCGCCAACAGCGCTAGTAGTTCAAGACGTGAGGAAAACTTTCTTCCGAAAGTACATTTTAGTGCACTACGTGGTTTTGCTGGTAGAGATCAAATAAGTCATTTAAGTGCTGCGGTTGTTACGACAAGTTAGGTTTCCAAATGTGCCTTTAAATGAATGAATAATTTATATTTTACGAAGTATAAAATATTTAAAATATACAAAAGAAGAATATGTTCACCGTTGTCTTGTAACTAAATAATTCTGAGGTTTCGGAAACTGTTTTGTGCATTAATTTTAAGATGTAACAATTTGTGTTTGAGAATAAAATTATTTTATAGTTAAACTGTTGATGTTTTGTAAAGTTTGAAAATTTGGAAGCGTAATGGATTTAATCATGCATACTTATTCTTGGTGTACTAGAAGAGGCAGACTTCCTACATTTTACTGGAGAAATGAAATACTTCCATTAAAACTATGTATTTTAAGACTGCTTTAGTATTCAGTTACTCTTATAGGTTACTATTATTCAAACCATTTTGTCATGATTTCATAAGGTGAGTTTCGTTTCTAGGCAAATCAAATCTACAACTGTAAAATGTGAATATAATCTTTGTCAAATTTCAAAGAATACACCATCATCCACGTATCGCAATTCGCATGTCTGAAGCATCTCTCGAGGCCTCCTCGACACAGTTGCAAATCCGCAATACAACACGTTGGAGTGTTACAGTATTTGGAGTGGTTTGGAACGGTAACCGCACTCGGATCACACGGGAACCGCGCGGCGGCGATGCGGGCATCTTCCTTCCGGTAGCATCGGGAACGGAGTAACTCTGGAGTAGCAGCGGAACACCGAGTGGTGCTTGGAGAACACGAGGGCCAATCAGCGCCACGGGGTGCCCACCAGAAACATTCTCGCATACTGACAGAAATATGAACGGTTTTTAAATGCTTACCAATATTTTATAGCAAATTGAATCAAATTACAAATTAGACTTTTCTAAACCAAATAGTTATTTGTTTAACTTGGCATCAAAGTACAAGATTTACAGAAGAGATTGTTGGTTCATTGATGAAGCGAGGCCGAAGCTGTAAATATTGTGTTTGGTGCCGTGTTGAACACATTATTTTGTTTACCAATTTGAAATTAATATTATTCACTAATTATTATAAGTTTACCTCTATTTTTTTAACTCATTTTGGAGTATTTAACTAAAAAAAAAAAACGAACTGAACACGCTTGAGATTTGATCAAAAAATAGAACTAGTTGACTGACATACTTCACAGTAAAAAATTTATAATCAAATTGACAAAATTTTGACAAAGTTTTTAGTTCCAGACGATCCACTATTAATTTTTTAAATTTAACAAGTTTAAAATTTGTTAGCAAGTAACAAATTATTTTTGTGTATTTCGTAACTACATATGCGAGTATTTGTAAATATGGTAATTATTAACATTTATTTTTATATGCTTTGGACTAAATGTTTTAGTAATTATATTGAAGCATAACAATAAATCTTAGTTATTATAACAAATTAAATTATTACAAAGGATCCAATTTTCTTTAACAATTTCAAATTGATAAGTTAGCTAAATTTACTTGTCATTATTGAGCAGTCCATTTGTTACATTTTTTAAATTTAAAATTTTAATTTAACACAATATATTTATCAATAGGTTTGTTCCAAGTGGTCATTTCTGACAAGTTTGTGACATGTTTGTGACAAATTTCAATGCGCCTGCGAAAAATGTAAACAAGTTAACTTTGAAACATTTCTTTTTTGTGGCGAAAAATGTATGAATTTCTTTATTTATATTTATATTTAAGGTTAGCTGTCAAAACAAAATATGAGCATGCACATGCGCTTCATTCCATTCACCGTTCCAGTCTATGTTTCAAATTTAACTTGTTTACATTTTTCGCAGGCGCACTGAAATTTGTCACAAACATGCCCCAAACTTGTCAGAAATGACCACTTGGAACGAACCTAATATAAACTAAAAATACTTAATAAACGCAAAATTAACACATGGCAAATAATTTTTTTTTTTAATGTGTAAAATCTATTTTCTATGGTTACTGGGATATCATCAACGAACACTAAACGGCAATCTTCTCAGTAGCGTATTGAGACACGTCCAAATGTTGTTATCATGAAGTGTCAATCTGTCAATACTATATTAATTGTTATACTGTGATAGCAACAATAATCAGTAAAAATACGTTTTTTGTCTATGCAGTAAAAAAATAATTTTACAGATTTTCAATAACATCGCATTTTTAATATGAATCGATAAAAAAATTTATGAATTTGAACATGACAACTTAGTGAAGACTCAAATTATTATGATCTCTTCCACTATAAAAATATGTCCAGAACTAATACATCTACTAATGAATATAAGAGCGTGATGATGTGTTTCAAATTTTGTACCCATTTTTTCATTTTAAAATTTAAACCTTGAATGATATTTATTTAATTTTATGTAAACAATTATAATTTATGCTAAGGGTGCTATTGGGGCGGCCTTGTTTTCAGAAAAAATAGAAATATTTTACATAATAAATAAAATTTCATACGACTTCCGGATTCCCTTCAAATAGTTGTAATAATACCTACTTAAAAAAATCTTATTAGCATAAACTTTTATGAATTATTTACTCAGATTACGAATGTACATTTCATTTAACAAATAATAAATAATGTCTATAAATATGCCAATTAGAATAAGAAAGTCATATGCGACATAATTTAATAAAGTTTAATTAATTATTGAAATATTATAACTGTTTCATGTTTCTGTTAGACATATTTGAATTTAAAATTATTCGCAATTTGTATAATATCAAGAATTACATATATTATTTTTACAGATTCTAGTTGAAAACTAATTTAAGATTTTATATGGCATTGAATTATCATTTATAATAAATAAGACCATATTGAACAAATGGTTTAATTGTTTTGAATGTATGATGTACAAGAAACTGTTTGTACAATGAAAATGAAAATCTGTCAACTGTTATTGTTCGCATATGCTTAATATCAAATCAAATTTAATTTTGATTACGAATAAACCTAATTATCAGAGTCGACAATTCATTCAGAATATTTTAAAATTCTAATGTATATATAAATATTATATTCAATTAAGGAGAGATATGTGTAATAAAGTTCGTGTAATCTTGTAGGCAAAAGGTAATAGAAATGTTCAAAACTAAATAGGCGGAGTGCGGGAATCTAAGTGAGATTGTAAAAAAAAACAATAGAGATATAGAAAAAACTGCCTTACAATAGTTTATTTTTCATTAAAATGTTTAAAATTCAAATTAGCTGAAAATACACTTCAGACATAGAACTCTTTCATTATCAAATAATTTTTTTTTGCAATATTGAAAAATATTGATTTATATGAAAACCATTAATTATGATCTTTTGTTAATTATTTTCTCCAAGTTCAATTTTTATGATAACGGATTTTTAATTTCAAATTCCAGTCCAGGATTTTTGTCAGCTATGCGGCAAATAAATGCCCAAGAAATATAAAATATAACTTTACTAGGATGTTTATAGAATGCTGCTCGCTTTATATGAAACACAGTTATCAACGTCTTGATAATCCCTTTTGAACCGTAACATAGACGTAGGTATGATTTTTCTGATTGATCTTTTTATGTATTTATACTCGTATTATATATTATATTAATGTTATTTGACATTATTGAATTTCAAAAGTGATGGTGTTTGGCGCTATTCCCTTTACTTGAGCGTACACTAATTCAGTTGAATGGGCGCATAAACCATAAACGAAATATGACAAATTTGTATCAAACTCGTGTAACACTTACGGAAGAATTAGTAGTGAAGTATTTTTTTTTTCTTTTAAATATTTTGCAGTAAAGCGATATAACAAATTGAACATATTTTAACGTCACAGGTACTTGCATTGATGCTATTGGCCAGAAATACGAAAATTGCAAATCGCGCGTTTGCCGCTGCTCCCAACGCCTATTGTGGGCTAAAATAGACCAACGAAATGTCATTTCATTTGTTTTGTTTGTTGGTATTTGAGATTATATTTGTTGGGCTTCCATTACTTGTTTAATAATTTCACTGTTTTATTGTGTTGTATTGAAAAACTATTGAATAAAATTGTGTGTTGAGGTTAGGTTACCTTACTACTAGCGTCACTGTTCCCAAATTTTTGTGTGTTATTTACTCGAATATCAAGTAAAATACTCTACGAGTAAAGTTGCCAAAGGATCTTCATTTATATTAAGTTTAATTGTTGTAAATTAAGACTTAAAATATGTAAATATTATTTTTCCATTAAAATATATATAACATCCACTATTATGAAAAATCGTTGTTTTAGTGCCACTGGAGCAGTACCAGTGACGTCACACAAACTTTAAAAAATCATATATAATAATATATGGAATTTTCACATCTGGTTTTCACTGATCGAATAATCGTCATTGAATCTAATAAAGTTACATAAAAAAACTAAATAAATAAAATACTGGTTTATGGGCCCATTGAGTTCACAGTGACAGAGCGGTAAACGAAGTACCGTATTACCGTGATTTGGTGTAAAATATCGCCAATATATAATGAAAATACTTATGTTTAAGTAATTTAGCGGTATATATGTATCGAATTAAATTTCTTCCACTATCCCTGAGCAAACAATAATTGTCGCGTAACTGGAATGTTTCTAACAAACTGATTTATTACTCTCTTTCTCTTTCTCTAATATAATATAATTGATTTTAGTTAATATTTACTTTGGCAATGCGTTATCACTTAAGGTTATTACAAATACTTGTAATTATAAAATAATAATATAAATGTATTAATTGTTCATATTTATTAGTTTGTAAATGCTTATATACAAAACTTCGGCGAAAAACATTTATCCTCTCTTCTTTCGTAGTGAACTTCTTTAAAGAGGTATTGCACGTTTTTTATAGACAATGGGAAAATTGTCTTTGAAAACGCAATTTTTAAAAGTGCAGCTGAATTCCACCACTTCCCCTCTTGCCATATGACGTATGCACTGCGCGAACCAATGCGAGAGTAGCGAACTACAACCTCATAAGTTGGAATGTCCGAGCAATCACAGATCTCATAATTTATTATTTGCTTCTACATATTAAGAAAAATATAACTTTATCTTACATAATTACTATTGTATAATTTAAATTTCATCAAATTATTTTAACTTTAAACACACTGAAGTTTAACAAAATTTTTAACTAAAAATCATATTCGATAATACGTTGGACCTTAGTTCTTCGAATTATGAAAAAAAAGGCACGTATAACTTTTTTGCAATACCTCATTCATCTTTTAGAAAATGTGAAAAAGTGTATACTAATGTACACCAATTCCTCTCAAATACATTACACTAACTGGACCTCTCTCTCAAAAACATTATAGTGCAGAAAAGTTAACACAAGAATACCCCAGTCCATGTCAACGAACAGACCTTATGATAATAATTATTACAAAAAAAAATAGACTAGGGTTAACTGATATTAATTTGATAGCTAGATTATCCTTAAACTATAGTCTTTAAGTATATATTGGATAATTTTCAAATTCAGTTTGGCGCCATTTTGAAACTAACGTAACTCTACACTCAAATCAGCAACAGAACATTGCAGGATCAATTGTTGTCAATCTGGACTTCTAGTGCCACATCTTTCATTTTTCTAATGTGCAAATAACCAGCGCCCCCAGTAGTTGCACGAAAGAGACAAGCCATCTGACATATGCACACAACACACACACACACATACACATAGAAGCGACTTCAATACTGGGATTAGCGGGGCACAGCTGTTCTTCTCGTTAAACGTACCACCAACACTTTACACTACCCTCCGAACTATACAGTGGTTCATCACATAGGAATGAAAACAGAAATCTAATAATGGTACAGGGTCAAATTTAGAGGGGAGAATAATATAGTTTGGTAAAAGTGACCTGCCTTTTCAACACTTTGTGTATTACCCTAGACGAGTGTATTATTAAGCCATACATTATCCCGGAGATGTCATTTCTAGCTGCTGTTAGACTGTGTTGCTTCATGAAGGATTCTAACCGAAGTAGGAATGATCTAAGCTGGTTGAATCTCACTGATTTGGCTTCACGGACGCCATGTTGGACTTTTAGCCACAATGACAAAATGTCTAAATTGAGAGGAAGGGAAATTAAGCTGCATAAAAAAGATAATCCGGCCCTGCGTTCGATGGGGAAATTCGCATATGTTTGTTATTTGCTTTAAGGATTGGATACTTGAACCAAGCGGTTGTATTTTTATAAGCCCGACACTTAAGTCATTATAAATTCAACATTTTTATTTAACGCCCTTCACTAAGTTGTAATAGTTCTTGAATTAAGCAAAATTTAAATGGATTAACTATTGCTAACTTTTAAACTAAAAAGTAATATTAAACAACAAATATATAGCAAAGAAGACAAATGACACTACACGGACGTACATTAGAGAAGCAAAGGATGAAAAGCAAAATACAGGTAGGTATTCAAAATGATATACCTCAGGAATTTTGAAGGCGTGATGAGGCTAGATACTCTTACATTAAGATACAAATAGTTTACAAATAGAAAGGATTCTTTTAACAGAGAATAAACAACTAGCACGTTATAGAAAATAGACAAGCAAAACTAGTGTGAAAGACAACAATAAAACAAGAGAAGACAAGAGGAAAGGGAAAAAGACATGGGAGAATAAATATATACTTACTAGAAAGCAAATTAACTATCTAAAAGCAAAGAAGTAAGCAAAAATCAGGAGCAAATGAAAATACTAATAGTAGAATGTAATAATTATCTCCACACCCAAAAGCATATAAGAGATTTAAAAGCTTATAATAAAAATAATAACTGTTAAACTAATCTTCCAAAAACAATTTCATTGTAATGGATGCGGCAAGAGTAGTGCAGAGGGCAACAAAAAAAGTGATACCATTTTAATAAGGCAAGTTTGAAATTCACCTTAAAAATCGAAATCATAACATGTAAAAATCGAAAAACTATATTAGCTAATAGTTTTGTTAGTTGAACAAAAAAAAACTTGCCGATCCGCCTTTATTTATAGTACATTTGTATGGATGCCAATATACGGATCGGCAAGTTTTTTTTTGTTCAACTAACAAAACTATTAGCTAATATAGTTTTTCGATTTTTACATGTTATGATTTCGATTTTTAAGGTGAATTTCAAACTTGCCTTATTAAAATGGTATCACTTTTTTTTGTTGCCCTCTGCACTACTCTTGCCGCATCCATTACAATGAAATTGTTTTTGGAAGATATCAGTTCTTTTTGTTGATTTTGTTTTATTAAAAGGAAAATCAGTTGTTTTTTTATGAAAATACAAATAACTATTGTATGGATGGCAATTTATGTATTATTTAAAAAAAAAAAAATACTAAACATTACTTATGCTGTACTAGCAGTTTTATTCAAATATGCAACTAGAGTAACATATAAAAATGTATTTTGTGATGCAGATGACAAGTTATATAATATTTTCAACATAAATGGTTCCATGTATCTCGTGTGGATTTGCAGTAAGAGCACATAAAAATAACAAGCTAATGTTAATTATTTCTTCCCCCTCGATAAAATTTCTGGTAGAATTCGTCGCCTCGAGATATCTAAATAATTCTTGAAAACCAACTTGTTTATCGGCACCGTAAAAGTTACCCATGCCTAAAAATATATTAAAGAGACGGTATAACTGTGATTTTTTAAATAAATAAAGCACAAATACCCTTTTCACAATACCGCACTTCAAATAAGCTTATATTCTATTTATAACTATAATTATATGAAATTTATTCATATTTCTCCGTATGTCATTCACTGCTCTGCAAATACTCAGTGCTGCCGCCATCGGTCATTTTCGTTGCCAATACAGTTATCTATTTCTTTCAACTTTCATTCAAAATACGTACATAACCAAATATTTTGTACCATAAATAGAAATAAACGCTTCTTTGGCATTAATCTAGAATAATTTATATATTAAAACGTATCTTTTTTTTATAATTTTATAATATATTTACCACTAGATAATACACTGCATGCGTTGCAATGCCACTCAAATAAATTTTCTGAAATACCAGGCAATTGGCGAAGCAAGCTCGACACTTCGTTCCTCGCTTCCATGTCAATACATTGACGCTTTCATTCTTTTCAACTAATATGTATTCTAAAAATGAACCAAATCTGATCATAAATACAATTATTCGAAATAATCAATATAATTAAGGAACCTTCGCAGGGGTGCTCACAACAACTCACTGAAGTTTCATTGCAATCGAATGTATGGTATAAGAAAGTATATGGGACAAACAACCAAACTGTAGTCCATATCAATAAAATACATACCTAACCTATGAAATTCTCTGACAGTTCAATTTAATATGGCCCATTGCAGATAACTACGTTACCGATCTTCTTGAATTTATTTACTAAATTTGTCACATGTCGCTACTCATTAAAATCAACAAGTAAAACGTCATTTGTGAATGTTACTTGCAAATATAATAAAACAGAACATAAAATTAAAACAAGTTTCAATCAGTAAATGAGGCTTTCGTACTCATGGTCGTGCGTTTGAATTTTTCAAATCTACGGACAATGTGCTGCCATCTTTTGGCAAAAATTTGTAAAGGAATTTTTAAGTTGCTAATTTAACGCGTGAGATAGAGAGATTTCACATTTCTGTTGCCGGCTAAAATACATAATCGAAAATAAAGAGTTATATGCACATAAATCGTAAAAAAACTAATGAATAAGTTTAAGGTATGTATTATATCGTCCCTGGTGCCAGTTTTAATGGAAATTATAATAGCATATTTGAATTAAACAAGTTTGAAAAATTTGGAGGTTAGGTTTTCCTAATAGTTGCCGTAAGTAAGTGTTGTCGGTGAACTTCCTGGTGAACTGGGACTCTTGCCGGCGTCGTTCTACCGAACGACTTGATTTTTAAATAATAATTGAAACTGCTTATTTTGGAAACTTGAATTGTTATATATCCAGGCTACCATTACAATCTCTAAAAAATAAGAGTTAAATTAAATTAAAATATTGTTGATCTCGACAAGATCTATCAGTGTTGTTTTATAATACTGTGAGTACATACATACATACATGATTCAAATCAGCAATAGTGGGAGAAAGTGAGAAAGAAGATAGTGACGTGAACCGCACCACAAGAAAGCTGTACTGTAGTTCCGAATTTTAAAATAAAATATAGGGAAATTAAAATAATTAAAAGTTAAAATTAAATACGTATTTGGAACAAATATATCTAATTTTGAAGACAAACGAAAATTACTGGAATTCAGTCAATTTTATTATAACAATTTTTCTCTGTCGACCGGTTTCGGCTCCTCTTGAGCCTTCTTCAGGAGCTGAAGTATAATTACAAACATAAATTTACAATCACAATTATGAACATGTGTATACATATATATAATACAGAACTACTTACATGAGAAAATTTAAAATGGTATAATATTTAATATATAACAAAATTTAAAAATAAATGCCATCTGGAGCAATTGGATCCCGTCAAAAGTATAAAATTTTTTTTAACATAGGTCAAAAAATAAAAACTAAGAACAAAAGTTCTGCGTGACACACCCATGGAACTCTACTTAAGTAATGTTTGTTTTGGCAAGTTAAAACATATTATTTTTTCACGCGGTTTTTTTTTTTAAATTTGTACTTTATGTTTTTTGCGTTTATTTAGAAAATTTATTTTATTGTGTATGAATTTTATCTTTATTATTTAAATTATATTTTAAAACATTAGTGTAGATTTTACTTATGTATAAAGTGTCCGTCCTGAAACTAACATTATTTTTATCCTGTTGTATATGTAGCATTTCAAGCGTCAGTCTCTTATTTAGATTTTTCTCTTTGTCTATTATTTTTGTTTCATTGAATTTAAACGCGTGATTATTTTTTGTGGCGTGATCTACCAAGGCACATTTTCCTGTTGTTTGTTTAGTTTTTTGTGAGTTACAGTTTCTTTTGTGTTCATCTAGTCTGGTTTTTAGGTAGCGTTTTGTTTGACCCGTATATTGGGCTGAACAATCACCACATGGAATTTTATACACCACGCCAGATTGATATTCCGGTGCAGTTTTAGATTTTAACTTCGTGAACAGATCTCCCACCGTTTTTACTTGTTTGAAACCGACGCCAACATTCAAACTTCGCGCTAATGTTTTCCTCAGTTTATCCGCCACTCCACCTACATATATCATTGAATAAAAATCCCTATTATTGATTGTTTTGTTTTTATTGTTCACCACATTATTATTATGTTTATTTTTGTTCGTCTCATATTCATTTATTAAACCATTTATTACTCCTTTTGGGAATCTATTGAGGCTGAGAAGTTGTTTTACTCTTTTTATAACATCGGTTTTGTACTCCGGTGAGGTTAAGTTCAGTGATCTACTTATTAAATTCTTTGCATCATTTAGAATTTGTGATTTAGGGTGTTTAGAGTGAAAACTTAGATATCTAGTGCTCGCCGTCGGTTTTTTATACCATATAGTTTTAATATTTCTCTGTTCTTTACGGAGGAGTGTCATATCCAAGAAAGGAATGCTGCCATTCGTTTCCACCTCCGTTGTAAATTGAAAATGTTCATTGTAGCTGTTGAAAATACTCTATTGCATACATTGTTGTCAAATTCGTAACCATAAATATGAAAATCCTGATCCTGCTGTTCATATCGGATTTTTAATTTATAATTAGGTTTTAAAAAAAAACCCTATTTTAATCTACTTCAGTATGCTAAAGCATATGGAACCTGTTAATAAAGTCAATATTGAAAAAATATTTATATTTTATTTACCTTTTTGCTACGAGAATTTCAGTGTATTATTTATTTATATACATTTTTAGGAAACTAACGGAAAAAATTGGATACATGTTTCCACGGAATTATTATGCAGTTTGAATTATATTTTTAATACTGGTGGAGAAGAAAATTTGCTAATACATGTAAGTGATATATTGTAACTGGTTAAAAATTTGATGGTGAGTTTTAACAGATAAACACTAGGATACCATTTCACAATTTTATACATACAATCTGATCAGTCCATCATAACGTAGAATAATATCGATTATATCTTTTATTTGAATCACTTTTCTGTAATTTGAACAGCTTAAATATTAATTTGCTGGAGGATATGTGCTGGACATATATAGTAATAACGAAAATTAGACTCCAGAACATATCGTGTGCGGTGATCTTGGGTACCATAACTTGATATCCGCTACTAGTGTTTCATCAAGACAAGACTTCTTGTCTTGGGCTTGATTTTCAAGACAAGAAATTAAACATTTCTTGTCTTGCTCATTTCTTGGCAATGTATTTCTTGTTTTGTTTCAAGAATTCTTGATATTTCTTGATTCTTGATATTTTAGGGGAATCCCCTTTCTCTATCACTTTATCCAATCCGAACGCTCAAGAGTGTAGCGTTTGCGTCTGCCTTACCCCTCCAATTTAGTTTTAGTTAAATGTTTTTTACGTAGATGTTTAACCATAAATTAAGTTTTGAAATACATATGCATTTCGACTATATATTTAGAGAAAAAGGAAAATTATGTATAAAGAGTTTTAATTTATAGAAACATGGCAAATTCCAATTTCGGAAGCAATTTCACTTAAACTTAGTGTAGGGTTTGCTTCAATTAAAGCAAATACATTCTCCTCAAGATTAAAGGATATATTTGAATTTTCTGGCTTCTTAAAATAAATGTACCAGTCTCTTAAAATTTTTTAATAAATCTCTCTATTGTAGATTTACTCGGAACTTATTAAATCTCAAATTTTTCTCAAGCTCTGTCCCGAATAAAACCATTTTATAATTTGTAGTTTTTCTTCGTGAGCAAAATTTTCCATTTTACCAAAAATATGTGTTATTGCGGTGAAACTGAAAAATATAACGAATATAACCTTTTTCTGACAGTTAAAATGTCATACAATTGTTTGCAATTTTGTTTGAGTTCCAAGGCTAACACTATAAATAAGCAATTTTCAAATAACTTTAAAATAGTTTTTCTCGGTTATAAAATGTCAAAAATAAAATCTGTTAATTACTTCAGATGCAGAATTAAATTCTTTAAAAATTTTATTTGAAGCTTTTTTGCCTAAAATTATATGGAGACTTTTGTGCAAGGAAAAACTGATTTTACATGTTAAACGCCTATGGCCCATTTTTTAATTAACACCCTGTATATATAAATCTTGATTTCACATATTTATAAAATCTTGTGTTGCATATTTACAACATTTTGAAGTTCACACTAAGGCCGCCAGATGGTGTTTAAATAGGGTACCTCTAGAGCTCTAGAAGAATAGGTATTCTCATCCGCCATTTTGGGTCCAGCTGTCATAAATAAAACAAGTTATTGGAATCCAGTTACTTAAAAAAAAACATTTAAAATTTGTATCTGTCAAATTTGAAAACATATTTCTTGAAATTCTGTAAAATCCAACTACACAAATCATACGGTAATATATTAGAAAGTATTCTGTACACTTACCTGTTAGATATGAAATATAATAATTAAGAGAATGATATATCACAATTATTAATCAATATCAACTTCAAATTTGACAGAAAAGAATTAAAGTAACTGGATTCTAATAATTTGTTTTATTTATGACACTTGGACCCAAAATGGCGGATGAGAATACTCATATATTCTAGTGCCTTAGTACCTCTATATACAAGGGTATAGACATGGTTAGGATAACCGCCATTAGTCTGCCAAATTTACTGACAGAGAATAGGATAAATACGTTGTTCTTACATTTTCCTACTTATTTGTAGCAAAATTAATGTTATATTATAAAAAAATATGAAATTATTACACTATAAATTATAAAGATAATATAAATTTAGTTATTATCAAGAGTTAGGTTATGAATAATAAAATGACTTACACTGTTAATAAACTATTGAACTATATTCAGTCTATAAATCTCACAAATACATAAAAATTTATGCGAAAAACAACACTTAACACGAATCAAACAATACAATACACACTATTCTTGGCAGACTAATGGCGGACGCAGGCAGAAAAGCGTACCACGCCATGTCTTTACCCTTCTATATAGAGATTCCCTATGTACAAATGTGGAACGAACCTTAAAATCACTTTATTGACAAATGTATATCAAATTTTTATATTTGAATCACAAATGCGGAATTGAAAAATTTATTATAAAGAAATCAAGATTTCTTGACAAGAAATCTTGATTCTTGATGACACATTTTTGTCTTGTCTTGGGAAATATAAAATACTTCTTGTCTAGGTCTTGACTTGATTTCAAGACATGATCAAGAATCTTGTAAAACACTATCCGCTACCGAGATGTGCAAAGATAAATAGGCAATTAAAAATAGTGTTAACGTATATTTAACTATCATAATCATTTGTAGAACAGTAACGAGGTACAAAATACTAAATAACAATTCCAATTCAATGTTTATTTATTCCTTATATCTACTAAGCAATAAAGGCAAGGTTCGTGCTACCCATTTCATTTACAATTAAAAGTAAAAGTAATGTTATGCTTTAAACGCATTATATTCAATGATATCTACATTGAAATCGAATTGCTAATTATATTCTTCATTCTTCATGTTGCATGTAATCTTGACCTTCTATGTTCTCTCTATCTCTAACTGTGCATTAGTGTTAAGCGTTAGTGTTAGTATGTAAAGATGGGCGGGAACATCATGCATAAATGTTTATGGTGGACACTGGAATGTAAGTAAGGAATGTGTAATTGAAATTAATTCACGCTTGACAGAGCATATAATTGTTGTTTGTAGTAATTACATGTTATGTGCTATAAAGCATAAGTTATAATAATTGAATACGTTTTCGAAATTTAAAAATGTTAAAAAATAATAATTTTAAAGATTACTTTATTTATAGACTTGCAACGAAAAGTGCATAGGCCGAATACCGAACATTCGGCGAATAGTATTCGGCTAGTTTGGTTCCAATTAGTAATGCGATCTGTAACAGCACCCCTCCCTAGCTCTCTGCCTAGCCGCTGCTACAATACTATATTATTCAAATTATTTCAATAAGTATGTGTTTCATTTTTATTATTTTATTACACGCAAAAAATATCGAATGAAATACCCAAAATTTCCACTTTTCTTAACATTCTAAACTATTTGGTATCTGGCCGAATAAATAAATAAATAAATATATCATCACGCCTTTTACCCATTTTGAGTGTGGCACTCTGCTTACGCAGATCTCGGTAAGTGATATATTTTTTCGTATGAAGTGCGGTTACCAGCCGTCAAATCATAGCCCCCAAGGATGTTAGTGGAGGAGGAACCACAGGGGTAAATCTAAATTGGTAACTGTCACGGAGCTTTATTATTCGGTATTCGGCTGAATAGTAAAAATGTTGTCGAATAGGTCGAATACCGAATAGCTGCTGAATATTCGTTGCAAGCTTTATTACTTAATTTATTTTTATCCATAATTATGTTGTATATTTGCAGTTGTTTGTATATTTAAAGAAAAATAGTAAAATATTGCAAATAAATGTCAATATGTTAATATTAGATTATATCTGGATGTTTGTTTAGTATTATCTGCATAAAATCATGAAATAGAAGCTGTAGATTCTTATCAGAAAGTTATGTATATGTACATAAATATATCAACATATTCAGATTATTATACGGGATGTTTCGATTTCAGTGCAGAAATGTTGATTAGCGCAGCAAATAATATCCTCTTTTGCATGCTTACGAAAGTATTTTTAGGGGAACATGTGGCAAGAAAGGAATTGTTCCAGTTCAACTCTATTTCCATTGAAATGTAGTAATCGTGGAACGCAAATTTGTAAACTTTTATGAAAGTGGAAAACGAGCCTGAGAAAAATATATGTAGGGCCACTTCACCGAACCCGAATAACGAGTAAAATACAATAGTTAATTGAACTCATTGGTCTCATGTTTGAATAACACGATCACCCTTTTTTTTCTGTTCTGGGGTTATTTATTATTAATTTATTATTATGCTTAGTTCACATGAAATATTTTCTGGAAGACGAAAAGTTAATTTAAAAAACAATATCTGTCTGTATGCTTTTATACGATATAAGTTAACTACTGGGACATAATCATGAAGTAGGTATGAAGAAAATATTTCTTGTGAATTATGATAATGATACTGCCAATTTTCAGAATAGTATCTTCTTTCCAGGAAGTTTCTCTAAAAACATTTCTCGAGTGTACTAAGCAGAACATTTATTATTCAGACCGCAAGCGCGCACAGTTTCACTAAATTTCACTCGTCAAAAAATAAAATTACTCCATAAAATAAGTCGTACTGCTTTAATGGAATAATTTTTAGATAAGATTCAGCTTTATTTGCATTTTTAATAAATAAACCCAGAATCTTCATATTGTAGCATTGCAGGCCCATGAATTTATTCTATTTCAAGCTGGTTGACTCAACATTTTGCTCATTTCGTTGTATCAATATCAGTGGAGGGTTACGAAAGAGGCAAGAAAGAGAAAGATAATGTAAAAGTTGAGAAGGAAGTTCATAATACAAACATCCATGTTTTGACGTTTGGAGTTTTAACAAGGTTATGTTTTTATTTTTGAAGTTTACTATTTAGGAAACTTAATAAATTCAACACTGATTATATATTCTTTATAATAATAACGGGAGTCACTATTGCACAAACTATACACAAACTTTATTTTTGATATTTAGCATCATTTCAAGAACTGTCAATTTGACAGTGTTTTGTTTGTATTTCGTCCACGTGAATTTCATCGTAGTTCAATGAAAACATCAATAGATGGCAGCATGAAAATTTGCTTCTGTATAACCCTCCATTGTATAAAAGTACCAGTTGTTAGGAAAATAATAATAGCGCGATAATGTTTCTACTGATGAATTATTAGGTTAATTAATAAAACCTATACAGGTTTGAATAATGAAATGTCAATTTTTGTTCCATTGCGAGATATTCGGACAACGTTGCCAGACATCAAACTTTTAGTTAAATTTTACATTTAGCATAATTCGATTTTAAAACAAATCAAATTTAAAATTATATAGCTATAGGGTTTGTTTTAATTTAACGAAATTAATTTCGAATACACCCGTTATTTTGCCAATGAATAAATTTTGCATCTCCTGTATATGCTTTCTACCTACACGGGTATGAATATTTGATAGGCATTGCGTTCAAGGTTGCAGTATGCGGAAAAACTCGATCTAATTTCACTATCCGACTCGACTAAGTATGAAAGTAAAAGCGATCGCTTCGCCTGGCCTTGTCTCTGTATCTGTCTGTAGCAGTACCAACTGTAAAAACAATCAAACGGTAAATACATCAATCTGAACAGCTCGTTAATTGCGACGGAATTTATGGCAACAAAATTCACGATCCTGGTGACAAGAAACTAATTTGTGAATATTTATAAGGCTCTACTTTTTCAGCTAATTTGTTATCAGTTTGAAAAATCTGTTTTGGTTCATACATATTTAAGAACATCAGTAAAAAAATATTAAAAAATACATTATATTTTTTGCATAGACTGGGTAATTTTTTCCGAATATAAATGCCGATACTGTTGCCGGAAGATGAAAATAGTAATCTAATTAAACAACAAAACAATAGGTTTTATAAAAAATTTGTACAATACTGTCATTTAAATATTTTAGTAATGGATTAATATTTCCTTTAGAAGATTTGAAATATAATAACTATTCAAAAACAATCGTCTGTTTATGCTTAGAACTAAACAAATATTAATTACTTTCTTGAGGTAAAATCATTTAAAATTTTATCCATTGATGAATATCTCACATCATAAATATGAATATTCCCACTGAAAAGTATTGTCATTTGTGTTGTTCATAAAATTTATTCATCCTCAACTCATGAGATGCCATATGACCATAGTAGTTAGTCTGTTTTCCATCTCGTAAAAAATATGGTTTTAGTTTTACGAACAATGAATCAAAATTAATTATATTTGTTCTGCAAATACTAAAGCATAACCCTGCACATTTATTTCAGTTACATGTTACATGTTTTTTTAATAGCAACTAAGGTTATGGAAATATATATATAATTAAACATTTGATTTACCCTTCTTCAAAATTAAATGAAGATACACAAAATTTTAAATAATATATTACCAAATGCCAATAACTATCATTATTCATTTAAATAGCTCCGTTGCCAATTTAAATTTACCCCTGTGGTTCTCCCTCCACTAACAACTGTGGGGGCTATGACTTGACGGCTGGTAACCGCATTTCATACGCAAAAATATACCACTTACCGAGATCTGCGAAAGCAGAGTGCCACACACATAATGGGTAAAAGGCATGATGATATATTTTTTTTACATATTTATTTAAAAAAAAACATACTTTCGTGGCTGATTCTATATTTGAAATAAATAAAATAAAAAATAATAAATATATCATCATGCCTTTTATCCATTATCGATGTGGCACTCTGTTTACGCAGATCTCGGTAAGTGATATATTTTTGCCCATGAAAACTGGCAACTGTAAGCTGTGGGATTCGAACTGAGGATCTCACGATCCACAGTCCGACGCGTTACCACGGAGCTATTTACCCTACATATATATTTGAAATAATATTAATATATTTTTTCTTGTGTCAAGTGAACGTCGGATATTGCAATTATGTCTTAAATTAAACTTTGTTCTACGCATTGTCATGAAACATGAAATTAATAATTATAAATTGATTATGAGTTATTACACTTACGGACACATATCCATCCATCCACGCACATAGACGTCATTGAGAAAATTGCCAAACTTATTCAGGGGACCTCCAAACAAGTAATTCCAAAAAATCTCGCCATGAATTATATATTAATGGGGTCCTTCAGTAAAGTCACAAAATGGCAAATAAGTAATTTGATTTTTAGAGATAGGAATCCTGACGTCAAAATATTATGTTTGTCTACTTAAGCTTATCTCTCACACATCTATTCTTCCAAATTCTTTGTACTTCTCCTATTATTGAGCTGTTAGATTGTAGAAGTTTCAAATGGTTGGCAGCAAATTTAAAGAATTTTATTCTGTTATGAATTTTTAACCAAATAACATAAATCCACAACACTTGACAACACTGAAGTCATAACATTAAAAAAAAATATATTGCAACTTAATGAATAACAATTAAGACTTTTTTAACTGCAGATAGTCTTCAATTTAGAAACAATTTCATAAAAAAATATTACAGGACTCCTTTTCCATACAGTTTATAAGAAAGTATAAATTTTGAAATGTATTAGAAACATTCCATGTAAGCTAACTGCCCCAATAGGAAAATCAGTAAATAAATTTGTATTTATTATATTTAGATATAAAGGGGTAAATAGCTCCGCGGTAACGGACCGGACTGTAAATCGTGAGACCCTCGGTTCGAATCCCACAGCCAAGAGGTGCCATTTTAAATTTAACCCCGTAGTTTCCCCTCCACTAACATCTTTGGGGACTATGACTTGACGGATTGGGTGTGTATCCGAAGAACACATGATTTAGCACGGTTGACGGGTGTAAAGAGTAATTATTTTTTTTTACGGAAACCCTAGTATTTATGCGTCTTTTTATATTTTTATAGAAATATTTGTTGTTATGTAATAAAATATTACCTATTAATTATAATAATACATGCATATGAATGCTAATATATGTGGGTGTAACAGGACAAGCTATACATAATGCGATTTAACGGAAAACGTAGAATACGTAGATCCTAGTGTTTACTGTTTCGAATTAATTATCCATTTATTTTACGATGTGAACCTACCGACAATCACTTTATGTTAATGTAGTCCTTACTACTGACATTTTATGATACATTTATTTTCCTAGAACAGCACAGATTAGAGCATGCCTGCATAGTTTCTCAACGTGGAACAAAACAATACCAAATTCTTACATATAATACGCACATACCTTTCCAGCGTTTATCATAAACACATAAATTACTTGCTGTAGCAATAATGTCTTTACAATTGAAATATGCTTCCTGAATATACAAGGAATAATGTTGGTCAATTCTATTGTGTTTAATATTAATTAAGGTTCTAATTTGAATTGACATATTAATAATTTTGTTGCATTAAACATTAGATGCTGAATATGTTCTACATAAGAATTTAAAAATTTGATGGTGAGGTCAGTTGTGGTCTGTTATAGTTTTCTCGTAGTCCCGGATAAGCACAGATATTCATTTTACATTAGGGTCATTCTTTCTATAATCGGACAAAAAATTGGCGACCATCTTCAAATTCGCTGAAACTTTTTTTAATGGGTTATAAACCTTAGAAAGCACGGTAGAAAGTGTTAGTTAGGCCCAACTCGAATTATTTAATTTTATTTCGTATATATATCGTTTTTTCGTGGAAAATGATCATTTTGTGGAATTAATTAAAAAATAACGTTGTAACTTATTATTAAAAATATATATCTGCATTTATTTGATAGTTTGTACTCCGCTATACTCGAAAGTATCGTTTGAGTCCACTTATGTACGTGTTCAAGCCTATTTTACGTTCTAAAATGTCACAAATACAATTTTTTTTGAAATTGAAATTCCCAAAAAACGTATTTTTTAAAAATTCTGAAATTTTGGCAAAATAAGGTCAAAACATGGAATAAGTAAATGCAAGAACAATTGAGATGGCTATTTTGGTTATTTGGATGTTATAGCGTTTCAAAGTCGAAATTTCATTTTTACGATTTTACGAATACTCATGCTATAAAAATAAAAGATTCAGTCACTATTTATTTAAGAAAGATTTATTTATTTCTCAAAATGTTAATATTCGGAATATTTTGATAATATTTTTCAATATATCCTTCATTCTTGATTCATTTTATTAATCGGTAAAACGGTACAGGACAATAAATTGAACACTTCAACCCGCAACTGAAGGTAATGTTTTACTTCTTACGTCAATTTGAAATGAAATATTTACCATGTAATTAAATTATTAATGATTAGAAAATAATTATTCCTCTTTTCTTTACCTTGGTGTTTCTTTTTCAATGTTTTCTTGTTCAATGCGATGATTGTAACTCTCCAAAACGTTAACTTCAAATTCGTCTACCGAAAATTAGTGCTTTTGTAAAAGAAGCAAATCCTCCATCCTGCGGTATACAAGCATGGCAACTTCTGATACCTTTTATAGGAATCGCAGATGAGAACCTTTTTTCCATTTTCACTTTATGATCTATGTCTTTGGAATGGATCACAACAATATTTTTCAGCTGCTTCATAACCAGATAAAAATAGGAATTTATGATTTCAACTCCCGTTCTGATGTAAATAAGATGCAAGTCTCGTGCGGAAAAAACGTCAAATATTTTGTAGATGTTCTCTTGCGAACACTTGATCTTAAAATTGTTAAGAGAACAACTTTTCTCAGCCATCTTAACTGACACCATGCGGAACTCGTGTCACTTTGTAAACAAATAAATAAATTTTTGACATTTGACAGATGAATGATTAATTTGACGGGTAAAATATCAAATAGACAGAAAAACGATAAGCATTTATTTATTTTTGTTTCAATTCCATGGCTATTTGATATTTTTAACGTTATTTTCCATGTTTTCATATTTAATTTCTGTCGTTACAAAGCAAGTAAAAGTAATTCAGTTTATTGATTTAGATGCAGAATTTTATGCTCTACAACATGTATTTGAAGCATTTTTGCCTAAAATAATTTGGGGAGCAATGCGCACGGAAAAACTGTTTTTTCATGTTAATCGCCTATGTACACAGGTATGATGCTCCACCCGGTATATACGAAATAAAATTAAATAATTCGAGTTGGGCCTAACACTTTCTACCGTGCTTTCTAAGGTTTATAACCCATTAAAAAAAGTTTCAGCGAATTTGAAGATGGTCGCCAATTTTTTGTCCGATTATAGAAAGAATGACCCATTAAGCATAAAAAGTATGCTCAAAATAATCGGGTACACTATAACTGTCAATAAAATTTGGACTAACACAATCAAAATTTTATGGCAATCTAGCGTAATATCTGCCAAAAAGTTTCGCATAATCCTTGTAAGCATTACTGTGGCAACGTGCATTGTTTAACTTGTTTACTAACTTGTAAAATTTTTACAATGCAGCTGTCAATAAGTAACTTGTAAAGATTCATTTTCAAAGGCAATAGAGGGCTTGGGTAAATGGTGTTTACAAGTGAGTAACAAGTAAATCTTTTTACACAGCAATATAATATTTATAATTATTTACATATTAAATTTTAAAAATAAAGGAGGCCAGAATTAATAAAATGCAGTGTATGAGCTACCCAATCTAATTACGATTTGTAACGGGCGTTCTGACGTTGGCCACCCTTCTGCTTATGTCTGATTTTGCAAGCTTTGTGCTCTATATAGGCCTGTAGGGCTTGAGGCAAACAGGGGATGTGAGTCGATCTCAGACAACAAGCGTTTAGCCAGACAATGCCTCAGTCATCATGTGTCTTCACCATGCTGAATGCACCCCGGGCAGTCAGGCCATCACGTCACTGGGGCAGTCAAAATGCAATGGCGGAATATGTAAGGCTACAGGATATATTAAATTTAATTATTGCTTGGACAACAGGCAGGTTAGGCTAGGTTCTGTGCATATAGCTAATAATTCTATAGCATACAAAGAAGTGGACTAAACTGTAATAATAAAAGTAATCATTTGAAAGAGTACCTCAGAAATTTTATACTCTACGTATTAAGTACTCCGTTTGTTTCGTTGTACTGAATTTCTCTTACCCAATCGATTGTTTCTATACTATTAATTAAACCAATTTACATAATTATAAACATGTGTCTTCAAAATATGTACAATATTTGCGGGAGTGGAAGTTGGTATCTGTGACATCTATAATCTTTATATATAAAATTCCGGTGCGTGTGTTCGTAATTCTTCTCCTCCTAAACGGCTTGACCGATTTTGGTGAAATTATTTTTTTTATTTTTGGGGTGACCAGGATGGTTTTTAGCCACAGTTGGATTCGGTAGGTGGTGCTGTTGTCGAGATCCAGATTTTTTTTTTTAATCCTGACATGCATTTGACCATCCAGGTGACCTTAAAAGTACACAAAAAAAATTTCATTAAAATCAGTCAAGCCGTTTAGAAGGAAAATGATTATGAACACCGGAATTTTATATACTCGTATAACGAGGTCTGTAGCAGGACGTCTGCCTATCGGGTCCACTAGTACAAATATAAACGCACATTATTCCATTATTTTGACTCGATAAGAATTGAAACTTTCAAGAACTTCTATTTATTTAATTACATTTTGGATACATTTACGTACATACCTTTATCATATAATACTGCGACCATATCATGGGGGCTAATAGTTTTTCATTTTTTCGCTGAATAATAATAAAATCAAATAAATTCAAAACTACTGCACTTGCAGTATCAAAAATTTCTTGTGGTTCAACATTTTTCTGTTTCGATGTACTGGCTCCCTTTTCGAGGGAATTCAATTTGGCATGGACTTATTATATTGCTTATATGGGATTGCCAGCCGACAGAATCATGACATCATAGATGTTTGTAAAGCAACACTGCTACCTCGCCTTGCGTCTGGTAACCTAACTTTTAACGTGTCATTTGTGTTGTCAAAGTGTATGCGTCTGATAACCTAACTTTTAACGTGTCAGTTGTGTTGTCAAAGTGTTGTTTAGGTCCAAGCAAATCGTTTTTAGAAACATGTCGTGAAAAAATGTTGTGTCTAAATCGAGACGAAAGCCCTTTTTCCACACTCGCACGAATTGCCTCATGAGCGCAGCTCGAGTAAGAAAAAGAAGCGCTTTCCTCTCTAGTTTGACAAATAACTATTTTTGTCCGGGACGCCGTAAAAGCTGGAGCAGGCGCTGATTATATTTTTGTTGTTGTGGGATTCGAATTGAGTATCTCATATTCCCCAACCCAATAATTTACGAAGAAGCTCTTTACATAATTGATATCAGATTTATCTAGACATTTAAAACTATTTGTACTTATTAAAATTGTAATATTAGAACCGGATGTGTCACAATTTTAGAGACAGATAGCGCGACAAAAAATGGTATCGTTGGAAAATGGGCTACTAAAATAAATAATTACATAATTTTGTAGGTGCGGTAAAATAATGTTAACTAGTTTTTTACTATACAAAACTCTTATAGTTGATCAGAAAGTAATTATTGTTAAAAGCTGCTAATAGTCAAATTAATTAACAATATTAATCTCGTTAGTTTTACTGACACCTAAAAAATGACATAGATGACCTAATATGGTAGCAATGTCAAATTACTCTAGATAAGCATTAAAATCAAAACCGTAAAAAATCGTTTACTAATTTGTTTACCTTCAATGTTTACTACACATAAAATTTTAATTACGCTATTATAACTTAATGTGTTCAACTAAACTACATATTTCATAAAAATACCCACAAGGAACTAGAATACCAAAGTGATATTTTATTCATAACGATTCTGTATGCCGCTTACATACTAATTAGTCCAATAAAAATAATGAGAAACAGTAAATTAGAGCATTAGAAAGAAATAAGCGTAACTATAAAATTGAAAATAACTTTAATTTTATTGCATTTTGCATGAAAGATCGCAGAGATTAGAATCAAATGTCAATGAAAAGTTGGGAAACTCAAATAAAATTTTACGAGGGAATACCACACCTATGATATAAAGCATTGTAGCACGTTCCAATTCAAACAGTGGCAAAAATTATGCAAATTAACCATTAATACCATTTGGCATTTTGGCTCCAAATTCAGCTTCTTCTAGTAAAATAACTGGTATTGTGGTATGTGAATGCGGCAGAAGCACCAAAAATAGTTCTTATTCTTTTTTAATTTGGTCAGTAGTGTTTCAAATAAAATCGCTTAACATAAGACTTCTCGATTGATAATAAGTGAACATTTTTAGGATATACTGAATTGTAAACCTACTATTTTCTACAATCGTTGCACAATATCGACATTGTTATTCCATTTTTGGTTAGGAAATGTTCAAAATTGTCGCTCTAGGGCGACAAAGTGACATATTGTCGCACTAGCGCGACAAAAACAAAACAAAAATAAATTAGGTAAAAGAAGTAAATGATGCATTGGATTTTTCTGGTAATAACCTTGCTATTGCAAATACAGTTGGCATATACGTACATATACTTCAACTTAATCACCATAAACGTATTCACTCTGTAGATTTTATGTCAAATGTACTCCATATGTCAAATGTACTCCATGTGTCAAATTATGATTTCTTTGAAAATTTTTATTTTGTTCATAAACGTTGTCATGATTACGGTGACATGGGTAACTACAATTTTACTGAATTGTTATAGGCGTGACCAAAGATAATTTAGAAAATTAATTTTTTTCTACAGCTTGACATTGTTCAACGATTGTAGAAAAAATATTGTGTGTATCTCGTCGGATAGAGCTTGTTCGGTGCACTTGTCGAGTTGTTGATCTCGGCTTCGCCTCGATCAACAATTTCTCGCCGCGTGCAACAAACAATGCTCTATCCGCACTTGATACACAAATAACTATTGTTGAGCTCTGTCTCAAATGCTAAGGATTCTTTTTATGGACTGATCCCGTAATATGTAGCATGTACATAATTAAGGGTTTTATGAACGAGGCATATAAAAGAGCGAGTCAATAAAACTCTTTCATGTGCGTATTACCCACATTATTTTATATTCGACTATATATTTTTTTTTAATTATTATTGTAGAATGATATTTATATTTGACAAATGACGTTGACATCAAAAATAAAATTAATAATTTTAAGTGAGTTTTTTTCTGTTGTTTATTTTTTCATTACTATTTGTTTTGAAAAAAATACAAGTTCTCATTTCACATCTTAATCGTTCTGACTTATGGAATGGAATAAATAATTGAAACAGCTTCAATATAATGCTTCTAATTAATATTACCAATTAATTTATTATTATAACTATTTTCAGCTATAATATCCCTAGGCCATTGATAATTCGTAAAATTTTTATCACAGTTACCGAAAAAACATTGCTTGAGGGATATTCGGTGAGAAATTTTTTTGCGATAATTATTATTTTCATTCAAATACCGCGTAAATGACTTTTTGAAATAAACAAATCAAATATTGAATTAACTGTCAACCGACTGTCAATAAATGTTACTTAGCATCAAGTGATAGTTCCCCGGGGAAATTATCAGCTATAATATCCCTAGGCCATTGATAATTACGAAATAATTTATCACAGTTACCGAAAGAACGTTGCTTGGTAACCGCCCGACGCCGCAGGCGGAGGGCTGTTACCTTCAAGCAACGTTCTTGAGGTAGTTGTGATCAAATTATAAGTATTTATCAATGGTCGAGGGATATTCGGTGAGAAAATTTTTTGCGATTATTATTATTATTTTCATTTTCTAACCGTGAAAATAACATTTTGAAATAAACAAATTAAATATTGAATTAACTGTCAACCAGCTGTCAACGACTGTTACTTAGCAACAGGTGATAATTTCCCGGGGAAATTATCAGTGTAATTGTGACCTGATTGGTTACTTTTGCACACGTGATCAGAAATAAAGGGATTTGATTAGATATTTCTTTAACCAAAAAATTTTCAGTGTAATTGTGATTTGATTGGTTACTTTTGCGCACGTTATCAGAAATACAGGGATTCGATTGGATATTTTTTGAACCAAAAATATCCCAAGTGCATGTCAAATTGTCGATAATTTTCTCAAATGCGCGAATGGGCACGAGAGAAAATGATCGACAATTACATGCACGAAAGATATTCGAAGGACTATATCCCGATTAAAATTTAACCAAACGTTGTTTCTCTCATAAACATAAAGCAAAATTTAAAAACTTCATTTGACAGCAAGTCAGAATTATATTGGTAATTTGCACTAGTGCGAATTATCGATAATTTGCACTAGTACAAAATTATCGTGTAATTCTACGTTGACTGGACATTCAGAAATGTCAGAATTCTGATTGGCCTAAGTTTTATTATTTCTATCTATTTAATTACTTTCGTAATAAGTCTTTTTACTTTATCATTATGGACTGAAGTCCATAAAGAGCCAATTTATGACCGCTAAACAATATCATAAATACATAATTATAATACAGTCGAACATAAAAAGATTTTACGGGCTATTATCTCTAATTTAAAGTGGTTTGAATCCTAAGTACTGCTGCATTGGAGTATGACATCATATAGGTACTAAATTCTTTCCAAAAATTTTAGCTTAACATATTTTTATTTTTTAATAACAGAAAAATTTTTTCATTTATATTGTTCTAGGAGAAGAGGACGACATTAAGTCTGGTACTAATAAAAAATTCAGTATGTATTATTGGATATTGCGTCTTTGAATATAAACATTCAACAAAATTGTAATATACTTGTATTTATTTTAATATTAAAACATAACTGTACATATGATATACAAATAATACTTTACAATATACAAAAGTATAAAATACTATGATTAGATATAAACATGGCTTGTATCATATTTATACAATATAATTATTCCAAAAACGACAGATATAACCTCTATTGCAATTTTCGAAAATGAATAATTGTGACAGCAAAAATAAAAAATTAATGTATGCACTATATTATTATAAATACTAGGAAAATATGAAATATGCAAATTTGTAGAATGTAGTTTTAAATTAATCAAGTATAAAGTTATTTGAAAAATACTACTGGTTCATTAAATGGGAAATAATTTCCATTCTTACTTAATAAAAATTCCAATCTCTACGTGAAATTATGTATTTATTGTATTAATTATACGTCTATTACTATTTATAATATAAAGCGTGCGAGGAAAAATATGTAAGTTGTAAGCAGAGAAATATATCATGATCACAGCCAATTTTAATTCATTACAAGCGTTATTAATTGCTTCGTAATTAATGGGTTTATAACTGTAGAAACGAACGTTTCGAGAAATGAGAAATACCTGCTTTACTCTACAATTATTGGCAATAGAAAAAACTGTAATAAATCTGAATCAATTTTGAACACTGCAATAGATAATACTAGTAATTATACCTGTCATTGGATTTGAATTTTCTTATATATAACGGCAGTCAATAACTTTTTATAATTAATATTATTTCATTACCCATTATAAATTGGCGATAATATTTTGTTTTTGATACTTGTTTTCACCTCTGCTTTGCGGAACAAAATTGGTTGTTTTTATTTATATTAATAAGATGGAATAATTTTATGACTATATTTTTGCAAACTTCAACTTAACTCCCATCTAGTGGTTGAACCTTTAATCGATCGATACGAATCTTCTATATTCTTAGTCTTATGCAGACGGTTTATTCTATATCTAGAAAATACATTTTATAGTGTATTATTTAGTAACTATAGTACTTTCCAAATACAATAGCAGCTAACAGGAGATATCATTGCCGCCATTCATTATTTGATTTAATATAGAAAGACTAAAAATGTTTTAAATATGACTATTATTTATATTTAACAACAATTTGAACATTGTGATTGTTAAATTTTAATAAATCATATTCAAATATCTTCTAAATATTTTGAACTAATAATAATTCCAATATAATTGCATATTATTTTTAGAACTGAACAAAAATTAATTGGTGATTTGTGAAAAATTCAAATGACATCTAGTGTTAAAATGCCAATTTCTTCTGAGAAAACTTTGATTTATTTTAACATTTCGTTTCATACTTAAATAATAATATCATATATTATTGGCAAGATATTTGAGAAATATGTTCTGGTCTTATTTTAGACTAGAGAAAAATTTCAGTTTAGTTTTACAATTTTAAATACTCGTTATTGACTAATTCAATTTCCTTTCATATTTGAATTATTTAATTTTTATAATTATTGAGAAACTATGCCTGTTATTATAAATATATATTCATTTATTCAATATTTGATATCAGAAAAAACATATGAAATTCATTCAATATCTTTCTTAAAAATTGAAGATATTCGAAGAGATCAATTTTTAGCCAACAACAATAATTATTTACTTCACAAGTGGGCAAAGTAAGGAATTACCCATGAGAGAAATTTGAAAACTGAAATGCCAACCGAAGTAGTTACCAAGATGTTGTGTATTATTATTATTGTTATAAATAAAAAATTACTTACTAGTGACTTTTCTCAAAATTATATCCGCTAGTAGATAACCTGTTACTTTCCTCGTTTAAAATCGCCATAGTTATAGAGCATTTATTGAGAGGTGTTGGATAAAATATTTGAATGGGTAATGAAAGAATGAAATTATTAATTTCTTCTCAAAAAGTAAAAGTTAAAACCAATTTATTTCTACTGCCTATACCTCTGGTTGTCATACCTCTGATTATCATCATAGTCATAAATATCATTCCTTACAGGCGGCCTGCCCCTGTACTGCGGCTGCTGGTACCTCGGCTGCTGAGGTTGAGGCTGAGGCTGAGGCTGATACTGCGGTTGGTACTGCTGCTGAGGCTGCTGATACTCATCCTGATACTGCGTTTGCGTGTACCTATCCTGCTGAGGTTGCGGTTGATACCTTTGCTGCGGCTGGGGCGGTGGTGGTGGTGCGGGTTGGTACTGCTGAGGTTGCACTTGCTGAGCCGGTTGAGCTTGAGGTTGCTTGACAGCTTGAGCTCCTGCGTTGTAGTTGAAGTTAACTTTTAGGCCAGTAGGGTCGGTGTAGGTGAAGCGACCGTGCACTGCACCGCCTGGGTCGCCCTTAGCAGCGTGGGAGATGCCATCTTGGGTCCGGTAGAGGAAGCCGAAGGTTCCGTCGCTGGTTGGGTGCACGCGGGCATCTTCGAGGATTGAGGGGTTTTGTTGGGCTACGACTACGGCGATGGTGGCCAGCAGGAAGACCTGCGGAGATAGGGATGACGAAAATTGATAAAGATAATTTTGTTACGAATACATTATCTATTAGGTACTTTCCTTGTTTAAAATCGCCATAGTTATAGAGCATTTATTGAGGGGTGTTAGATAAAAAAAATAAACTTTTCACTTGTTTGACATGAAGTTTCAGTTATTTGTTTGTTCCAATAGCAAATATGATTTTGAAAACTTTTACTAACCATATAAAAAAGAATTTATTGTTTTTCGTGTCAAGTAAATTTGCCCTACTGGTGTTTAAACTTATAATTATCAAGTTTCGTTGCTTTATTTTCTTTCATTTATATGTAAAATAACTATATTTAACATATGAGCACACATCCATCCATCCACATAGTCGTCATTGAGTTACACTACGTAAAGAAAGTAAAAGGTCTGCGAATTCAGACATTGTATTGTTATATTTCAATAAGAGGAACTTATTAAAGTATTCAACTTAGGCTCATTATGGAGACGAAGTAGTTTGAATAGGAGTAGTTTTAATTCAAAATGAAATCGTTTTAAATAAAAACGTTTTGTTTAAAATTAAAACGACTTCATTTTCATTACTATTCAAAATAAAATTTTAAATATATTAATTTTCAGTCAATGCAAAAAAAAGAAGATAAATAAAATTTGTATTCAAAATTAATTTTTTTTTATTGTACCTAATCATTTTGTAAGAAATAAAATTTTCTTCAACGAATGCATACAAAAGGAAAACTGAAAATTTGCTTGAAACAAGAAGTTATTTTTATGAGTGATCAAGACAATCTAAAAGAATTGAGAAATAAGAAAAATAATAACATAAATCATGAATAAAAGTAGTAGTTTATGAGGTAAAAAAGGAATTGTCATTCATACAGGTAATTCATTTTATCAGCACTTAGGTTTGATATTTAAAATAAGTAATAACAAAGTGTTGCATTTCAATGTTTTGACATACGCACTTTACAATATTGGAATAATAAAATACTGACCTATACCTTCTATAAAAATACTACTACAAGAAACCAATAAATTCAATGGTGTAACAATAATTTATAGTTTGTAAGTCAATGCTTACTGATAATAAGTTTTAAGCATATTATTATTTATGTCCAATACTAATGCACGCCGGCCTTCAAGCATAATTTAGACGTCGAATTCATTCAATTAAAATACGATTATTTGCATACATTAAACTTCTAATGAACCATAAAAACTTTAGTACCTAATCTAGATCGGTGCAGTTTGGTACCAAATATTATAATTTAAACTAAAGAGAGTAATTTTCGCGTCAATGGTCCTAATTAATTAAAAAGCAGTTAGTGATTTATAACGAAAAGCTAATTATAATTCCTGTGGCATGATGTTTTTGTGCAAAAGAAAAAGTAAATTTGTTTTTGTGGATTAAGAGAATAATTTATATAAATTTTTTATTCATTCCCTTCACATTATCTGAATGTAACTGTTGTCGGAAATGGTACATTTTTTTAAATTATTTGTTCGAATAAGTAATTATATAAAGGCTGAATACCACATATCCTTGAATAGACTCACTTGATAGGTGTAAACAAAATAATTAAATATTATTTTTCAGTTATTTTGATTTATAGCAAGTATAAATTTGATATTATAAAAATAAATATCTATGCCCAGGAAACAAATAATTACGGGTAATGAATTTTTACTCTTGCCGTAACTGAAATATTAAAATGTTATCTTCATCTTTAGTAAAGCAATAAAAGCATATGTCATAAAGGTAATTTGGTTAAACATTTTACATCATATTGGCTCATATTCTCATCTCGCTATTTTGATCACTATTTTAAGCAGCACTATTTCCCGATTTCCCCATATAAATAGTATCATAACTAGGGCTATAATCTTCAAAATCATACCCAAAAATCTAAGGCAGCATTCACTTAAAATTGTGGATCATCTTAGAGGTTATAATTATTTATTAAGGTTATAGGGATGGCTTTAAAATTTCTAATTTTACTTTAAGATCAATTTATTTAGCAACGACATATTTTAAATAGGCAAGCAAATTTAGAGTTATAAGTAATTTTGTGTACTGTTAAACATTGTCTTATTTTTTTTCTGACGAATACGTCCAGTACATCGAAACATACATTTTTAAATAAAAAATCAGTTGTGGGCACCACCATACCTCCCACCATAGATTTCTTATCGAACAATGCAGAAACACAGACCACCACTATCAAGAAACGCCCATCTCTTCAAAAAATTATGACACATGTAAAAAATTACATTTTTCAACCGTTGATTTGTTTTTTTCAAAAAAACACAGGTTAGCAGATTTAAACGAAAATATCAAAATATAATTTTTCTTTAACGTGTTGTAATTCATAAATGGTGAAAGTAAGAGGAAAATGTTTTAAACAATAATTCTAGATAATAATATTTAAAACATAATTCTAATAACAAAATTTTCATTAAACCATAATTTACTGAGATATTTTAAAATAACTTGATGGGGCTTCAAGTAAACTAGTACTTCCGGATATTGGATTATCACCAAAAACTAATCAGCTCTTTCAAAGGGTATACAATTGATATATACAAAATATAAAAACTAGTTATAATAGTTTTTAAGAAATCGTAACTCCAGAGATCCACACAGACTGACAGACTGACAGATTGATAGACAGACAGACAGACAGACAGACATCATCGCGAAACTAATTTAATTGTATTCTAGGGACTCACTACCCAATTTTTAGTATGATTCCAATACCTCCCTTACAGGATGTGGCGGGAGGTAAAAAAGAACTAATAACCTAAAGTTGTTTTCATAATGTTTTCAATACCATGAATAAAATAAAACTATGCTTGTTCACATTAGCAATTCATTTGTATAATCTTGATAAATACATAAATAAACCAATACTTTATTAATAACTTTCAATATAATAAATTATTGCTAGAAACCAAAATGAGATTAATAATTATTTTATAGGTTTCTCATTTATTTTTTAATGATTCTTTCTGTTTCGGCATAAGGATGACATTCTCGCACACTTATTAATGCTAGAAAAAGTTTCATTTTCGAATGGATTTTTTTGTGACTTTATAAAATATACAAAATGTATAAACAACTGATAATAAAAATCACAAAGCATTGTCACTAACCTAACAATTGTACCAAAAATTCTCCTTAATGGAAAGAGTCAACTATTTTCATATAGATAATTTTAAAATGAAAGTCTAAACAGAGATAACAGAATTAGTAGCTCAAACTCATGTCTTCTGTAACTTGTATTTTAATGTTATTCTTACATGCATTTACGTATGCAGTGTATAACGAAGTACACAGCCGAAATCATGCAAAGAGAATCCACGATAGCAACTATCAAATAGCGTTATACACAGTATACGGAGGCCAATGCAATAAAAATATAGTTTATGTTAGCCGAAAATGTATTTTAAACGATGTTACGGTTTCGCGTGACAACTACTTAAAGGTTTCACATCTAATCCCTAATTGATGATTATTCGTCGAGAACAGAAAAATGATTCGTAGTGTCGCATGTCTATTGAATTTATAGTCCCAAACGATGGAGTAAATCAGAAGAGTCCGGCAATTACAAACATGAACTACATTTTCTCCAATTACATAAACTTTAAAAATTAGTTATTTTACTTATTATGTAATATAAAACTGGAAGATATTTCTAGGTTAAAATGCTATATTAAAATACAAATTACAGAATGCAATTTATTCTGGCCCGAGTGGATGAACAACAAGAGATATAGGAGCTTTTTTAATTAGTGTTTTACATCTATTATTTTTTCCGGTGTCATATTTATTTTTCATAAAAATATTTGACAATTATAAAAAAAATAGATTGTTCTATAAAAATAGAGGTATCTAGCATTAAGAATAAAGAAATAGTGAATCAGAATGAAGGCTACGTGTTCAATAAGGCATGGTTTCCTCTGCTTTATAAGTCATAATTTGATGTTTGTTTTTAAATAAAATATTTTTAGAACTTAATCCAAATGTCTATTATAACTTTACTATGAGTTCTGATTAACTTTTAAACTTTAAATTCCCATTAGTCTAATTTGTGTGTCCACAAAAAAATGGATTGTTACAATAGCAAAAATTTATCATACGTATAGTGACAGCAATTATATATTTAAAATAACAATATTTATTTTATATTAGTAATATGATATTATTTTCAATTCCTGCTACTACAATCTAAATCAAAAATCATATCATATTACTAATATTTATATATAAAATTCTGGTGTGCGTGTGTTCGTAATTCGTCTCCTCCTAAACGGATTTTACTTCGAGAAATATATTTTGCTAGCGAGGTTTGTGGCATGACAATGTCTGCCTACCAGGTTCGCTAGTATAAATGTAAATATTGTTATTATGATATGAATTGAGATAATAGCGACACACATTATATAGAAGTAGAATAAATATTGTTATTGTAAATATCTAAATTGCTGTCACTATACGTAAGATAAATTTTTGCTATTGTAATAAGCCCATTCTAGCATAAATATGCGTACGAGATAATTTCATTCTAATGTCCATACAGACTAAAATCTATTGCAATATTGAATTTTATTCACCGGGCGAAAAAAAAATAGTATTTTAATTTAAATAATCATTCGACTGTGTATTTAATTTAGTCAAAAAAAAGTCGTAGTAGACCGCTAGTGAGTCCGTATAAACGTCGATTAAGGGTGACTAATTTTATATTTCTACTGTCAAACCTTATGAAATGTTCTCAAATTTAAAGAGAGCTAAAGCCTGTAAGTACCACTTTTATTTCAATCAGTTTTCTTTAAAATAAAAATAAAATAACGTTTGACAGCGGAGCAATAAACTAAATCACATAGTTCAAGCACCAAGTCAGAAATATAGATTTAGCGCCAAAATTATTAAAATATTTCACTATCACAACACATATTCTGACTTAGTACTCCTAGCACACTATCACACGTATCACTGGTCAGTTATCACCCAAGTGAAGAAGTAGAACTGAAACTCACCCAACAACACATCTTGGTGGGCATCTTGGAGCGCGTCTCGGACACTATACGGCGGCGAGCGGCCGCGATGTTTATATAGAGCTGCGGCGAGGTGTTAGTGTGCGTGCAGCAAGACCGAGAACCCCCCGTGTTCCGGACAAGTCGCCGGGACTTGTGCGTGGAAGAAGGGCGCCTTGCGAGACTTGCGGTTTGTTAAGTCAAGTCACAGAGGCGTATTGAGGAGACATACTACATGTTAAAGTGTTGGATTCGTTTCGATGTTCAAATGGCGAAATAATGTTACGAAAAAGAGGGAAATTTGGAAAAATCTTAATTTCTAATAGGTGATAATCCATAATGGGGTCATACACTTAAAAAAAAGTTGTGTTTTTTTACAAATTTTAAAAATTTAGATCATTTCAGTGACATATTATTCAATATTTCTTATAATTTTTTAACTTTTCATTCATAATTTCCTTTATGAAGTAATAGAATATACAGCATGGCAAGGCAAAAGAGGTGTTGATAACAAATAATAATTTGCTTTTCAGTGTTGTAATAATTACTTATTATTATTAAAATGAACACTCCGATAAATTAAATTAGGTATTCGTTAATTATAACGTTTTTAGACAAAGAGTATAGGACGTGTTAAAATAAAAATGCTTTGATGTACTATATTTTGTCGCTTGTCGGTAATGTCGGTAGTCTCATTATCACACCTGTCATCTCAAATCATATGTTGCAGTTAACAACGATTTTCAAATTAATCTTATGTTTATTATATTTGTTATATTATTTTGCCCAGGTAGTGTAAATAATAGTAATTTATGTAACAAGTACGCAAAATAGAGTTTTAGTGGATGAATCGATGTTTACGGGCGAGGCGCTAGCCGAGGCCGTAATATCAGATGAGTCCGCTAAAACTCAATTTGCGTATGTGTTACATACAATATTTTTTAGTACAAGCTGTCCAAATTAATACAGTAGGTACGTAAGAAATGATTGCAAGTAAATACTAAAACAATTATGTACATATTTTGTAGTAGGAAGGCGATGGTGTAAGCATGGAAACCCATTTGTAAGTAATATGAATGAATAAATAAACTAAATCCGTTGCTAGGTGACCTTTAAAGGACTAGTTCGCTAAAACGGCATTTTGCGGCGTGTAAATAGTTCACAAAGTAACTATTTTGCAGAGCGTGTACTAAAAACTATATTTGTAAGAAACCTCTGAGTAAATAACAATGACAGATAACAGTCAATTTGACAGTTGGTGTAATTCCTCGCTCTCCGCAAGAGCATGTTTCGTAGAATTACAAGATGTCATCACATGCGAAAAAATTGAAATGGGATGCCAATTTCAAAAAATCGTATCTTAATAACTAAATACCGTTTAATATTAAAATTAGTAGGTATCTATATTTATAATTTTACCCAAACTTACAGAAAAAAAATAAAATGAAAAAAGGTGTGTGAAAATTGTACGTAACTAACAAATTTGACAGATTATTTCTAATTAAATTAGAATACTACACAGAATAAATAGCTCCGTCAGGCAACAGCTTGGCAGGTAGCGTTAAAACCGGATCACTCCATAACGCAAGTTAAGCAATGCTGCCAGCGGTTAGTAGTTGGATGGGTGACCGCTTTGCGAAAACCCATACCAGCGAATACTCCGTGCCGTTGTTACACCACCAAAAACGAGGTTCCGAGGCGTCATATAACCTCAGCAGTTGAGGACGCTTAATAATAATAATAAATAGCTCCGTGGTAATGCGTCGGACTTGTGGATCATGAGATCCTCAGTTCAAATCCCACAGCCAGCTGCTAATATAAATTTAGCCCTATGGTTCCCCCTCCTCTAACATCTTAGGGGGCTATGGTTTGACGGCTGGTAACCGCACTTCATACGCAAAAATATATCACTTAGCGAGATCTGCGTAAGCAGAGTGCCTCACCCATAATGGGTAAAAGGCGTGATGACGATGATTTTACATACGCAGAATATTTTAGAAATGCTTGTATTTCCATCGCTTGATATAGTTAAATAAAATACATAAAGTGAATCATGAGAGTAGATCTGTGCTCATTTAACATGTAGCTATGAAAAAGATTAAGTATCAAAACTTAAAATAGAAACTGAAATAAAAGCAATTACGAAAATGAGATAAAAAATTCCGACATCACCATACTTCAAGAATGCTGGAATATTTTAAAGCGATAAAGAAAAGGGGGAAGAGTATAGAAATAAATTAACAAAATGGGGAACTAAACGAAGAAATTACTACGAAAGAAATGGATGATCAACAATTGGTACAGCAATACGTCAGAATAAAGAATAAAAAGTGTAGGAATACTACTCGCGAAATGATATTGAAAAAACAACAAACAGGAACCGTGGTATAGGATAGAAGAATCAAGGTATAATAAAAGATATATGTAAATACATAAAAACAAATGAAACCCCCAAATATCTTAGATATATTAAATTAAAGTAACTCATCACCAAAAACGAACAACAAATACGTTAAGCGAAGATGCAGACTATGTGAACAAGAAGAAGAAATAATAGAATACAGAAGAAGAGAAGGCGAGAGAGAGAGAGAGAGAGAGAGAGAGAGAGAGAGCGCGCATAACGTTTTACAAGGTGCTTATGTTTAATGCCCATTTATTTTAATAGGTTACAGCGATTATTAAGATGTTTCAAAATCCAAATTTGTAAGTAACCCGTTTGGCACGGCCGATTAGATATAATAACAGTCCCATATACAAAATTTCAACATTGTTCGGCTAACCGTTTTTGATTTATACAAACATTTAAAAAAAAACCGAGTAGAGTGCCTTTCTGGCCCATCAAAAGGGAGGTGTACAACTAGATGTTACAACTGTTCTAAATACAAAACATTCTACGGCTAATCGTTCTTGAGTTATGTGAAATATATACAATACTTCCTTAACTTCGTACAAGGCAATAAAAATACGAAAGAAAAATTGCAAAAATAATTGAAAGGATAAAATTATGCAAATTATTAATCCATTCGTACATCATATCACCGAACGAAAAACAGCATTCTCCCACGAGGTGTAAATAGGTATTATTATTACCTCAGTAATAGATGCAGAAACGCAAAAGATAATTCTTTCCACTATATGATGAGAATTGTATTAGTTAGGTAGCATATAGTTGGTACCAGCATTTATAAAATTTGGTGCATAATAATATAATTTAATTAGTAAAAAACTATCTTAAAAATATAAAAGTTTGTCAGTTACATATTATTTTCAAAGGTGTTTGATAAAAAATTTTGAAATGTTATATTAAGGGATATAAATTTATGAGGTCCATCCCTGATCCGCTATTAGTCCCCTCCCAACCGTACTGTCATAACTCGACAAATCTATTCCCTCTACATACTTAATTAATAGTACAAGTGTTGATAAATGACCCAACGAACGGAATAATTTTCCAAGTGATTAATTACAGACTTCTCGGGCGTAGGAGAGCTCATTAGCACATGAAACACTCAAGCTTTTCACAGTTCTTATCACTTCATAGCACTTAAGTTCTCAAGTTCACAAGGCGAGGCGAGGCGACGAATCGTACGACGACGTTGCTCATTCGTCAAGCAAAGTAGCAGTTCAGTTGCAAATTAATTCATATTATTCGGTGAGCAGTAGGTGATAGTTTAGGATTGTTTATTGGTTGTAAATGTGTCATGTCCATGAGTGTTTATGTGTTTGGCGTCGAAGCGGTTTCAGATTAAAAGGACAAATTGGAAATTGGAGATAAATCTATATGTCCATGTTGAATGCTAAATGCTGATTTAATTTGTGAATTGATGTATGCTAATCTCTACACCGACGAAATTAAGAGATTTAATTAAATTTTTATACTTGTAATATAGGACCAAGATCAGTCCAATCACCTGTAATGATTTAAAAAAATATGTACTCTTCTAAAGAACGTATCAATTGAAATTATTCAGGTCTGTAATTAGATGAAACTAATTTTAAAATAAATAAATTAATCATTTTGTTGTTCCATAATAATGATAACATATAAAGAAAAATCAGATATACACACACACACACACACATATCCATCCATCCACGCACAGAAACATTCACACACACACAGACATCATCGCGAAAATATTAAAATCGTATGCTAGGAACATTAAAACATGTTTATTGTTTGAAAACTCTCTACCGAATTCTAGCATGATTCCTATACATCTCTTACAGGCTTTGGCGGGAGATTAATGATTTACACAATAATTTGTAAACATAGAAATTTATCTACCTCTAATTATACAAATTATAAAATTACAATTGTATTTATGTCTTTCTCCAAAACATTATTATTCAAAATAATAAAAAAAAAACAGGTATTTTATTTTCTTTTCAGCCCTAAGATAACCTTATGCTACAAAGTTAGCAACAGTTTACAACTACGAACAAAATTTGTATGAAACAAATTGTGGTTATATCATATAGGTAACGATAATATCCTCCATAACATCTAATGTAAATCGTTTGGGGACCTGGTGTAACGGATGGTAACCGCGTTTCAGAGGGTGTCAGAAATGGGGAAATGACGTGATGATATAATTATTTATAAAAAATACCTATTTAGAGAAAACAAGTTTTTTTAAATTAAACTTTATATGTTATTTTCTCCAAATTAAGTAATTCTGCAGAATTGAAATAATGTATTTTTTAAATGAAGGTGCTCTATGTCGAAAATTTTAAACGTTCTTAATATAACATGAAAATTATATTATAACTATAGAAAAAAAATCTAATGTGCAATCTACATGACTTCCTTGAACGCCTATTAAATTATACACATTTTTGCTTCACTTCTTTTAAACTTATTTCATTTAGATATTATAAAAATGAAAAAAAAACTCTTTGATCAAAGTGCACAATTGGCACCGCCGATTGCAATAAAAAAAAGAGGTGTACAACTAAATGTTGTAGTAGTAATATAAACAAAATTTCAAATACCGCTAATCGTCTAAGTTATGCGAGATACATACGTACGTATGTATGTATGTACATACATACGTATATACATACATACGTACATACGTCACGCCGAAACTAGTAAAAAATAAATTATTTTAGGGATGGTTAAAATGAATATTTCCATTGAAAATTGAAAACCGTACAAATAAGTAAAAATGCATAATTAGGGTTACTGACCATTTAATGGTTTGAAAACGCTTCTATTCCTAATGTCTAATGATCTATCAATTTGTTTTTTCTAATATTTTAATGGTAGGTAATCCAACTTCACCGCCATTTTTTTATATATTTTTCATTTTGATCTCACTCAAAAACTTACCAGGTACCAGTACAACAAACTTAAAAAATTCTAGTTTGTAATTCAATTTATACAATAGCTAAAGCAATTATATATCCGGTTGTCCCTTTTAGGTCCGCTGTACTTTGTTTATATACATAAGAATATTTCTTACTATTTTGTTTTTGAGAATTTTATAATTACTGCACATAAAAACTTTAAAATTGAAAGTAATATAAATTATGTCTTACAGCACTAACCTAGGATATGAATAAACAAAGTTAAATGTTCTTTAACCTACTAAAAAAAACTGTTTTAAAAGTCATTTAAAGGTCATAATTATGCAAATATTCACCAAAATGAATGAAAACTAAAGAACAATTTACACTATCCCATTTTGCAAATGCAACAATAAAATAATTGCAAATATTTCTGTCTAATTTCAATTATTTATGTATGAGTCCTCTATATAAAATGTATATGATGCAAGTATCCTTTTATTTACACAACATTCCTAGGTTGTATTCAGCACTATCATAAATTATTATTTTCAGAATAAATTTCGCGTACAAAATATTCATTGATCAATCTGTAAGGTTACTTCGAAGACAGACCCATAAATTTGTTTATTCTGATACAGTTTCCGTGCCCTTGTATTGATTGTCACGTCTTTATAACGAAATGCTCACGACAGTAAATATCTACATCTGTCCTTAAAATTTAAACATATCTAACATACCTCGAAGTCGAACGTAATTAATAACTCACCGAGCTATTTCGCTGCTAAAGCTGCGTTCACACTTCTAACCTCAAACGTTTGCAACAATATCTACATAATTTTGTGTTAAATTAAACTATTCTACTATCATTTGACCGACATTTTTCTCTATTTATTTTTTTTAGTACTACGCTTTTCCAAACATTTTGTAAACTCGTGTTTTTGGCGCAAGTTTCTGTTTTGTTTTCTGAGTCTCGATCAAAAGGGGAAATATCAAAATTTGGTGATGTTATAGTTTCCGAATTAATTCAATATACCTACCTGTTGGCGTCGTTTTCTTATCCTGAAGAGCAACAATAAATGTATTATTAACAAATTATTAGTTGGTACATAAATAAGTATCCATCCTTTTTCAGAAACCGCAGTACAAATCAACAACAGCAATCAATAAAAAGAAAAATTTCTCAAAACATTATATTTTTGTATAAAAATATTTTTAAAAACAATTAAAATGAAACAAAATTCTGTGCTAAAGTTCGAAAAAATTTCTTGATTATATTATGTAAAAGTTTTAACTACACTATTTTTTTCTTGTGTGTATTTGCACATAAATATAATGCACTTCCACTAAGCCTAACCTAATATTTTTTACGCTAATAAACGTCCATTCCCTAACAGAATATAAACTTTTCGAAACGTCAAACAGACATACATTTGACATGTAAAACGCCCAATAAATGTCTATTAAACATTTTATTGTCCATTCGCCTTGGCGAAAGAAATTTGAACTAATTTAAAAAAAAAAAAGCTTAAGTTGTTAACTTAACTTTAAATATCTCAGCGGTAAGACATCAGAAGATCATCAGTTCGATTTCCAAAGCCGACAAATTTTCAAAAAAATTATCACCTTATAAAAATTACCCTTGTTGTCCTTTCTCCACTAACATCGTTAGGTGCTAAAATGTGATAGTTGGTAACCGCACTTCACGGACAAAAATATATTATATACCGAAATTTACTTACAGTTTATTTTTCTTGTGGTGCAGTTCACGTCACTATTTTCTTTCTCACTTTTTCCCATCAGCAATAGTGGGAGAAAGTGAGAAAGAAGATAGTGACGTCAACCGCACCACAAGAAAAATAAACTGTACGTCCAATCATAGATAAATGTCATGATGAGATTTACTTTATTTTTTCTATAAACAAAAATGTCAGTTTCATCATTTTGCAAAGTTTAGAAACTGTACACTTCATTTAATTAAATAATTTTCAATTATAGTGGAGTCATGCAATTTTTAATAGTAGAACCCAAACCAACAAATCTCAATAAAATGTTTGGCTTAATAAAAATTAACGAAATTTTAACCCACAAAATTTCGCATGTTAAGCTAGTATTCTAACCAGAGTACTACAACTGTCCTTAGTAAAAATTGAATTAAGAATTTAATTATATAAATTCTAAAAACAAGGTATTGTATCAGACTGTGAATTTTTAAGTCCTCAGTTTGATAATTAAAACCAAAAAATTTTCATCACAGAAAAATTGCATCTGTAGCTTTTTCTCGCTCAACATATTTAAAGGGAGGGGATGACGGCTGATAACCGGACTTCATACGCAAAAACATAATATATACCCAGAATTACCCTAAGCAGAGTACCACACCTGGAAGATTAAATAGCGTGATGAATTATTTATTGTTATTTTGGGCAAGTAAATTAAAATAAAAAAAACTCAGTAATTCAAGTTTCGTGGTTGTAAATGGTGCTTACTACGGCTTACCTTCAGCAACGGCTCTTTCTCCCGAGGTAAATAAATTATTTGTGTTATTAATGCGTTATAAATGCATAATATTAATTAAAGTATAATCGCAAAGCGGCAAGGCGGGGAACTAAAATTTAAAAACAGTGGATATGTGTGTTTTTGTTTGTAATAGCATTAACAGCCTTCGTTTTCGGTGAGTGTGATTGTAAGTTTAACGCAAGTTTGTTAAAACTAAAAGTAAGTTATGCGTTCTGAAGTTATCACAAAAAACTGCGGAATGAACATCGAAGGTCGTGGAGCAAATATTGTGTTGTAATGTTGATAGACACGACACGATACGGGAAATTAATAAACAATTATTATTAATTGGAAGTTGAGTGCATGTACTTTTGACGCTTCGGCATTGTTATTATTCTAAGAAAATCGCAGAAATACATACACAAAATTAATAGGACTGAATATTTTTTATTGTATTTACTGCTTAATAAAAATAGATACTTGGTATAAATGTAGATTAAATTACTTTTTTTTGCGATCGCCCAGAAAATAAGCTGTTTCTGATCGCTTTTTAGACCCGAAATTTCATCTTTCCCAAGCTAGGTTGGAAAATTTCTTCTTTTCCGAGCTAGCTCGGAAAGTTGACTATAAGGGATCGGAAAGCAATGTTTCCATAGTGATCAGTTCTTTATTTATTTATGTGTCAAATATTGCATTAAGGTGTAAGTATTATTATTTCTTTTTTTCAGGATCGCGAAAAAAATATTGTACCCAACGTGACCTGAAAGTGTCTTCACTGGGCTCGCAAGCTTTCAAAGCTCGCCTACGGCTCGCTCTGGAATATGCTTGCTCACCCAGTAAAGTATCACTTTCAGGTCTTTTACCCATTTTGGTCTTTCGGTACGTGATACATTTTTGCACATGAAGTACAGTTACTAGCCGTCAAATCATACCCTCCAGAAGTGCTCATGGAGAGAGAAAGTTCGATGCGTTATTACGTAGTTATTTGAACAAAATAATTAAATAAAATAAATAAATAAATATATCATCACGCCTTTTACCCATTATGGGCGTGGCACTCTGCTTACGCAGATCTCGGTAAGTGATATATTTTACGTAGGAAGTGCGATTACCAGCCGTCAAATCATAGCCCCCTAAGGGGTAAATTTAACTTGGCAACTGTCAGCTGTGGGATTCGATCTGAGGATCTCACGATCCACTGTCCGACAGGTTACCATGGAGCTATATACACCTCATAAAATAATAAGTTTAAAATTAACTATAAAATGATATTTCAGTAACGAAAGATCTGTTAAGCAAAAATTAAAAATTTGAAACTAACAAGAATTTGGAATAGGAATAGTATAGATTTGTTAGTGATATATGTTGAACTTAAATATTTAACAAACTAACTTACATATTTTCAAATTTGGATAAATTCTTCTATAGAATTTTATGGTCTAGTGTAAATATACATTACTAATTGACTTAATTTGTGACTATATCGAAGGCCCTTGTTGCACATGTGCAAAGTGTAAAAAGTGTAACATTACGATTTAATAAGAAAAGTATTTTATTAATGAGGTAAATAGCTCTGTGGAATACATCAGACTGTGGTAAATGATATTCTAAGTTCGAAGCACACAGTCGACTACGTCCCTACTTATAATTTTACCCCCGTGGTTCTCTCTTCACTGATATCGAACTGCCAATCAAAAGGTGGTTTTATGGTATAGTTATTTATTTTATTTAAGTTGATCATCTTTCGAGAAAATACCTTCAAATAAAAGTTGTTAAATTTTAACTAGGTTTTAAATTCAAATTCTGTTTTGGATTAAATAATTTTACTATTAAAATTAAACAATAACTAATATCAGTAATCAGTAATCATGGGGTATGGAATGATGTTGCCTGTACAAATACTATAAATGATGTTAAACACGTATATGTATAAATTTCTAATATTGTGACTCCATTCTTACGTGCAACATGCTTACGTATATTGTGAACCAGGCAGTAGCGGATCAAATATACATTTTATTTATTAGTGAACTTTGAATATGTTACTTATTATGTTCCGCACGGCGCCATGTACCGCTATCTGCAATGTTAAATGCAATGTAAATCTATTGCACGACTTTGAATGCAGTTTGCAGCACTTTCATTTTCATTGGCTGCAATACAGAAACTGCACAGCATGAAAAACTAACTACATTGTTTCTGATTACAACATCGCTAGTGCAACTGCGCTGTACTTTATTTCCTCTTGATTTGCTATATTATTACATGTACGCAGTGTAAAATGTAACTATAAAAAATGTTATGAATAATTAGATTTTTACTTTTTCAGTATTGCCTATCATTAGCAAATAATTAACTACCTATAACATATGAAAAATTTATATTATACTAGGAATCATGGGAATTAGCGAATGGAATTCAAAATGTCTTCACAGATGACCGTGCAGATGAAGATCTATAGCGAACTGTGCCTTCGGTTATTTATACTACGGTATACCTCGAAGAATGAAAAGTAAAATTCAGGCGATGGAAATGAAATACCTAAGGAAAGTACAACGAGTAACAAAGCTGGACAGAATAATAAATGAAATAAAAAGAGAATAACTAGCGATAATGACCGTACTAGTCGATCCGCTTAATTTAAAAAAAAAAAGGGATAAACTACAATGCAAACCAATATTAGAGTTCATAGAAACCAGACAATTAGCATGGTGGGGCCATATGATAAGAACGAATGAATCAAGACCGGTGCGGCAAATTTGGATGACAAACCTGAAAGAAAAAAGAAATAGTGGAAGACCAAAAGACAACTGGGATACCAGCATCAATAATATTCTGAAAAAGAGGAACATTACACTACAGGAGCCACGAAGGACGGCGATGAATAAGAAACAATAGGCGAAATTTGTACCCGATTAAGAGACTTTTTACACCCTACGATAGAAGGGTTTTTGACTATAAATATGTATCTTTAGCAGATGTCACTTGTATATTACAACTCCTCTAGATACAAAAGTGTATATGAGAAGAAAAGGATAATCGGCATCTATCCGGTATTCGGCCTATCCAGCCTAAAGTTTACTATTCGCTTTATACCGGATAGTAGGTTAATATCCGGCGAATACCGGATTTTCAATAAATTATTAAATTTAATACCATCTACTTCATTTAATTTATGTATGTCGAAAGACAAAAAAATACACTATATCTTCAATCAACTTACCATTCACCGATGATTATTAATATTTGTAACCAGAAAATTAATTAATTAACCTGTGCAAGCTCTCTTAATCTACACGATACGACACGCCAAAGCCAATTTTCGAACAGATATCAGAATATCCAGCTTATCGTGGCCGGATATTCGTTATCCGGTATCCGGAAAAACAACTATCCGTTCATCTCTAGTATATGATATCCAAATCCAGATGATTCTTAGAAAATTATTAAACTGTTTAATACTTACATGGAATTAGTTATGAATTTTTCACTGAATATGTTCTTCCCTAACAAATTGGAATAATAACATTTATCATAACATTGAGATTTACTGCAATACAGTAATTAAAAGATATCATATGCACACTTTTGCAGCTGACTTAGTATTTTTGTGTACTTTACACAACAAAAAATTAATATATTAAAGTAATTCAATTAAATTTTTTTTTAAATAATAGTATAAAATATATAGAAATTTTGATAGATACAAATTAATAATAATAGCATTAATTGTTACTTGTAGATGTCTCAGAGATCGGGCAATCCAATTAATCGGTAACTACGGACGCGTTTCGTTTTTATTGGATAGAAATTGTTTAATTTGGGTATGCCAGTTAAGGTCACATTTATTATTTGGTGCACTGTCTAATGCTGCAAGTCTTTTATATATTATTTTGGGTAACCGATCGTCAGACATCCGTTGGATTGTAGCCCTCCATTTTAAAAGTCTTTTCCACACTTCTAACTCTAAATGCAATTATCCAGTTTCTATCCTTTATAAGTTGATACGTATGCGGGAGGTTATAAGTTCGGAACTTCACATTTTTTTTTTACTAGTTTTCCCATATTTTTTTGGACCAAACTGTATTCCTTTTGCTCGTTCGAACATTATCGTATATATCCAATTTAAGGCAAATGTCCAAGGTGATAGAAATCGTTCCGAGTTCTCGAATCATAAACTCGGATCGTGGACACTACCAACTTGGACGAAAAAATCGAATAGAAAACTATGATGAAAAACGCGTTTTTCCCGAATTTTCATGCTAGTTGAAAACTTCATACAGATGATACCGAAATAAAATTTTGTCGTTTAATGTTTGAAAAGCTGAAAAATTTTCAATTAAAGCTGAAAATTAGTATTTTCAAACAGTTTCTGAAACGTGAAATATATTTTTTATTTATTTCTCATATAAAAAAATAATAATTTAATTATGTCAGAACAATTTCTTGAGGCACACAGGCCTTTTCTTTTCCACACTTCTAGCACTAAATACAATTATCCAGTTTCTATCCTTTATAAATTGATACGTATGCGAGAGGTTGTGTTGGGAACTTCACATTTTTTTTTACTAGCTTTCAAATATTTTTTTCTGTATTTTTAGGTAATATCACCTTGTATTCCTGCCCATTCTTAAGTAATTTCTTTATATTATCTAAGATTCTTCCTCTTTTATTCATACAAACATATCTAACATCAAGTTATATCCCACTTAGTGGAGTAGTACAAACACTACAAACCCTGAAAGACAATATAACAACAAAAAATCTCATCCTAATATTCCTATCTTGGCACACCACTATGTAAGCGTTTAGGATGACAGTGGTTGTTGTATGAATATGTTTATTCTGTCATGATAAATAATATTCAAGATGGTGGGCTGCTACTATTTATTTTAGGAGCTACAGAGTTAAATATTAGAATAAAATTTTTCACATTTTACATACTAATATGACGAAGGGAAAATAAAATGAATGCATTAAAAATTTAAAATATACTGTAATATAATTTGAACCATGTTTCCCTGCGTGACTGGAGAACGTGGGTTCGTCAAGCCCATGACTATGCTCTGCCAACACACACGCACAGTCATCCAACCTTACACACACTCAGACAATCACGGACACATCCTGAGATAGTCTTCCTGCGTTATGCATTGACTGCTGTTATTTAAAACCGAGTCTACGAACCGTCGGTGCTGAGAGCTGCGCCGCACCAACTCCCGACGATTGCCATTTCGACCGATGTAAATCCTATCGGGTTCACATCGGTTCGGTAAGAAACTCAGCTTCAAAATCGTCAACGTCGTCAATTTCTGGCAGAGGGAAGAGAGAGAGAGTACAATCTCTAGGCATAATTCTGAAAAATTATGCTCAGGCGGTTGCCTCTGTTTCTTTCCACCAAAAATTGCACGAAAAACATTGACAAGCGTGCCACAACATTTTCAATGCGTATGCAATAGTTTCCTGGGAAACATAGCATATATTGTTCAGATTGTTAAAAATATATATTATTGTCATTGGTGTATTCACTTAGTTATCAAAATTTCTCTACCGTTTGTTTTATTTGTTTTAATCATAGTTACGGTGTCAATGTCAATGAGCATAAGACATGCAAGTTGACATCAGACGTTAATTTAGTAAATGTATATATTTGTTACACTGGCACAACAAACAATAATAATTAATTAGAATACAAGAGGCTTATGATGCATTTAAAATAATATGATTGCGTTTGAGACGACAGTATTTGTTGGATGAATGTATTTATTCTGTCAAGATAAATAATATTCAAGATGATGTGCTGCTACTATTTGCTTTAGGAGCTACAGAGTTAAAAATTACAATCAAATTTTACACATTTTACAGACTAATTTGATGAAAGGAAAATTAAGTAAGTGGTACATTATAAATTTTAATATATATATATATATATATATATATATATATATATATATATATATATATATATATATTAAAATTTATAATGTACCACTTACTTAATTTTAATCAAGTTACAAAATAATTTAATTTTACATAAAAAACCTATTGTGGTCACCACAACACCTCCCGCCAAAGATTTCGTATGATTTCATATCAAACAATCCAACAACATGGACCACCACTATAAAGAAATGCTAATCCCTTCAAAAAAATTACGCTCTTCAATTATGACACATGTCAAAAAATGACATTCTCCACCTGATTAGCAGATTTAAACGACATGTGAAAATATATATTTTTTTAACGTGTTGTAATTCGTTAATAGTAAGAGAAAAATGTTTTAAATAATAATTGTAGATAATAATATTTGAAATATTATTCTAATACCGTAGTTCGTTAATGGAAATAATAAAACTGTTGTGGACACCACAATACCTCCCGCCAGAATTTTCACTTATGACAAATGTCAAAAATAAACATTTTTCAAGCGCTGTTTTATTATTTCAAAAAGCACAAGTTATAGCTATTAACATTTCTATCGATGTTATGAGTATCATAACTGCCGCAGATGTCAGTTGAAATCCGAGCTCGTAGAGCGAGGATTTTAAGACAACTAAGGCCTGTTATGACTCATAACATCCGTGGTTTGTTCAATAGTTTACCGGTTTCAGAATATGACGACGTTAATGTCATTAATAAATATTAGTTTATGAAAATCTTTTATGAATAACATCTGTCATAATTTTAGAAAGTGATCAAGTAAGTCTGTTTGTTTTTATTTAACACCATGGTTACACTTGTTTTCTATCATATTTATAAATAATATTTTTACTTAAACGTCAAATGTGTACTTAATGGCTAAATAAAAAGTGGATTTTGGCGATGCTGAATTGCCTGAAAATATTTGGTTTACAGCAGGTAAAGCTCTGAAAAGCTTAATTCCGTGTGTATTAATAAATAGCGTTATATTATCATTTTGTTTTATTTTCAGCTTCTTGACTGATTTGATAGGTCAGTAAGGTAATATTACCCTACAGCATAGAGTTATGACATACTTACCCTGCCTACTTTTGTGCATGTAAACATAGGTTAAATCTCCTGCACCTGTAAATATATTTAAACGTAAATGTAAAAATATAATTTTCTGTAACGTGTTGAAATTCGTAAATGGAGACAGTAAGAGAAATATGGGTTAATAAATTCTCAGAGCCTCGTTAGCGAAATCAGGGGACACCAACGGGAAGGTGAGGTTGAGTTGGGTAAACAAAATGCCCCTTATCCCCCAAGCTCTGGAACGTGGGTTCGCCATGCCCATGACTACTCTCTATCAGCTCTCGCATAGAGCGCGATTGCGTCAAGATTTCATCATCCCTGCGTGACTGGGGAACGTGGGTTCGTCAAACCCATGACTACTTACTATCAGCTCTCGCATAGAGCGCGATTGCGTCAAGATTTCATCATACCTGCGGGACTGGGGAACGTGGGTTTGTCAAGCCCATGACTACTTTCTATCAGCTCTCGCATAGAGCGCGATTGCGTCAAGATTTCATCATCCCTGCGGGACTGGGGAACGTGGGTTCGTCAAGCCCATGACTACTTTCTATCAGCTCTCGCATAGAGCGCGATTGCGTCAGGATTTCATCATCCCTGCGTGACTGGGGAACGTGGGTTCGTCAAGCCCATGACTACTTACTATCAGCTCTCGCATAGAGCGCGATTGCGTCAAGATTTCATCATCCCTGCGGGACTGGGGAACGTGGGTTCGTCAAGCCCATGACTACTTTCTATCAGCTCTCGCATAGAGCGCGATTGCGTCAAGATTTCATCATCCCTGCGTGACTGGGGAACGTGGGTTCGTCAAGCCCATGACTACTTTCTATCAGCTCTCGCATAGAGCGCGATTGCGTCAGGATTTCATCATCCCTGCGTGACTGGGGAACGTGGGTTCGTCAAGCCCATGACTACTTTCTATCAGCTCTCGCATAGAGCGCGATTGCGTCAAGATTTCATCATCCCTGCGTGACTGGGGAACGTGGGTTCGTCAAGCCCATGACTACTCTCTATCAGCTCTCGCATAGAGCGCGATTGCGTCAAGATTTCATCATCCCTGCGTGACTGGGGAACGTGGGTTCGTCAAGCCCATGACTACTTACTATCAGCTCTCGCATAGAGCGCGATTGCGTCAAGATTTCATCATCCCTGCGGGACTGGGGAACGTGGGTTCGTCAAGCCCATGACTACTTTCTATCAGCTCTCGCATAGAGCGCGATTGCGTCAAGATTTCATCATCCCTGCGTGACTGGGGAACGTGGGTTCGTCAAGCCCATGACTACTCTCTATCAGCTCTCGCATAGAGCGCGATTGCGTCAAGATTTCATCATCCCTGCGTGACTGGGGAACGTGGGTTCGTCAAGCCCATGACTACTTACTATCAGCTCTCGCATAGAGCGCGATTGCGTCAAGATTTCATCATCCCTGCGGGACTGGGGAACGTGGGTTCGTCAAGCCCATGACTACTTTCTATCAGCTCTCGCATAGAGCGCGATTGCGTCAAGATTTCATCATCCCTGCGTGACTGGGGAACGTGGGTTCGTCAAGCCCATGACTACTTTCTATCAGCTCTCGCATAGAGCGCGATTGCGTCAGGATTTCATCATCCCTGCGTGACTGGGGAACGTGGGTTCGTCAAGCCCATGACTACTTTCTATCAGCTCTCGCATAGAGCGCGATTGCGTCAAGATTTCATCATCCCTGCGTGACTGGGGAACGTGGGTTCGTCAAGCCCATGACTACTTTCTATCAGCTCTCGCATAGAGCGCGATTGCGTCAAGATTTCATCATCCCTGCGTGACTGGGGAACGTGGGTTCGTCAAGCCCATGACTACTTTCTATCAGCTCTCGCATAGAGCGCGATTGCGTCAAGATTTCATCATCCCTGCGTGACTGGGGAACGTGGGTTCGTCAAGCCCATGACTACTCTCTATCAGCTCTCGCATAGAGCGCGATTGCGTCAAGATTTCATCATCCCTGCGTGACTGGGGAACGTGGGTTCGTCAAGCCCATGACTACTTTCTATCAGCTCTCGCATAGAGCGCGATTGCGTCAAGATTTCATCATCCCTGCGTGACTGGGGAACGTGGGTTCGTCAAGCCCATGACTACTTTCTATCAGCTCTCGCATAGAGCGCGATTGCGTCAAGATTTCATCATCCCTGCGTGACTGGGGAACGTGGGTTCGTCAAGCCCATGACTACTTTCTATCAGCTCTCGCATAGAGCGCGATTGCGTCAGGATTTCATCATCCCTGCGTGACTGGGGAACGTGGGTTCGTCAAGCCCATGACTACTTTCTATCAGCTCTCGCATAGAGCGCGATTGCGTCAAGATTTCATCATCCCTGCGTGACTGGGGAACGTGGGTTCGTCAAGCCCATGACTACTTTCTATCAGCTCTCGCATAGAGCGCGATTGCGTCAAGATTTCATCATCCCTGCGTGACTGGGGAACGTGGGTTCGTCAAGCCCATGACTACTTTCTATCAGCTCTCGCATAGAGCGCGATTGCGTCAAGATTTCATCATCCCTGCGTGACTGGAGAACGTGGGTTCGTCAAGCCCATGACTACTCTCTATCAGCTCTCGCATAGAGCGCGATTGCGTCAAGATTTCATCATCCCTGCGTGACTGGAGTACGTGGGTTCGTCAAGCCCATGACTATGCTCTGCCAACACACACGCACAGTCATCCAACCTTACACACACTCAGACAGTCACGAACACATCCTGAGATAGTCTTCCTGCGTTATGCATTGACTGCTGTGATCTGAAACAGAGTCTACAATTCGTCGGTGTTGTGAGCTGTGCCAAACCAACTCCCGACGATTGCCATTCCGACCGATGTAAATCCGATAGGATATGAAACTCAGCTTCAAAAACGTCAACGTCGTCAATTCCTGGCTGAGGGAAGAGAGAGAGTACGACCTCTAGGCATAAGTCTGAAAAATTATGCTCAGGAGGTTGCCTCTGTTTCTTTCCACCAAAAATTGCACGAAAAACATTGACAAGCGTGCCACAACATTTTCAATGCGTATGCAATAGTTTCCTGGGAAACATAGCATATATTGTTCAGATTGTTAAAAGTATATATTATTGTCATTGGTGTATTCACTTAGTTATCAAAATTTCTCTACCGTTTGTTTTATTTGTTTTAATCATCATCATATGTTAATTTAGTAAATGTATATATTTGTTACATTGGCACAACAAACAATAATAATTAATTAGAATACAAGAGGCTTATGTTGCATTTAAAATAATATAATTGCGTATGAGACGACAGTGTTTGTTGGATGAATGTATTTATTCTGTCAATAAATAATATTCAAGATGAAGTGCTGCTACTATTTGCTTTAGAAGCTACAGAGTTAAAAATTCCAATCCAATTTTTCACATTTTACTGACTAATTTGATGAAAGGAAAATTAAGTATGTGGTACATTAAAAATTTTAATCAAGTTACAAAATAATTTAATTTTACATAATAAAAAACCTGTTATGGGCACCACAACACCTACCGCCAAAGATTTCATATGATTTCATATCAAACAATCCAACAACATGGAACACCACTATAAAGAAATGCTCAGCCCTTCAAAAAAATTGCGCTCTTTAATTATGACACATGTCAAAAAATAACATTCTCCGACAGAGACAAGACAGAGGAGACGTGTCAGCTACAGCAAAATTGAAAAGGATAGAAGTTCTGCGCCTCTACAGTTGGGACCACAAACTAATGTTTTATATAGGCGGGAAAGTATGAAATTTCAAATTTCAACCGGAATAAAAATTAATTGAAAACAATAATTATGTATTAATAAAAATGTTATATTTCATATTAACGAAATACACATCAAATAACAAAAAATATATACATAATATATACCGTGTGTCTGTCTGAAAGGTGTACATAGGAGATTAACATGGCAAATCAGTTTTTTGCTTGCTGTTGCTCGGTGTTCTATCGGACAACAATGATTGTAGTACCAATCGAAAGATATCATTTTGCTGAATCAAATGATGTAAAACACGTTACAATTCGGTAGCAATTTGGTTCCGTAAATTAATTTTTAAATTTTGAAAATCTTCCGATTTATTCAGTTTTTATCGAAAATAAATGTAGTTACTTATGACCACAAATTAGAAACATAATCAGATCGCCCTCTCTATGGTTACGAGTCTTGAGCATAAGTGCTGCACCCGCGTGGGAGTGGTGTGCCACTAAAATTAGACAAGGATGACAATAGAAGGATAGTAGATTGCTTTTTAGCCTCCTTGATACTTTTTATTTTATATTTAAATGTCTTTTTATTATTTAGAAATTATAACAATAAATGTATGGAATAAATTTATTCAATTAAATACTGTTTACATACATTTAAACGTGTAGACAAAAATATAATATTAAAGATTCCTAATAAAATTTAATTTAATATTTAAAAAAGAAAGTTTATCAATTTACTATGAAAAGCTCCTTTTAAAATATTAAAAATGAGAATTTAATATAATTATTAGAAACCTTTTAACTTTAAACTATAAAATAAGAGTTAAATAGGCATATTACCACTTTGAGTTTAAGTTTAAGAACGAATTTTAACAGATTATGTTAACAATATTTTTACTCTAACCCAACTTTTCACATTTAAAATATATCTGCATTTGTGCTTGCAATTAACAGCGAATTTCAAAGTATTTGTGGTTAAAGATATTACAAACATTGGTAAAAGTTTACTATACGATCTGAAGTGTTTTAGAGTTTTGCCGATAGGCTGCGAAGCAGTCGTCTGTAAAAAAACTAGACCGTACATCTAGTGGCACCAAAACAGTGGGTTACAATAAATATTTTAGCAACAATTTAAAAATGAAAACTGATAGTAAAGATAAATATAAATTGCATTTTAGAATGGTAAATCTGAGTTTCAAGATTTTTTATGTAGTTATTTTAAAAACATAACCTGCTAAAAACACTAAGACGTACAGCCAACAATTTATAGAATTGTTTTGGAACCACATGATAACGTAAAAATCCCAAGATGCAACAGTGTTACTCTGCGCACGCGTCAGATTCAGATCGTATAGTAAACTTAAACCCAAACATTTATAGATCAGATTCAATCACAAAAACAGTGTTTAAAAAGCTATTACATTGAATATAATATTAAAATGGTATTTTATGTTTTTTTAAAGAGCACAGGTTATTTTCTAAGTTTCTGAAACTCTTAAAACATGTAGATTTTACCGCTGCGAACTATAACGAATTTGGATGCAGGTGTGAGATTTTTACAAGTGCTAATATAAAATCCACGTCATCTGATTTAGAGCCGAACGATTGATTGGTGATGATTATTATTGATATCTCTGATTATACAGGTGAGTCATCGAAATGCCCGTCTTCGATATCTCCCTTGTCGTTAGAAATACGGCATATATTTATTAACAAAATTTATTCGACTACTAAAGGAGCATAACCTAAAATTATTTTCATATATACAGGATGTAACGTAACGGCTAGACGAGAATTGTTTGTCTTTTTTTAAATGGAACACCCTATATATTTTTATATATTTTGAATTGTATTTTATTCACCTATACGGAAGTATGAATTTTATTTTAGTTTTCCGCGGCGTTGTCAAGTTTTTCCGTTTTTTCTCTAAAAAAGGCCGAATACGCGCATTGCTTTATGAAGGCGTACTAAAGTTATTTTAATAGTAAAATTTAAGAATTTTTTTTTCTGCACAACTGTAACTATACTCTATGTTTTGACATACTTTCTTTTAAATGTAATTATACAGGATGTTCAATAAAGCGAATCAAACTTACTCCACTTCAAATGATTATAACTCGCAATTTTCAAATGGAACACCCTATATTTTATTATTCTGTTGTTTGCCATTTTGTATTACCTTCATTTGTTATTAAGGGTATCCTAGGTCTAAAACCAATAATTTCGGAGTTTTTTGCCATTTTTCACTAAATTAATTTATTGAATTAAAAATTAAATCTAGTATACCATGGAAATTATTTCCAATATAATTGCCTTTCTTATGCAAACATATTTGCAGACAGTTTTTAAATGAGTAATTTACTCTTCGCAGTATATTTGCGTTGACAGTTTCAAAAGAGTTACGAATTCGCTCCATCATATCTTCTCGTGTAGTTGGTGCTGTCTGATAAACCGATAAACAAGAAATAATGTAAGTTTGTAAGATCCGAACATCTTGCGGGCCAATTACTTGGACCACCTTGTCTAATCCATCTTTTAAGAAATTCTTCATTTAAATAATGCCTAACCTGAAGACTGTTGTGAGCTGGTGCACCATCGTGTTGGAAACACGATCTCCGGATAATATTGAGTGGTAAATTTTCTAAATCGTTTAGAGGATCAGTTTGTAAAAATTAACAATAATTTTGTCCGTTAATAATCGTATTATTATCAAAAAAGTATGATGCAAATTCGTAACTGATTTGGAATTGTCGACGCAAGCGAAGAGTAAATTACTCATTTATAAACAGTCTGCAAATATGTTTCCGTAAGAATTGCGGTTATATTGAAAATATTTTGTAAATTAAAACAAAACAATAAATTAGAAAAAAACCATATCCATGGTAAACTAGATTTAATTTTTAATTGAATAAATTTATTTAGTGAAAAATGGTAAAAATCTCCGAAATTATTGGTTTTAGGCATAGAATACCCTTAATAATAATTGAAGGTAATACAAAATGGCACACAACAGAATAATAAAATATAGGGTGTTCCATTTGAAAATTGCGAGTTATAATCATTTGAAGTGGAGTAAGTTTGATTCGCTTTATTGAACACCCTGTATAATTACATTTAAAAGAAAGTATGTCAAAACATAGAGTATAGTTACAGTTGTGCAGAAAAAAAAATTCTTAAATTTTACTATTAAAATAACTTCAGTACGCCTTCATAAAGCAATGCGCGTATTCGGCCTTTTTTAGAGAAAAAACGGAAAAACTTGACAACGCCGCGGAAAACTAAAATAAAATTCATACTTCCGTATAGGTGCATGAAATACAATTCAAAATATATAAAAATATATAGGCTGTTCCATTTAAAAAAAAACAAACAATTCTCGCCAAGCCGTTACGTAACATCCTGTATATGTGAAAATAATTTTACGTTATGCTCCTTTAGTAGTCGAATAAATTTTGTTAATACATTTATGCCGTATTTATAACGACAAGGGAGATATCGAAGACGGGCATTTCGATGACTCACCCTGTATGAATACATTTGTTATTAACTAAAGTGTCACTATAAACATATTTAAATTGTAAACGTGCATTTATAAGAGAAACCAGAAATTATCCTTAATAAGAATCAAACTGTACTTAAAACAGTAATCATTCTCGCAAAAATTATCTTGTCAAATTCCATTTAATAACCATCACTAATCATTATTCCTTTATAATTAACCGACGCCTGTGATACATCCAAATTCTTGTGTTATATAAATACTTCTCAACGTGGTGGAGATATCCAAATATTGTTGTTCATCCTGAAACAAATATACCTATTTAATAAAAATGAAATTTATTACTTCTAGAGTTAGTATACCGTAGATTCGCATCATCGTTATTCGTCTTCACAAATTGGTTAACATTGGAGTCCATAAATCTATGAATTCATTATAAAATTTTCTTTATTTTTCGTTCTTCGTAATCTCTTCCCTTGAATTATCTACATTTATATATTCTTATATTTGATTTCAGTATTACATTTTGTCTTGTGTCGAAAAACATCTAATTTTTTTTTTTTTTGAGCCAATTGTACTGGTGAAAAAAGAAAATCCTTTGTTAAACAATTAGTTATATAGTTCAGTCTGTGCACTCGGTCTCTTCTTGTCTCAATCTTCAGTTGGTTCTTTACAGTTTCGTCGTAGAATGTTTATTCCCGGCCACTCAACTGAGGCAATCGTAATCGCATTTATAACCCAAGTATATCCATCCAAAATTGTTGCAATAATTGTAATGTTCTAAGATAGGAAGGAGAGAAAATGATTGAAATAAAGGAATTGGATTATACATAATGGAAAATGCATGAGTGTAATGCAACTATAAATATTTAATGGCTTTATTATGTACTTGTATATAAATAATAATAATTAATGATAAAATATACGTGAATTAAATTTTTAACCAAAACGTTTTTTACAACGGACTAAATTTGTTATTATGTATTTGTTGTATTTTAAGTGTACATGTAATTTATAAAACAGAATATTAAATTTCACACTTACCCGTTGTAAAGTACCTATTGCACAATAATAATTAACAACAATAGCAAGGAGAACGAATTGTCAACACACATAAATTTTGACAAGAAAATTCACTATGATTTCTTCTTCTTTTTCAAAAGTAACTCGATTCCAATAACATGTTTTATTATATGTGCTATATAAAGTGGCGCCTCCCAACTTCGTGGCGTGGTGTGCCACTAATCATATCATTGTGCTGACTTTTGTCATCCAAGTTGCCTCCCCCTGCTTATGACTGTTTTGTTTTGATTTCTTTTAAGTGATTTATTTGACGTTTCTGTCAATTTGTAAAATATGGTTATTTACAGTAATGACAAGCGTATTATTATAATTTTTGCGTAAAGATTTTATTAAATAAATTTTAGTCTAAAAACCAGTTTTCTTTAAATAATATTAATTTATTAAGGGTTAACTTTTTTAAATCGATGACAAAAAATTTCATTTTTATTAGCTGTTTTGTATATCTCCACAAAATACTCTTCCACTTTCTTCGTCAAGTGGAAAAAGTTCTTGATTGCACTGCATTTTGTAGGAATAATAAGAACTTGTTTTTTCAAAATATGAACGATGTATACCCAATTCATTTCCAAAAAATCTAGTTCTATACGAAGGATCTACATGTATCATTCCTAAAACCCTTTCTGACAATAAAGCACGTTCTTCTGCACTTGCTGAATTGGAATTACTAAGCTCACGTGTATTTTTCATGGATACTGGCATTTGTGGTTGCACTTGGATTCGGTCGATTCATAAACTTAATAGAAAATAGATCTCGCACTCTGAGCTAATTATTTCCTCCAAAAAAATAGTTTCACTATAAAATTACGCTCTTCAGTAGTATAACTAGCCATATTTTTACAAATTGTCTTAAACAAGTCCAAAAGTCAGAAACGTCAAATAAATAGCTTGACAGAAATCAAAACAAAACAGTCATAGGTGACTATATTTATTTACGATAAAAATTTAATAAACCGTAGAATTCTCAAAATTTAAAAATTAATTTACGGAACCAAATTACTACTAAATAGTAGTGTATTTTACATCGTTTGATTCAGAAAAAAGATATCTTTCGATTGGTACTACAATCATTGTTGTCTGATAGAACACCGAGCAACAGCACGCAAAAAACTGATTTCCCATGTTAATCTCCTATGTACACCTTTAAGACAGACACACGGTATGTAAGATACATGTTCTGCATCCATTCTTCATATATACGGAATCTTTGGTAGACAAAAAAATGTCAAATGTTAGGTCCTCCTTATTGTAACTCCTACAGCCAGGAACAATACATTTGAAGCCACGCATGAACTGAAAAAAAATTAATGACTTTTATAATCACGTAATAAAAACAAATTAGAAGAAATAAAGATGTAAAATGAGTTGAAAACCCTTTAAAGATTCAAATACAGTTTCAAATAATGAAAATATGTGAAATTGGCTTACCTTTCAAATAAGATGCACTAGTCAAAATAATCACTCACACAAAATCAACTAAATGAGAGTATTATCGATCCAAACGAAACGAAATCAGAGAGAAGTGAATGTTTCAAATTTCAAATGTCACTTGGAACTTCAAAATAAAACGAGTGTGCTACCACGTAGCGTGAAGAACATGGAACTAATTTCACATTTCTATCACAAGTCGTACGTATAGCTGACAGGGCCTTGTTCTCCAATTTATTAACAGATTTAAACGACATGTGAAAATATAATTTTTCTTTAACTTGTAATTCGTTAATAGTAAGAGAAAAATGTTTCAAATAATAATTGTAGATAATAATATTTGAAATTTTATTCTAATACCGTAGTTCGTTAATGGAAATAATAAAAACTGTTGTGGACACCACCATACCTCCCGCCATAGATTTCTTTTCAAATGATGCAGGAACACAGACCACCACTATCAAGAAACGTTCATCCCTCCCAAAAATCGAATTTATACTTGTGACAAACGTCAAAAATTATCATTTTTCAAGCGCTGTTTTGTTATTTCAAAAAGCACAAGTAATATATTTAAATGTAAATGTCAAAATATAATTTTCTATAACGTGTTGAAATTCAGAAATGAAGACAGTAAGAGAAATATGGGTTAAAAAATCGTCAGAGCCTCGTTAGCGCAATCAGGGGACACCAACGGGAAGGTGAGGTTGACTTGGGCAAAATGCCCCTTATCCCCCAAGCTCGGGAACGTGGGTTCGCCATGCCCATGACTACTCTCTATCAGCTCTCGCATAGAGCGCGATTGCGTCAAGATTTCATCATCCCTGCGTGACTGGGGAACGTGGGTTCGTCAAACCCATGACTACTTACTATCAGCTCTCGCATAGAGCGCGATTGCGTCAAGATTTCATCATCCCTGCGGGACTGGGGAACGTGGGTTTGTCAAGCCCATGACTACTTTCTATCAGCTCTCGCATAGAGCGCGATTGCGTCAAGATTTCATCATCCCTGCGGGACTGGGGAACGTGGGTTCGTCAAGCCCATGACTACTTTCTATCAGCTCTCGCATAGAGCGCGATTGCGTCAGGATTTCATCATCCCTGCGTGACTGGGGAACGTGGGTTCGTCAAGCCCATGACTACTTTCTATCAGCTCTCGCATAGAGCGCGATTGCGTCAAGATTTCATCATCTCTGCGTGACTGGGGAACGTGGGTTCGTCAAGCCCATGACTACTCTCTATCAGCTCTCGCATAGAGCGCGATTGCGTCAAGATTTCATCATCCCTGCGTGACTGGAGAACGTGGGTTCGTCAAGCCCATGACTATGCTCTGTCAACACACACGCACAGTCATCCAACCTTACACACACTCAGACACTCACGGACACATCCTGAGATAGTCTTCCTGCGTTATGCATTGACTGCTGTGATCTGAAACAGAGTCTACAATTCGTCGGTGTTGTGAGCTGCGCCAAACCAACTCCCGACGATTGCCATTCCGACCGATGTAAATCCGATAGGATATGAAACTCAGCTTCAAAATCGTCATCGTCGTCAATTCCTGGCTGAGGGAAGAGAGAGGCTACGACCTCTAGGCATAAGTCTGAAAAATTATGCTCAGGAGGTTGCCTCTGTTTCTCTCCACCAAAAATTGCGCGAAAAACATTGACGAGCGCGTGCCACAACATTTTCAATGCGTATGCAATAGTTTCCTGGGAGACATAGCATATATTGTGCAGATTGTTAAAAATATATATTATTGTCATTGGTGTATTCACTTAGTTACCAAAATTTCCCTACCGTTTGTTTTATTTGTTTTAATCATAGTTACGGTGTCAATGTCAATGGGCATAAGACATGCAAGTTGACATCAGACGTTAATTTAGTAAATGTATATATTTGTTACACTTGCACAACAAGCAATAATAATTAATTAGAATACAAGAGGCTTATGGTGCATTTAAAATAATATGATTGCGTTTGAGACGACAGTGGTTGTTGGATGAATGTATTTATTCTGTCATGATAAATAATATTCAAGATGATGTGCTGCTACTATTTGCTTTAGGAGCTATAGAGTTAAAAATTACAATCAAATTTTTCACATTTTATAGACTAATTTGATGAAAGGAAAATTAAGTAAGTGGTACATTATAAATTTTAATCAAGTTACAAAATAATTTAATTTTACATAAAAAACCTATTGTGGTCACCACAACACTACCCGCCAAAGATATCATATGATTTCATATCAAACAATCCAACAACATGGACCACCACTATAAAGAAATGCTCATCCCTTCAAAAAAATTGCGCTCTTCAATTATGACCCATTTCAAAAAATGACATTCTCCAACTGATTAGCAGATTTAAACGACATATGAAAATATATATTTTTTAACGTGTTGAAATTCGTTAATAGTAAGAGAAAAATGTTTCAAATAATAATTGTAGATAATAATATTTGAAATGTTATTCTAATACCGTAATTCGTTAATGGAAATAATAAAATTGTTGTGGACACCACAATACAATACAATAATAAATATACAATACAATACAATAATAAATATACAATATAAACTTCAATATTGACCGATAGGTACAAAATAATTTTTTTTTCTCTTTCAAAGTAACTGGATTCCAATAACTTGTTTTATTTATGACATCTGGACCCAAAATGGTGGACGAGAATACCTACATTCTTCTAGAGCACTAGAGAAATACAAACAAAATGCTCTCAAAATGACAGTTCTTAAAATGATTCTAAATAACAAAAATAAAATGTGTGTATGGTTTGTGCAATAGTGACTCCCGTTATTACTATAACGAATATATGGTCAGTGTTAAATTTATTAAGTTTTCTAAATTATAAACTTCAAAAATAAAAACATAACCTTGTTAAAACACCATCTCAAAAGTCAAAACATGAATGTTTATATTATGAATTTCAATCTCAACTTTCACCTCATCTTTCTCTTTCTTGCCTGTGACGTCAAAATCATAACCCTCCATTAAATTGCCACTCAAACATCGAATGCGCCGATTCACTAAGTTACCAGGAAATATAATGTATCTAGAGCAAGCATTACACGATGAAGTTTTTATTTTCAAGTGATTTTAAAATGGCATGTGCAAGTATACGGCCAAATTTTTAAAGTAATTTTAAGAAAAAAGTACCATTTATCCTGTTTTTAGATTTATCTACCTCTCTTACATTTATATCATTGTGCAAGAAAGATAACTTTTTGAGGTCATTTGAAAAGAAAAACTTCTACGTATAATAGACGCTTTCGAATGAAAAACCGTATCTGTAGGTCTGAATCCTGTGCATTCGTACAAAAATATTTGTAATATATTTAAGTTAACAATACTTAGAGCCAATTGTAAAAGGTAAATGTCACCTAAAAAAGAATAATATATACGAAAAGGTTCCATTAAAAATGAGTACTGTGATTCGAGTTTGTCGGGCGTGAATTCTGCGGGTTTAGGATTTGTTTAGAATTAAATGTACATTATTAAATATTTTAATGCACAAACAAATCGTTTTAAAACCAGCTTTAAATAAAATATTGCTCAATTTTAAATTCCTTATTGCAAATAGATACTTTTTTAATGTTAAATATTTTTATTTTAATGTATAAAATATTAATTTTAATGCACATATCTATTTAAATAATACCCAAAGATATTTTTAATGGACTGATTGTTCGCCTAATGGATAGTAAACCTGAAGTACACGAGAGTATTAATGTCAACTGTAAAATAAGAAAACAAAATAAATATTGAAATATAATTTAGTAATCCACCAGAAATACAGCAATGTACGACATGTGAATCTTCCCACATATGAGTGACGCTTTATATCACCTATCAGCGCCTGTTGCATATATTGCTCCACTCAACAAATGTGTTTGGCTGGTTTCAAATACCAGTTCAACTTTTAAAGTCAAGGTTAAAATATGTTTAGTTTTATATAGCACATAAATCTAAATTCAAATGCAAATGCTCTCAAATGAAGTACGAAAACATCTATTAAAATGAATCAACGAACTAATTTAGCGAATACATTAACATTTGATAATTTACTTTCAAATAGAAGGGAACTGATGATATGGAAATTTTAGTGATATCATGGCTTTATTTATATTGTAAACAATATAAGTTTTACCACAATATTTGTAATTATAATACATAATACATTCGTAGAAAATATTTAAATATTTCTTTACTGGTTAATTATTAAATATGAAAAACAGTAGGACAAATCTATAGATTTAATCGATCTTATTGGCGTAGTGGCTATGGCACTAGCCTAGCACACCAGAGATCGTGGGTTCTAATCCCACTGTAAAGAATGGGTCGTTTGTGTTCACATAAAATTCACAATCATCCACTCCTGGAGAGCATATGACTAATAGTAGTTAGTCTGCATACCATCTTTAAAAAAAGATTTAAAAATGTGTTATCTAATATCAAGATCAAGAATGTAAACTAGTTTATTTAAAAATTAGTGTATCAAGTTCATAACTCACAAACTCATAATGTCAGTGGATCGATTTTAAGTTCAAGGGTAATTTTATAAATGAAGAATGCTGTTAATTATGAAGAAAATTACCATACTCACAATTCCAAATGATTCTGGTTGTCCGACTCACCTGCAAAAATAAAAAAAAGTAAGAATTATAGCCATACAAGTTCAAAAACTCGATAGTGAGTTTTGAACGCTTAATCACATTTTAAAGACCCTAGAAAATGAACATACTATTTGTAAGTAAGGCTGTACCTATAAGCATTTCTTCATCCACTATAGTTTAATGTCTAATAAAATATTATTTTTAAATTTATATTTAGAATTTACATGTCCTAATTGAGATCTTATAACATCAATTAATAAATTGGAATTAATACTTTACGTGAAAACTGAAATCCAATCTTTTCTTAAATATTTATTTGTAATCGTTCCTACAGGATAAAAATATCCCAATTAGAGAACGAATATATAAAACAAAAAAAAAAACAATATATAGAAAATATGCAAATAATATCAACTAATGTTTATAGAAATAAATACATTATCACGTCATTTACCCATTTACCTTGAACAGTTTAAAATTTAAAATACAAATTAAAACCTAAATTTTGATCAAATTATTCATTTTCACAAGAAATTCAACTATTTTTTATTGTTTGTGGCATCCAACAAACAATATTTCTAAAAAAAAAAATCAGAAAAACAAAGGAATCCACATTTTGTTACTTCAAGCCACAAAGTAGTAACATAAAAAGAGACAAAAAACAATGCATTAAAACTAGGCTTGCAACGAATAGTCTATTTGGCCAGAGTCCGAATACTGAATATGCTTTTTTTAAATATTTTTTCAATCTGCATTTCATACCTGACAACGTATTCTTTTTTGTACATAAATAAATTTTTCTCTTCTGCAACGTTTATACATTGAAAATGAATATTTTTTGACGTGAGTATGGGTTTTATAACTTCTCCCTTACTGCAGAGAAATTCTAAATTACTTCAACTCGCCAAGTTACATTGTTCGGACTATATACAAAAGAGTAGAAATAAAAAAGCACATCTTTAATTCTATTACAAAAATCCATTACTACACAATCAAAACAAACAAAACTTATATTAAAAGTAAGCAAAAGTAACGTAAGTAACTGTTTGTGCTATATTTATTGTATCTTTTATGTTTATTTGTTAAGCATTTCTATGCTCATTTGCCAAAAAGATCAAACCTCTAAGACAATTTTACTCGATAGTGGTACGTAAGAAGTTTTTAATTCATAGAAACTTATTTCCGCACTTACTACACTTATTGGTAAAGTAAGCAATTTTCTTAAGTTAAAACTAAGGTTTATGCTTTATTTTTTTCCAAAAGTGAAGAAACCGCAGAAATTTCTACTGCTATTTTTACCCCATTTATGTCAACAGACTCTCCATCCGATAAAATAATTTCCATTTTCTTGCAGTGTTTTAATAGCGTTTTTTTACTCATGAATTTTTAATAGTTATTTACGATACAAGTACGTAAAGCTAGTCTTTAGTCACGAATTGGTCAATTAAAACACGAGCGTAGCGAGTGTTTTAAGACCCCTGAGTGACTAAAGACGCTTTACGTATGTGTATCGTACAATATTTTATCTACGATATAATGAAAAACCCCAAAAAATATTAAAAAAATATTTATATTATTTAAGTAGGATCACAATATTAAATGAGAAGTTTGCCATGATAACAAAATTTTTGCAAATTTGGCGTGCTTTAAAAATTTTAATCACTCGTTGCTTGGCAACCCGTGACTTATGGGATCGTGTTACTAAACAACCGTTTTACAAACTTGAAACTAACAGTTAAACATCAATTTTACACACTATCGTAGATAAATCGTATTTATTATATAAGAATTGAAAATTGTTACTATGGTGAGTAGTCACTAACTCATGTTCAAATCTATCATCTATCATCTAGTGCATTTAGGACTTGACCAATTGTAAAACAGAAAAAGTGTATCTTATATTTTTCTTTGGGATCTTTGATTCAATTAATTGAGTATTTGACTTATTAATATTTCGTCGCATAAAAAAAAATACTGTATATTACATAAATTCACTACTAATTTACTTGTTTTATATGATATAAATAATTAAATATATGTAGTGCGAGAAAGTCTAGTGTTTTCCATCGAAACAATGAACTTGAAATATTAAAGTGGTATTAAGGTCAACCATACGGGCTGAAGATACCTCAATACAAACATGACTTTTTCGAAAAAATATATCATTATTATAATAAATGAAACATATAATGTTTTATACCTACATTTGTAGATAAAAGTCCAAAGTTTTGTAATCAATTTTAAAAAGCTAATAAAATTTATGTCACATATTCCCATGAACGAGTACAATAATGTAAATGATTCGTATATTTATAAATATGATCGTCTATAACATACTAAAATTATTTTCCATTTGAACTTAGTATGTTATAGATGACCATATTTATAAATATACGAATTATTTGCATTACTGTAGTCGTTCATGCGAATGAGAGACACAGTGTCAAAGTTCTGTATTTTTGGCCAACTAGAATTCAACTAATATTTTTTTATAGTTTAATGTTATAGCTATCCTTTTCATCCACATATAGGTATAAATATGAGAATGTTCGAAGGGTTCACAGTAATAATTGTAAGAAATAATTTATTAAAATTTGAATTTGCAAAACAAAATTCTTGGGAGTGAACGAACCCAGTCTGTAAAACGTACTTCATCTGACATAGCAATGTACAAGTCACTGTAAAAGATCCATGAAATTTTGACGGATGGAGGTTGTTGGACCATAAAGAACATGAAAATAAACGAAGAATACAGAATTTTTTTTTTTAAATAAAGGATTCGTTCTTCGACGCGTATGTTTGACCTTAACTAAAACCAGTTGATGTCATCCGGGGCAACAGAGATAGCCCCTGCCTTCTTTAATCAATAACAAAAAAATCATTAACAGAAAAACTCATGATTAGTATAAACTTTTTAAAGGTGCATTCATTAGATATACGAGTAAGCGTAGAAAATATATAAATTTTGAATGCTCAAAATTTCTAGTTATATAATTTTAGTAACAAATTTTTAAATTGTATTAAAATTGATACCCGGTGTCACACCTAGAATGTTGCACCCTGCCCGTGTTGATAAAATATAAGAGAACGACTAATACCCTACAAAATTGTCTTTCTGTTAGTACACTGCAGGGCCCTGTCAGCTATATGCACGGCTTGTGATAGAAATGTAAAATTAGTTCCATGTTCTTCACACTACGTGACAGCACACTCGTTTTATTTTGAGGTTTCCAAGTGACATTTGAAATTTGAAACATTCACTTCTCTCTGATTTCGTTTCGTTTGGATACTCTGATTTAGTTGATTTTGTGTGAGTGGTTATTCTGCCTAATGCATCTTATTTGAAAGGTAAGCCGATTTCATATATTTTAATTATTTGAAACAGTATTTAAATCTTTAAAGGGTTTGCAACTCATTTTACGTCTTTATTTCTTCTAATTTGTTTTTATTACAATATTATAAATGTTATTAAATTATTTTCAGTTCGTGCGTGGCTTCAAATGTATTACTCCTGACTGCAGGAGTTTCAATAAGGAGGATCTAACATTTGACACTTTTTTTGTCTACCAAAGATTCCGTCTGTATGAAGAATGGACACAGCACATGCATCTTACATATATATTATGTATATATTTTCTGCTATTTGATGTGTATTTCGTTAATTTGGAATATAACATTTTTATTAATACATAATTTTTCTTTTCAATTAATTTTGTTGAAATTTCATACTTTCCCGCCTATATACGACATTAGTTTGTGGTCCCGACTGTAGAGGCGCAGAACTTCTATCATTGTCAATTTTGTTGTAGCTGACAAGTCTCCTTTGTCTTGTCTCTGGTACACTGTTTTGCAAGATATTTCATTTGTTCCAGGTGAACACAGACGAATATATTTATTTCGTGCTTTTACTACGATATTGTACTCCCCGATACTAGTCAGTTTCATCTACTTCTCAATACTTCATAACAATAAACTTTCACTTGAATTGGAGTAATAATTTCCTTGGCATACAACACAAAATCACAACAAACGAAAGCATTGAAAGTTAAACTTCACTGCTATCGTAATCGTATATACTTGGTCAAAAAGACGACCTTTTCATAATGCAAAAACTCTACTTCTATCTTGGCGATAAGGTGCGGTACCCGACTATGTATAAACCAACGCTTTTTACGATATTTAAATGCATTTTTTCCTGTGGACCTTTTTAATCCTTTCGAGTTAATTAACAGTTAGCTTTCTTATGTTCAGTTACATGATTATTCATGATTTATGAATATGCCTGACATTTATTGTATTTTTATCTCAAATTATAAAGATTTATTTCATAAAAAACGATCAGCAAATAATTGATGTGTTATTTATGTGATGCATATGGAGTCAAATTAATTATTTTGTTGAATCATTGTTTTTTATGAACAGTTTTTGTCGAATATTTTTTAATGAATCAATTTTATGGTAGTAATATCAGACATGTAAATGATTGGAATTATTTTACATGCCTTTCAAATACCTAGTTAATAATTTAAAAAAAATTGTGCAACAGAATAATAATATATGAATGTGAATGTAAAATAAAAATATGTATCTACCTAATAATATTTTGATTTATGGGGCATGACATTAAAATTAATTTAACAAAAATATGCAACATAAAAAAATTCAAACAAATATTTCCAAAGTTGCCACTATTATCGTTTGTTATCCAATTTATCATGCAAGGTAAAAAGAATATAAAATGTAAATATTTACATTTATTATTCTGTCACTTAACAAAATAATTTGTAACACTTTGATTGTTTAAAATATTTATAAAAATATAAGTAAAATTTAAAGAAACAAAAATCTGAGGTGATAGCACTTTACCTCCCGCCGTAGACTTTTTATTAAATTATACACCAATAAGGATCTATCAACCATAAAACTGCTCGAAAGGAGAATGCCGTATTTTACATTTTGTAATGTTCCAGAAATGAAATAAATACCTATTTTGAATAAAATTTGATGCAAAATCCTATATGATTACAATTGAAATAAAAATTTGTAATTACAATGAATAAAGAACAAGACGTAAATTTTGTAAAAACGTTTGCCACCACCATAGATTTCTTATCAAACAAGAAGCGCTTGTTCATCTTTGAAATGCACTTACATTTTTTTACACTACATATGTCTTTAACGTGCTGTAATTCCTAATTGATTCAAGTAAAGAAAGAATGTTTGAAACATAAATTATATCGTAGTACTCGTAAATAATATTTGAAATAATATTCTATTAACAAAAATAGATAGATATTTTAAAATAACCTGATAGAGGTTCAAGTAAACTACCACTTCCGATCTCCAAAAACTAATCAGTTCTTCCTAAAGGGATACAAATGTCAAATACAATAAACAAAAATTTCCAGTTATGCAATTTTTTAGAAAACATAACTCAGAGATCCATATACATATATAATTATATAATAATTTTCTTCTGTATATGTGTTTTTGTCAGCACATGCGCATTAAAAAAAAAAATTCTTTAAATATATAAAAATTTTATTTTGCCATTTTTGTCACTTAAGTGGTTTTGTGGAATCGGTAACGATATACATATTTTTTTAACCTGTTTCAGATAATGTACTATAACCCGAAGACAATAAAACTTAACACCAATTATATGTTTCATTTATCCTGAAAATAGTTCTCGGTCCTCCTGATTAAGATTTGACTATATTTTCAGGGACGTCTTTGTGAATGGATGGATGGATGTGTATCCGTAAGTTCTATAACTACGAACCACCCAAGAAGAGCAATGACTCTTAAATGATAAGTATCATGACGATGCTACGAACCGAGTTGATTTTGGTCATAATTGCAAGACCGTAAGTGTATGTTTACTGCATGCCATACAATTCATTGAATTATACAAATTATAGAACACTCTATAAAATGTTGAGCTGGAAGTTTCTCTGTAATTTTCCATGATATATAGTAAACTGTAATATAACTCCTAGTAATGAGGATGATGTATTACAAATGTAGTGCAGTAAAGTTTACTTCAAACTGGTTTGTCCCATTTGTCCAGGTACGGATAAACTCCAGATAAACATTTAACGAAAAAATGAAAAATATCGTATCAAGTAATAACAGTTATAACAATAAATATCATTTTAACTATGATTTCGATGCGATATTTTTTATTTATTCCATAAATAGTTCCGACTTTATTTGTAGATGGAGACACCGGGCCTTAAGATTTAGAACGCGTAGTATACAGACGTAGGTAATCTTTATTTGTAGGTACAATAAGTATTTTTTAGTAACCTAATTGCATTGTCTTATATTTAGTCAATTGTTCGATATTTTTACCACTCCATTTTTACCACCATATACTTTTTACCACCATATACTTTTTACCACCATTTTTTTTAGCAATAGACATTTTTACCACAAATTGTTTTTACCGCTATACATTTTCACCACTAATTATTTTTACAATTATACTTTTTTATCACCAACTCCTTTTGCTAGTAATTTCTTACCACTAATTATTTTAAGACTGACTGATTTTTTACATTCAAGCCAAAAATAACCTGCTATAGATGGTATTATTTATTAAATAAATACGTCAACCAGTACCTGACAACAGCACAACAGTTTGCTTAGATCGTTGTCTGTAAACCGAAATTAGGAAATTACACTTCGACTCATTTTAAAATATTAAATTTTAAAAGCGAATTTGACTTCATTTTCGTTGTAAAGTTAGATCAATATTGCAAAATTGTGAAAAATACTGTAACACTCAAAACTTAAGTAATTTGTGGTAATAAAAAAACCTATTATTTCTTATGTTTTCCTTTATTAAAATTAATGTGTTGTTTTAATTAAATATGCATTTTTTGTAACGTAATTATTTAATAAGTATAATTATGTGGTAGCAAATAAATTTATTAAATATTTGAGCACATTATTCCAAATATTACAATGTTCGAACATAGAAAGCATAATTTCTAAACTATTTAACATTTACATATGAAATTAATTAATCGTACTGTGTAATGTGTAGGCATAAGTAAAACTTTACGTAATAGAAATTTTACGTTGATATGGCTCACTTAATTTGACCCATTTTCATGTTATGTGTCTAATTAATAATACACGTAACAGTTACACCAATGGCTTAACGTAAGAGGTGTCAAAGATCAGATTAAATAGAAACCCTGCCAAATTAATTTTGTGTCAATCACTCAATGAGGTATTATACATTAAGTTCACACTTCAAATCCTTAAAAAAAACAATCTGTTTACTCCGTGAGACAACCAGCTTAAGCAGTAAGTACCTATGATTAAAATTTAAACGAAATTCAGGTGATAGCAGACATGCAATTGCAGATTAAGGCATAATATCTTAAATATATTGCTGATACAATGAAACAAATTTATATTTTATTTCAGATTAATAGTAGAATCCCACAGCCGCCAGTTACAAATTTAACTTTATCTCTATTATTACTCTTCACTATCATCTTTTGGCGGCGTCTTATTGGGATCTGCGAAAGCAGAATGCTACATCTAAAAGGGGTAAAAGCCATTATGACATATTTATACATTTATTAAGAGTTTAATTTAATTTTATGAGAAGGGAGTTTCCAATCCTGCGAATAAAATAATCGACTATACTTAGTTCTTTATACTTTTTTTTTTCAATTTTGCGCCTTTTATCTGTACAGATTTATATAAAACATTGATTGTCTGTTTTACATGACAATATTCACCATTGTATAAAAACAGGATAGAATTTTCTACTTACACACATGCGCATTTTAGCTTAAACATACTGCAGTAAATAAAACTGTGTGGAATAGACCAAATTCTAAATTTGTGAGATTTTACTAACAGAAACAGCGCGAATTGTTGTACAGTGTGACAATTTTTGTTTGTGATGTAGATTGAACAAAAAGTAATCAAATATTTTATAAAAATAATGTATGAGGGTTCAATTACGATTAAATGGGCATTACGGTATTTTTACGCCCTTAGACTTTTCATATTTATTATGATGTTTCAGTAATCACCAAACAAAAAAATATTAATTAATGCACAATTTCAACAAATTCTTTTGGATGCTATAATAAAAAAAAATATATATATCATCACGCCTTTTACCCATTACGGGTGTGGCACTCTGCTTACGCAGATCTCGGTAGGTGATATATGGTGCGGTTACCAGCCGTCAAATCATAGCCCCCAAGGATGTTAGTGGAGGGGGAACCACAGGGGTAAATTTAAATTTGTAATATATAAAAAATCTGCTGTGGGCACCACAATATCTCCCGCTACAGATTTATTATCAAACAATGCAGGAACACTGTCCACTACTATTTCAAGAAACGCATATCCCTAAAAAAAATTACTTTTCAATTGTGACACGTCAAAATGATATTTTTTAAACACAGATTAACAGATTTAAAAGAAAATTTTAAAATATTATTTTATTTGACGTCTTGTAATACGTAAATGGTAACAGTAACAAAAAAATGTTTCAAACAATAATTGTAGATAATAATATTTGAAATATTATTCTGCTAACAAAAACTGTCATTTAACCATAATTTACTGAGATATTTCAAAATAATTTGACAGGGCATCAAGTAAACTACCACTTCCAGTTATCAGATAATCACCAAAAACGAATCAGCTCTTCCAAAGGGGACACAATCGATATATACAAAATATAAAAATTTTCAGATTAGTAATTTTTTAAAAACCGTAATTCCAGAGATCTACACAGACTGACAGATTGACAGATTGACAGACAGACAGACAGACACACACAGCGAAACTATTAAAATCGTATTCTAAGGACAAGAAAACGTGCTCATCAATTGAAAATCGAATTTTTAGCATGACCGTTACAGGATATGGCGGGAGGTAAAAAACAACAGTATATTCGCGTACAAAATTCAAATGTACTGTTTCAAGATTTACGAGAATTTAGTTTTTAATTAGAACCAAAAATCTTAATATCAATTAACATTAATAATTCAATATCAAATGTGGGTGTGGCACACTTTCGCAGATCTTGGTAAGTTATATTTTTATAGTATGTGTAAAGGTAACCACTGGGGTAAACTTAAAATGAGAACTGCCGGATGTGGGATTCGAACTGAGGATCTTATGTTTCACAGTTCGATGTGTTACCTTCCATGGATTTTCTTCACTTAATGTAAATATTGAAATACAAAAATTACGTTAGCAATTACTAGCAAATTTCGGTAAATAATATATTTTTTCTCCAAAAATGCGGTAGCTAGGTAACCTTCAAGTCACAATCCTCAAACATGTTAAGGTGTAAAGGCTGAACCATAGCAAAAATGAAATATCTATTTGGTGACATTTTGTTGCCGCCTGTAAGTATCGAATTGAAGAATTAATTTTGCACAGTCCAATGTTCTACTTTAAAACTATTAATTTGGCATTTAAAATATTGAATTTAAATATAGACTAAATTAGTGATGAATATGTAGCAGAAGGTAATATAAATTATGCTTCCTCCATTCTAAACATTCGACGGTATATAGATGGTAAAATCTGCATAAATTCTACTGGTCCCATCCAAAAACAATGTCTAGTCAATGTCAGCCAGATTCCAGTTATCCAGTTTGTTGTTTCCGGTCGAACGTAATTAATGATTTAATGATATCAAGTGATATTTACAATGCAAACACGAAAACCGGTCATTTTTAATTCATTAGCTTCTTTACTCGCCTTGTAATTTCCTTCCGTTACAATGTTTTTTTTTTATTTGGCCGTAAGCAATAAATAAATTATCTAAATATGTGGCATACAGTTTTATTGAATTTACGCATTATAATTTTATCGTAATTGGAGCACCTTCAGAATTAATTCAATTACCTCTCGATCCTCCAAGTTCCGCACATTCAACTCAAATAACAAAGAACTGTTCCGAATGTTCGTATAATGTAGCGGTTCTCAACCGTTGGTGCGATTTGTGGTTTGTAATCTACCCATATTTTAGGAGACCCAATTTCTAAAATTACATGTGTTCAGTGTAATATGAGCCTTAAATGATCTGTAACAAAGATTTATGCATGATTTCTTAGTGTTAAAAAGAAAAGAAAATTTTTTAAAATATTTTTTTAATTTAAGATAAAGTGGACCGACTGCTGAGGTCATTACAGCTGTAATATTAAGTATGAAGTACTGCTTTTAGATAAATAAATAAAAAGAAGTGAAAACAAGGGAAATAAATAAATATTATATCAATGAATAGATCAGAAAAATTAATAAATTCTAAAAGTTTCTCAACACTCTTAGTGTCATTGGAAAGAATAAATGTTATTACGTCATTTATCAATTTATTGGTGTGGCACTTTGCGTATATCAGATTTCAATACTTTTACCATTATCCAGTCTTTTGGAAATGGGTCACCTCTAAGGCATTTTTTGAATATTAACGTTATTAACTTATTATTTCTAACAAGCTTTGTTCAGCTCGATGAAAATGAATAGACTATTAGCTCTTGAAATGGATTTCTGGAGGAGAAACTATGGAATATAATAAGTTGCAACATGTTAGGAACAAGACAATAAGAGAATAGATGAATGTGGTATGGGCATCTGAAGCGAATGAATACCACATGATGGCCTAAAAAATATGGGATGGGTCGCATATGGACGTAGAAAACCAAGCAGGCCGAACTTAACTTGGTAAGACAACATAAGAAAAGCTATGGAAAGAATACTAGCCGTTAAACTAATACCCTTAAAATTGTTAATCCTGGGAGAACAAAAGGAAAAGGAGTAATCTTAACAATTTTTGTGAACTATCGGAGCTATTTACCCCAAAGTTAATATTTGAAAAATATGTTCTTATTGCATTATAAAATACTGAATCGTAAATCTAGTATCATTACGATCTGCCTCTAGTAGTAAAGAACCTTTTTACGGGACAAACCCATTCAAGACCTTACCAGGCTTTTATCTTCAAAACTATAACAACATGCATATTTTCATAAACTATTTTGATCAAATAGTTACACGCTCCAATAAACGAAAGATTTTTAAAACTATTTATGATTCAATATATCATAAATCATTGTATGGATAACAAACGTGCTCTCCAATAGAGTTCTAAGTTACGGTCTTGCAATTTAAATCACTATTACAAAATGATTTATAAGTTTTAATTAAATTTATTTTTCGTTGCTAAACAATTTATTGAAATTGTATACATACATACATATACTGAGGTCCCCTGTAATCGTTTTGATTGTCTTGTATAATTTCCTTAAAAAGTTGATAAGAAAATTTAAAGAATTGAAATAAATTGTGTAATATAAATATTAATTGTGCATTAATCAAAATGATTTCAAGTAACTATTATTGAATTTAAAGGAATTCTCAAGTAATTAAACAATACCCGATTAAAATTCTATTTATCACTTTGGACAAAATTCTGCAACTTGTCTAGCAATCGTTCTACAAATAAGTGGTAGACAAAGAAGGATTGCCGTAGATCATCTATATGTCTAGTCTCATTTTTTGCTTTTATAAAAACCTAGAAGTTAATGTTCCAGTATTATTACATTTCAGTGGATGGATAGTATTTATATATTCAAAAATTCAGGAACAACTAAAGATTGTAACGAAGTTCCATGAAAATTCACAGAACTAAGTTAATCTGGGTTTTATATGGTTAATATGGTTAATAATATGTTTCAATAGTCATAGTTGCTAGAAATTTAAGATTTTCGAAAATAAATAGAAAATGCTTTTTGTTTTATTAAAAAAGGTACTTTTTATTATTTTATAATAACCACAAACAAATACTTATTTTGTTTGATCAACTTAAAACATTAAATCCCTACTGTAAACTACTAGCAGCATCAACCACGGTTGGAAAGATTTAAAACCAATACTTATTAATTTATTATGAATCAAGGAATTCACTAGAAAAATGTTGGACTAAACTTCTTTTCATAAGTTCTGTAATTATTTATTTGATACTCCCCAATATATAACAGAGTCTTTACGCTTTATTACCCTAGCTGCAGTTGCAATGTTGCACATTTGGTTCCAGTTAAAATGAGCGGGAATTGATTCCGGTCAGTTATTGTTTATGAGTATGTAATAAATAACCATTTCTCTTGCATTTACAGCTAATAAGATAATTACGATTGTTTGTTGCACCCACTTGTCATGGGCGTCGGTAGGGAAAGGTCTAGCTGGGCGTGTTGCCCTAGAATTCAGTGAAGTCACGCCGTGTGAGTGGTTCACCTCGTGTCGCTGCCAACGACCACTGCACATAATAACATGAGCATAACGTTCAGTTCTGCCGATAGTTCCGGTCTCCGGTCGCTGTGCGAGATTGTCAAGTGGTTTTTGCACAGTGGAGATAGTTTATTGTGGCGCTTTGGTGTGGTTTTGACCTTGGACTTAACTGTTAACGTGCTGTTGAGGACTTTTCTTATGTGTATCGCACGTTTTAATATTGAGAGTAATATGATTGCAGGAATATAAATACGATCATATATGATACATGTACGAGGTCTGATTAGATAGAAAATAACCAAACTTAATTTTTATTGTTGGTCCTTGTCCCGTTCAAAGTATTCACCTCTCCTATTCGCAAACATTTCCAACGGTGTTTCCATTTCGCGAGGCAGTCCTGAATAGCTTAATTTGAAATGGCCTTTAAGGTCTGTAACGCATTTGCTTTGATGTCATCAATAGTCCAAAAACAGAATCCTTTCAGCAAAGATTTTAATTTCGGAAATAAGAAAAAATCGCAAGGTCTGGTTAGTAAGGAAGCTGATGGGAGTCATGATTTTTGTCACAAAACTGACGAATTGACGAAGCTGAGTTTGCGGGTGCATTGTGTTTTTGTGAAATTTTTCCCAGTTTCACAAAAAAATTTATGTTGTATAATTGAAAAATGTCACATGTCAAAAATCGCTGTTAACACTTAAACACACTGCACTGAAATAACAATATCACGAAAACTACACCAACTATCTACAATCCAAGTTCCAAGAATACCTATGTGGATTTTACAGAGGAGCTATTACGTAAAGCAATGCTGCCAACCGCACATCACTAAATATTCCGTTGGCGCGTAATTCAAAATGTCCGGTTATATTCTAAATGAACCACGCACATGAATACATAGCAGCAGCGGCTTAACTAGCAATCAATCTCCTGCAAACATTCCACATGCATGTGTACTCTTCATAAATTTTAGTGCAAATATACAATTTAAATAAATATTACATCTTCCATAATTTAATATTAGCAATAAAAAGTAATTACAAGTTGAAAACTATTTCAAATAAGTCAGTTTACTGTATTAAATTATACTGAATTTGGTTGACCATCTTGAGTGGAAGTCGAATGTAAGGTTGATGGGCGTCAGAGGAATAAATGGCTGGGTATGTTTGATGGTTTGTTGCGTGAATGAATGATTCCGAAAGTGAAAATGAATATGGACTCGGCGAAAATTTTGTGCCAGGATAAGAATGATTGTAGAAGATTGATTGTTGATTGACTGTGTACTGAGTGGGATATAGCATAATATTATGTATGTATATTTATTTCTCAGTTATTAAACACAACCATTTAAAATAATTCATTATGTTAACAAAATTTTAGCAGAATATAATACATTGACGGAAAATTATTTAGTGGATAATGTTTTCATTCATAGATATTTACAGGATTTTTAACTTCCACAGATATATGTATAGGTAGTTAATGTATTGTAATGGGCCAAAATCAGTCCGTCAAAGACATTGCAGTGGCGCAGAAATACGGTACTTTGTTTATCGCCCTGATATTGCGAACTTCCTCCAACTGAATTAGTGTAGGTTCAAGAGAAGGGTGAAGTAGCGAGAAACACCACCTCTGTTAAAGATGATAATGTAATATTATTCGATCTAATAATATAAATACATAAGCAAATCACTCTGAAAAATCCTACATACGTGTATGTTATGGTCCAAAAGGATTATCGGAACGTTTATAGCGGTATTTCTATTATTGGAGTAAGTTTCGTTTAGGTATAAAGCGAGCGGCATTCTATGGGCATCTTAGTAAAACTATATCTTATTTTTCTGGTGCATTTATCTGCCGTATAGCTGACAAAAATTCTAGACTACTCTTGCAAATTTTGATTTATTAATCTCTCATTCTCAAATTGAGCATAAGCAGATTTTTAGGTATGCATTCATATACTAGATTTAAATGTACCTATAAAAAAAAACATCAGCATACTGTCCTTATAATAATTATATATACGTATTATTACGTGTAAAGTGCAGTTACTATCCGTCAAGGCACAGCCCCAAAGATGTTAGTGAAGGGGAATTTGATGACTGCGGATATCGAACACAGGTTTTTTTGATTTCCAGTTCGATGCGGTATCTACGGATATTTTACCCCTTGATAGCTCAATACAAAATAATAACACAACTAAATATATGTAGGTATTTCAAATTAAAAAAATAGTTTTTAGTTTTTTTAAATTAATTTGCAATTTGTTTGCTAAGTACGTTAAGTCAAGGAAATTTGTTTTCTTTTATTAACAACTTTCAGATTAGTAATCTCTACTACAAGATAAAACTTGCAGCTAAACAATCAGTTGTAGTGTCAATTTTGTTGTAGAACAACTCAAATATAAAATGTAATAGCAAGTATGTGTAAGTCAAGTGTGTGAGGATTTTTTGACGGTAGTTTATAAATTTTTATTCGACTACTTTCACATTTTTTGTGTAATGTTCAATGTTGCGATGATTGTTTGATGTAAGATCTGTTTCGAAAATCATTTTTGTATTGTTCACTATCTAGCTGCGAACTGCCAGCCTTTAGTTTCATAGATTGAATACCAAAACACAAGAAAACTTTTTGTTTACTAACACTGTCTGATTATTAATGATGAAGCACAACGTAGAAATGCCATTATGAATCATTTGATTTATTAGATATAAGTCAGGAATGTACTACAAAGGACAAACTAAATTACCAATGGCACAACGAGAAAACAAAATGTCATTCATACCATTTTGTTGTTGAAGAAATTTCTCAATATTCTGTAATACTTAGTACCTATTACATTATTTCCTATACTCGCATTTTATTTATGAGCGTTCTACAATACAGATATGACAACAAAACCTGATTTGAGCACCACACGACTTTCTTAATTCTTATACGTACAAATATGATTTCTAATATTTAAAAATTCTCCTGAGACATACATATTTAACTAGTAATTTAGTAAAAATCATCATCACCATTTACCCATTTTGACTATTCCAGTCTACTTTCGGCAGCCTCTGCTGTAAATCTGGGATTTTATTAATCCGTGTATTTAAATTTGAAAATCAACTCAGTTCTTTGCACTACCATTAAACTTATTATGGAATTTCTAAAATATATTTTTTCTTGTTTATGAGTTATTGCACAAACGGACACACACCCATCCAACCATCCACATACCCAGATGTAATTGAAACTTCTACTTCCGATTTTGCAAATATGACCAAAGTCAACACATTTCTTTGAAATAGTCATGAAACTAATAACAATGAAGTTTCATTAAAAAAATACTTTGACAACAGTAACATGTGACAAGATTGTCAATTAAACAGACTTATTTGTGATAATCGTAAAATATTGTAATATGGATGCGGAAAGTGTTAAATAATATGATATTAATTTAATGTTTATTTTAAGAACATAATATATGACAATTTAAGGTTAATTCTGATTTGCAGATTTCAAATTTAACAAATTCAATATGAACCACAGGGTAAATCGCAAATATAAATATAGTATAAACCAGCCATTAGCGGAGGGACAACCATAGTTCGAAATAGCGACATTTTCGACTGTGAAAATGGAATTAAGAATCACAAGACCCCAGCACAATGCGTTACCAAGGAGCTAATTATACTTTTTCTTAATTTCTATAATTATTTATACTCTGTATAAGATAGAAAAAAATGACCATGCCTATTTCATAAAAAAGTTTATCATTAGAACTATCAATTAAAGAAATGGCTTACAAGCAACAATTTAAATATAGATTCTATAGTTCTATTTACCATAATGCCAATATCATATTTACATGATTTTATTCGATGTGCGATAAATAGTGTATGATAGGGTGTCACACTGGTACAGCAAAAATCATATGACAATTGTGTTGTAGGTACTAATAGCTTCATATTAGTTTTGATAGTTAATTTTTAGTTATGAGTATAGTATAAATGCTATAAGGCTGTAATTTTAGCACCTGTTTTGAACTCCTAAAAAAATTTTAAAAGTAAAATAAAAAAGAAAATCTATATCTTCACTACAATAATCTATAAATAATAATAATAATAATATACAAAATAATTCAAACTGTCAGCCATAGTAAAATCTGCAACAAGGTTTCATACGTTTCTGTGTTCTAAAATAAATATATATTACGCCTTTTATCCATTATGGGTGTAGCAGATTTCAGTAAGTGATATATTTTTGCGTATGAACTGCGGTTACCGGTCGTCAAATCATAGCCCCCATAGATGTTAGTGGAGGGGAAACCACAGGGGTAAATTTAAATTGGCAACTGTCGGTTGTGGGATTCGAACTAAGGACCTCACGATCCACAGTCCGATGCGTTACCACGGAGCTATTTACTGATTTCTGTGCGATGTCAAAAGCGGCGCTTCTTTTTCAAAACTCATTTCATCACATATCGAACAAAATCGTGTCAGTATGACATTGGCATAATATAATTATATTTGTTAAATGATTAATTATAAAATACCTTCTTAAAACGTATCACGATTCACGATTTAAAAATTTATAATAATAACCATATAATAATTGAATACATAAATTTGGACTATCTTTTTTGAAAGTTTTATTTATGTTTCCATTCATGGGTGCTTTCTTCACACGGATATGTGTAATGAATATTTCGTATAATTAGTTCATACGGCTTTCTTTTCAGTGTAACATGGGTACTTACATGCTTCAGTGCCTCCGAATATTGTTTACAAGATCAAATAACCAAATATATTATGTAACGGTGTAAAGAGCCAGAAATTTAAACTATTTTCTCTTGTGGTTTACCTTCCATCTCAAACCCATTGACAGTGTTGCAACTCTATTGATCACAGATGAATGAATACAAGATTCTAGTGACCTATATTTATTGTTTATTTCTATTTTGAACCTTAGTTTTTCATCCTTGGCATAGGGATACGGCTAACCAGCAGGAATGATTGTTAGTTCCGTCCACCATAACAAACGGCATTCACTTCGTATAAGTTTAAATTGTGCAAATCAAGTCAAAATTCGTTATTGACGTACCCAAGAAATGTGTTAGGGCTTAAAGTATTGCTCGAAGTTGACTTGACAGGATTTTATTAGGGTTGAATTTATTGTCACAAATATTTCGGTTAATTTTGTTAGATTTCTGGTTGTCAAAGAAACAACATGTGTGTGACTAAAAGCTAACCATTTAAGCACATATCCACGTATAGGGTAAAAGGGTGCACACTTTTAGCTCACCCAAAGGTTAGTGGTTGTATAGCTTTTGTGAAGGCATGACATGTCTTTATGTTTTTTGTGCGCAAAAAAAATTAGCTAAATTTAAATCATTTCCTTAATTCCTTTTGTAACTGTATCTAAAATAAAGCATATTCCTTTGTTACTGTCATTTGTAAATATTTGTTTTATTCATTTTTATAATTTTGATGTTTTATGAAATAATATATACAATATAATTTATTTCATTCATTAACTCTTAAATTATTTTGTCCATTTCCCTTCCGGTATATCATCTCATGATTCTTCGTCTCGTTTTTAGTAAAGTTTTGTGTATTATTTAAAAAAGCAAGTACCCCTGGGTTGTACAATTTATTTTTAAAAGAAGATAAGATTTCAAGGAACAAAACGGAGAATTGGAAAGACAGCTATAGAGACTGCAAGTGCTCTTGAAGATAATGATAAATTAATGTGATTATTTCTTATGGTATTTAATTATTTATTTATTTTTAGCTCAGATTATACAAGCGGCATAACAAATTCACTAAATTCAGCAACTTTTTTTTCATATTATTTGACGTTTGAACAGCCGTACGATATTTGATCAGATCTACTCATAGATAATTTATGTAATTTCCGGACATTATAGAAAAAATAAGAAAGGGCTCAGTGTAAATTTGGTAGACCAGATATTATGTCTTTAGTTTTAAACTTGACATTCAAATAAAAATTAATGTTAGATTTGTCATGGCTGTCTAGTATAAAATGAAAGCATGCTTTAAATATATTGCCAAGTCAAAGTTTACTCATATACGATATGTACAATTTCTCGGAATCTGTTCAGTAATTTAAATACATAGATTTCAAACTAAACCAACTATATTTGGGAGCCAAGCATCCCTCCCCTCTTTACGACTATGCAAAAAATATTTTTAAATGTTTCTAGTACAAAATGTACTTCTGTATTTAATCAGTGTGCAGCAATAATTCATTTACCCGCTACACAAAGCAATGTGCTATAACAAATAAGTGTTACACCTGTCATTAGAAAATTTGACAAAATGATCCGTGTTTGATGTTATGTATATTTAGGCAGTAAAAATGTTAATTTGCCAGAACACTTAAAACAAGATACACTTAATGGTTATTTATGACATACGTGTTAACAGTGACGTTTTATGAGTAAATGGGGAAGTATATAAAACGAGGCGAAGTCCAGTGAAACAACCCCACGAACGAAATAAATCACTTTTTACATGCATATCATACAAAATATAATCTACGATCTTCTTAGTGTATTAGTAAATACTAAAAAATGTACAATGTTATATTGCCAGGTAGGGTTATATATGTTATATTTGTTGATTAAAAGTAACAATAAAATCACTTTTAATACGTTGCTATGTTACTTTTAACAGTAGGTCAGAAAGTGCCACTTTTAACTTGCTAAGCAACCGTTAAAAGGGCCAGTTTTAACAACAATTGTAGATAAAGTATTTTGTTTCATTTCAAGTCATGGCTAATCATTTTAAAATGTAATTAATAAACACTATTTTTATTTATATACCTTTACCGGGAGATTATGTATTGCTGATGCATTAGATTTTTCTCTTTAATATATGGTTGAATAAAATTTTGTTAAAGTCGCCTCGCGTACCCAGCCAATGCACGTCATCACTTAGTGGAAAAACTTTATAATACTAAAATTACAAGACAAGGAAAATTTTGATATTTTTAAGTGTCAAAAATTATATAATGGGGTCTTTCATCATTTTTTTTTATGAAACTTTATTTATATTTCAGACTATCTACGCTTTTAAAAAGTCTTAATTGTTATTCATTAAGCCACAATGATTTTTTAAAAATGTTGTGACGTCATAGTAGAGATCTAAAACAATAGATATTTAAATAATTTTTGTTACATAAATGTTCTATTTTTTTTGTAATAATAAAAATAAAATAAGTAAAAAAATATATGACTACAATTAGTTACAATCTGTACTGTTTATATCCAGCAACACCTCTACTATGACGTCACAACATTTAAAAAAAAATCATTGTGGCTTAATGAATAACAATTAAGACTTTTTAAAAGTGTAGGTAGTCTTCAGTATAGATTAGGTTTCATAAAAAAAAATAAATAAAAATGGTGAAAGACCCCATTACCAAAGAAATGTGTACAGTGTTGATTATTTACCACCTACAGTTTCAATAATACAATAAAGGTGAATAAAAGTAAGTAAAAGTACAATTATCAAATAACAAATAAAAATGGTCAGGTTTTTTTTTTTTTGGTAACATTGGTAAAATACCTGATTTCGATACAAAAATTTATTTTCTACTACTATTATTACAAGCTTTTTTCCCTAAATTAATTAGATGATCAAAATTTGTGAACTGACTATCAAAAATACCTAGTATCTTAGAATCTGACCATCATCTGTACACTAGAATACAATATTTCATAATTTTTAATGAAATATATCTACATTTTTCTATATTTAATTATAATAATTATACGTACAGCCATATTTTAATGTAAAATTATGAAAGACGTAAGAAATGTCAATCCAGTGTTGACATTTATATTGTCAAGTTCCTAAGATATTGGCTATATTACGTACATATGCAGTTTCAATTAAAAAAATACTAAAATCAATAAACCAGCTTCTACAACAATTATTAATAGCAAAATTATACATATTTATTCAAATCTGTGTACACTCAACATTCAAGAATTCAATTGCACATAAATCTTCCCCACATACAACATTTCCATATCTAATTATCTTACAACAACAACATCGAACAAGTAAACACACAACACCAACCACATCTCCTGTTCAATCTCTCCGTCGCACCGGAAGAAGTTCATCTTCACATTCGGACCCGGGTTTCTGGACTCTTCCACCATCGAGGCCTCGCTCGCCGCTGTTCAAGGCCGCGGGGCAGGTATAAAGCCTGGAGAATGACCGAGGAAGGGCAGTCTCTGTTTGCCCGCTGAGGTAGACGGTCTCTTAGTGCAAGATAACACGAACACCAGTGTACGACATGAAACACTTTGTGAGTAGATAGTGAGGAACACCGCGGAATTAAGGAGTCCGGGAAATTGTGCTTTATTACTTGATACAAATTTTGGAAATTGTGCATTTTTTATCCGCCATTATTTACTAATCATAGTTAATAAAGATAGTTTCTCATTAATTGAAAAATTAAATGTTTATTTTAATAAGAAATAATTGTATAAATTTTTTAGAGAATGCCAACTTTTTTACGAACAAGGAACCATAATTAATATTTAATAGTTTTTTTTTTAAATTAGAATTCATGGTCTATTTCTATTCTCAGAATATTTTAATGTCATTATGACATTGAAACTGGTTTACAATAAAAACTGTTATATTTACAACTATTATTTTTATAATGCCAATATTAATCTGATTCTGAAAAAGTGTTTAAATTTGTTTCTTAAAAGCAATAAATATTAATTACTAAATTAACATATAAAAAATTAATTAAGCAATTAAAAATATCTTATTTTATATATTTTCTGTTGTTATTTCTAATTTATGTACTACATACGTATAAAAATATATCATCTACATGAGAAAAAAGGGTTTCTTAGAATTTATCGAACTATTTAGTAAACTGAGAATGTAGGATGCATTTTCCGTTGTTTTTTGTAAATACTTCGAATTGTTAAGTAAATAATCGTGTTTAGTTTCTTAATTGTTAGGGCATTTTCTAAAAATGCGTCTTATATTCTCAGCTACCTTATAGATTGGTTAATTCTACTGTTTTTTATTTTTTCGTGTACTAAGATTTGATAGTAGAGCAGAATTTGCCTAGATATGGCTGGACAAGAAAACGCAATTATACCTTTTTTTATTTTTGGGTTGATGCTAATCGTTTATAAATCATAAAATTGTTTTAACTTCCATTTTGAAGTATCAAGTACAATAAATGATTTTAATTTGCTATAAATACATATCTCCCTCTAATTTGAATGTGCAGAATTTTTAACAACCTCTTCCTCTACTTCCAGATCGTCTTACTGGCGCTGAGCGCTGTGGCCCTCGCCCAAAACCGCTACGACCCTCGTCAAGCAGCCATCGTCTCCGAACAACGCTACTTGACCGGTGACGGCAGCTTCGGCACCTCCTACAAACAAGAAGACGGCACCGACTTCAAAGAAGAGACCGACGCTTACGGCAACCGTAAAGGATCCTACAGCTACGTCGACGCCAGCGGACAGAAACGCACCATCAGCTACACAGCCGGCAAAGACGGTTTCATGGCCACCGGAGATCATCTTCCTCAACCCCACGTGCCTCCTCCTCAGTACACCCCTGATCCGCAGTACAACCCGCCTCAGTACCAGGAGCCCCAGTACGAAGAGCCTAGGTATCAGGCTCAACCTCAATATCAACCGCAGTCTCAGTATCAGCAACCTCAACCGCAGTATCAGCCACAACCTCAGCCTCAGTACAGGCCTCAACCTCAACCCCAGTATCAACCTCAACCTCAACCTCAGCCTCAATACAGGCCTCAACCCCAACCCCAACCCCAGTACCAGCCCCAACCGCAGTACCAACCCCAGCCCCAGTATCAACCACAGCCTCAATACACCACCACCCCTGCCCCTCACAGATTCTACCCTCCTGGTAAACTCTCTCTGCAGAGATCTCCTGATGGCTTCGCCTATAGCTTCAACAAATCTTAATTTCCTTCCTCCTACTAGTTAATTTGTATTGTTTTCCCAAATAACAACGGGAACTTATTCACAAAATAGTCGCCGATGTCATTTGGAAAAACGAAACCTTTTTATAATTATACTCTTGTTATGTGTGTGATGATTTGAGTTACTGAGTTTTGTACATGTTCATAATTGTATTATACACGTCATTCTACTTTAATAATAAATATTAAATTATGTCTGTTATTGAGTCGTTTCTGGTTTGTGTGTTGTGTCTAACTCTTTGTTTGAAAGGATTGAATGGAATGTTAAATATCAAGGTCTAGTTGCGTTGGAGTCGCGGAACAGAGACAGCGGCTAACTATCTTAAAAAGGGCACAACTAGAAATCGAATTAGGTTGTTCATTTTGCACAATTTGAATGTAAATATCATCAGTGAAAGGCATCGTAGACATTATAGACAAATTGCAATACGGAAAGGAACATCTAAATTAATTGATTCGGACAAGAAATGTTTTCTAGCAAAGTAGATTACTGCTAGAAAATTTGTTACAAAATTAATTCAATTATAGTTTTAAATATAAATGGGAAAAAAGGTATCAAGGATTGAATTTGAGATACAGTTGAAGATGAGTGCAAAATTGGTTTTATTAGTAGCAAATTGTTCCGGTTTAAATTAGCTTGATAAATTAATAATTACAATTTTACTTATTTCCGATTGTTTGTTCCGTGTCACCGCCTATGGTTGGACAAGGGCGTGCCCCCGTGTCTCCATATCGTGTTATTTTTTGAGGAAATGTCCGAGGTGGAGTCGAATAGGAATTTGGAAACAGTGCGTTGTTCTTGTTCAAGTTTAAGTTTAATGATTGCGTTCGGCAGCAAACGTTGAGTCAGATGACAATCACTTCCTGCACCAAGACCGGACAACCTTCAGCTCCGGAGCGGAATGTGTACGCGGGAAGGTTAGGAGACTGTTTATCGAGAAACACGCAAATTGATTCATTTAGGAAATATAGGTGCACGCCAAACAATAACAACAAAAATAATCTGTAGCCAATATTCTACTCCTTTTTTAATATAACAAAATTTACTCAAAATAGGCCTTCAAGTAGACTACCGCTTTCGTTTGATGCATTGCTACCTTAATTTAATCAAATTGTAAGTTTAACATCGATAATCTAAATATGAAATTTGATAATAATATCACAGTATAAGAATTCACACAGAAGCGACACTCGCTGTCGGCACCGTCGATCTTTATGGCGCATGGACCGATGACCTTGAGCCGAGCAGCCATATTGGCAGCTGCGGCATATGGCGGTAAATTTGAATTGCTGTCATTTGGAAAGGGAATAAAATCTATAAATATTATATTACCTGCACTATAAAAGTTCCTACAATTTTTCATGTTACAAGGAAGTTTACCTCTCGGTTTGGCACTCATTTTATGAACTTAATATGACAGAAATACTGTGTCTTGATATTTGACAGATGCAAATAACATTGACCCTGACATACTATGTTCTCTTTTCTATGATCAGTAAGATATCAACCTACCAGCGAACACTAAGCGGCCATCTTCCCGGCTGCGCTCCATTGAAATATCACATCATGAAATATGTGAAGTGTCACTACTGTGTGTATTCTTATACTGTGATAATATCAGCATTATATTTTGAATTATCGTGGAAGAAAATCCTTATTCGTAAAATTCCTAATTTTTTGACCCGTCATAATATCTCCCTTGCATGTATTTTATGTGCGGGCGGTAAAAAAATCCAATACAAATTACAAAAGAACGTAAATGTATCTTGAATTTTGGTCATTTATTGCAAAATTCTTGTACATTAATGAAATTTATCCTAAAATGAATAGATCCATGGTAACTCATTCGACTGTGAACCATAAAATCCTTTAGTCCCATCCCCCCCAGTGACAATATCGCCAATTTTAACTATGCAAGAAATAAAATAAAGAAGTATACTGGTATGAATAACATCTCAACTAATGAAGTGGAATAATAATCTACCTGATTTTGTAGGTATTAATCAAATTAATTAGGTACTTTAAGCCCTGTTCCGACATGGACACACAGAGGACACATTCAAGCCACACACAGGCAACAGTAGCACAATGAAGAAGAAGTCGGTGTGTGTCGCCTGTCAAATAGAGGCGCCGCTAATTTGTGGCTTCAAAGTGTCTTGGAAAAGTACAAGTTCAAATTCACTGATAACTTCAAATCATTGAAATGTTTTGTTTGTATGCTTAAATATTTATTTCTTCTGTCACTTGCAATTTCTTTTGGCATTGTTGATTATTCTCGATTGTAATTTTTCTTTTGGTTTTATTAATTTGGCTTAGTTTTTGAGTATAATCTTATGTTTGATTGTATAAAGAAAAATAGAGAAATAACAAAAACTAATTGTTAGTGCCTCTTTTGCTTTAATTTTGAAGTCACAAACAAATTCCATGTGTGAACGGCTAAAATTTTTGTGTCTTCCGTGTGTCTCCGTACTTCTTCTTCATTGAGCAACTGTTGCCTGTGTGTGGCTTAAATGTGTCCTCTGTGTGTCCATGTCTGAACAGGGCTTTATATATCATGAATTAAATTATGATTGTTTCTGATGTTTCAAAGCACGATATAAGATCTTCTTGCGACCGAACTGCATTAAAGAGTCCTACATATTAGTCAAAGATACATTAGTGTGAATAAATAAAAAATAATATTTTTAGCACAAATAAAATAACATTATTTATCCAATTTTGATTGTGATATTTTGCTTTCACAAATTCTGGCATGAGGTATTTTTTTAATCGTATAGTTCTGTTACCAGCTTCCAAACCATGTTTCCCGTCCTATTGATCATTCAAAATTAAAATGCGCTAACTAGTAGTAGAAAGCTAAACTAACAATACAGTACATAAATTTCATTGTATTTTGAAATTAATTGGTATTTTTTAAAAATTAATAACAATGGTAGTCATTTTAAGAGTACTCCAATGTAAGTACTACATTTGTTTAAACAGTATTATTTAAATAAGATTTAAAACTGAAAGGTACATTGTTTTTGTGTATTATAGGTTAAGATTAAATTTTCTCCAAAGAAACCTATAAGAAATAGGAAAATTTGCAGTGTGTATGCCAACAGTTCTGCTGTCAATAAAAACATACTACCAATATTAAAGCACGCATTCGCTATCATAAAATATCATACAAAATGAATTTGACGTGTAAATTGCGATCAACGCCATCTCTTGATAATTTGGAAGCCCAATGAGTCGAAAGAAAGCCACAAGAGTAAAACTTTTATTTAGTAACAGTTTTAATTGGTTGTTGAAATCGAACTAAGTACCTCAAGTTCCAAAGTCCAATGAGTAATCAAATAGCTACAAATATTTATACACAACATAATATTATATGAAGGAGGACAGCTGAAATTATTGAATAGTTTATTAATTATAAGTGAATAGTATGAACTATAAAATTATCATGGACTGCATATAAGTAACATGTAATGTAGAAATTCTTGTAAGATTCTCCGCTTAATTTTGCAGAATATTACATGTTTATCTACCATTAGTATTCTTGGTTTTGATGGCATTTTAATTGTAGTAACCATTTAAGCGTTTATTTTTCAATAAATTACATATAAACACATGTTGAGAATTAATATGAATATTTATAAGAAGTAGCAGTAAAAATGTCACATATCACATGCAGTAAGTTGTATGGCGTGTGTGTATACAGGTATACAGTGTATGAATGTTCCTATTCCTAGTGACGTGTTTCTTGTGCAATGAGTTGCAGAAAATTCAAGTTCGCAAATATATTTGCAAGGTGTGATATATTTTTTTAGTCACACCTAAATATATGCACACAAAAACATTGTCGCTTGTAGCAACTTATGATTACGAAATACAAGTAGGTAATATATAATGTTCAATTAAAAATTACGTACGTGTAATTGCTGTCTACAGGAAATTGGGATCATTTACAAACAATTATTTCCTTGATTCTTTCTGGCAAAATAAATAAATCTACAATGAATTAGAACTTGAACAATTAATCTAAACACGTTGATACTAATTTTATTTAAAAACTATAATAAATAAGTTAAAAGTGGAATCATAGTACAAGGCAGAAAACATAAAACCTGATGTCTTATACACTATAAATATAATATTAAAAATTTTAATGAACATATAAAGACTAATCGAAATAAAATGTCATATGAAGTAGAGTATGTATATTGTTCTGAAACTATGATTCGATTTATTCACATTAATCCATATTTAAAAATGAAGGGTTAGTTGATGCATACGGACAAATATTTACAATATTTATTTGACATTTTCTTCTTTAAAATAATCGTCAAAATATAATTTATGGAATGTGGACAAAACCGTTTGTTAAAATCCATTATAAAATGTGGGTTGTGTGCATTCTGAGGATCGACAATACATTTTATTAATTTAGTTATACTTTCTTTTTCAACGAAATAATAAATTCCGATTAATTTTTATAAATTAGAAAAGTTTATAAAAATTCTATTCAATCAGGTAATTTTTAGTGCTCTTCTGAAGCTAGCAGGAGCAGTAGTACGTTTAGTGTTAATATGATGAGGTGATTTATTGAAAATAGTTAGTCCCATTCTCTTTGGAGACGGCATTTGCATTTATTGCGATTAAAGATTGCAAATAATATTCAGATGTTATACGAGAGTAGTGTCCCGTTAGAATTATTTTAAGTGCTATTGTTCCATCCCATCCCTTAAGTGGACTTAGTATTAGTAATAATTTGTCAACCTTGGGCAGTGAGCAACCACTTTCATTTGGATTTTCCTTGTGAAATAAAATTTTTATGTTAAACATGACATGTTATAGACAAAATTATTAGTTCAAGATCCTGTCTGATAAATTCGCCGAAATACCATGTTTATCATAAAAACTTTTATTTGCTGGTTTGCGTAGCAGACGAAACGTCTAACATAAAAAATTAATATTTTACTTAAGATCCTGAGGAATTATTACATTTCAAAGTATTAATAACAATCGCATACCAAGCAAAGTTTATCGGTTCATGTAAATAGATTTGAGTTCCATGTATGATTAATGATGATAGTTTTCGGTAATTCTTACAAGTAATAGTGTTGTTCGTGTATATTTATTATTATTTTGTAATGATTGTTGTAAATTTGTATAGTTTGTTGTATTGTTTATATGTAAACCTAAAGGTTATGTAAGAATAATAAATGCTATATGTCGATTTCGATATCGAGTATTTTTTACACTTTACAATAAACACAGTCAAAAAACATCCAGATATAAATGATTATTTCACTCATTACAAATTGGACCAATCGGAATGTCTCATTTTCCATTGTTGTGCAATGCATTTTAGACAAAGAAGATATTAGAGGAAGTTCCACTTGCGTCATGACCTTGGTTCGTGACTGCAGCGCCGCGTAGCGATCTGGATGGTGTAACTTATATCTCTGGACAATTTAAAAACACCAAACAAATTTCATAAATGTAGTACATACAAAGAAAGACCAATGTTACTATGATGAATGCAATTATAAATTATTTTCATTTCTATTTAAATATCTATAGCATATATAATAAAGTAAATATATGTGTAAATGAATTAGTTGACTCCAATTAATTAATTGAACATTAATAAAATTATAAAAAGTTATATTTTGAAGTTATACTTGTGGTTTTGAGCGTACACAGTTAGCTGTTTTTGAAAAATAATAATGGTGGGCTATGTAAAAAAACAGTATGTAATAAAAAGGTGTCAAAAGATATAATTTTCAAGTTTTAATTTTTGTAAAAAGAATCTGCTGAGGTGATTTGTGTACGGGTAGTGTTCTAATTTACCTCCATTCCAGAAACATTTGGGGAACGTGACAGAAGTGTTTTGTGTTGTGCGGAGGTGAATGGATTTTTTGATGGTGAAAAAGGCTGTTCGCACGGTCAGTGTATTTCTGCGGAATAAACTTTGACATTTTGAAGTTTTCGATTGTGGATACGTTAAAAAAGGCGTCGTACAACTCTTCGTAAAGCGATCAACAAGATAACAAATCAGTTGGATACTCTATTAATTGCGGAAAATAAATTTGAAAGAAATAGAAAAAATATTTGAATTGTCACAAGAGCAGAGATTTTCGAAAAACTACTTGAATCTGCAGCATATGTACCTGTAAACATGTATTTTAAATATTATTTTATACAATATATATTGTTATTTACAATTCCGTGTTTTATTTTCCAATCACTTTAAAGAATATAAAAACATTTAAAAATTCAAAGTACGCGCGCTTGTCGCGCATTAGCATCAGCGCCGCGTAGCGACCTGGATGGCGTTAATCTGACGGTTCGGTCTCTCTCACGTATAAGTGAAGCTTCCTCTAATATCTTCCTTGATTTTAGATAAGTGATTAAACAGCACCATGCTGTTTATTCGCGCATATTCGCGATTAAATTGAAGCTAGCTTTTATATGCAAATTTTTAACATATTGAAGGTATATTTAGCTGGTTAATTAGTTGCAGCAACAAGATACTTACATGTTTTATACCTTTACTGGTATTCTATGTCTTTAAACATGCTGAATTATTCAATTCAAGCTATTTTTATTTACAAATTTTTGACAAGTAAAAAGAAAAACAATCAATTTGCTATAGTTACACTATAACAACATAATTTTATGGTGCTTTTTGTTTATCGGTGTACCGAGTTATTTATGTGAAAAAGTGTAAAAATCAACGTTTTAGTACAATTTCTTCGGCAAGTATTAAAGTTTATGCTATGAATTCATGAAATAATCTTGACATATACCTAGTGCTAAAGAATTGGATCGATTAAATTTGTTGTCTTGCTTATTTACAAAATTTTGCTTTTAAAAAAGTGTTATCTTAAATTATTATGTACGATAACACTTTTTAAGCAAAATTTTATGCATAAGTTAGATATGTCAAATTTAATCGATTAAATTCTTAGCACTCGTGATATAACTATTGATTAATGTCTATAGCGAATGTTTTATCAGTCTCGATCTTTAAAGTTATTGGGTACCTGTTACAGGAGAGTTTAAAGATGTTTAATTTTGAAACTAGAGCATCACTATTTACCACCATATAACCATATCATCTTACTATAAAAACGTATCATTTACGCCGCCCTTTTATTAATATTTATTTCTTTATTATTTCTATAGAAGAGCCAAAGAAATAATAGGCACTGGAAATTATCCTTCATTTATGGAATTATATAGCGCCTGCGTAATATGCTTCAAGTCTGCACACATGTGTTACTGGTTATCAGCATTACAGCAGAACGAGTAATTTACAATTGAACCAAAACAGAAACTGTACTTTCATTGAAAATCGTTCATGTTTCATCCATACATTCAATGGGACTGAATATTTTTATGATTTCAAAGGCGATTTATAAGAACAAAATCTATTAATATTTTATTATAAGTACAACGGTGTATAGGACACTGTAATAATTTTCTTTAATTTTTCATTGATTTGATTTTTTTAACTATACATTAAATTAGAGATATAATTAGCCAAAAAATTTTTTTTTATAACAGGATATGTTATTCCAATTGATTGAGGACTTTTTAAAACTATTAATTAATTTTTACTTAATTATAAGTAGAAATACATGATTATATAATTATTGTTAATTAAAAATATCCATAAGAAATATGAACATGTCTGATAAAAAATTGGCATGTACAATGTTGAAAACTCTACTCGTATTTGACATGTGACGCAATTTTGTAATTATAAATAATACTAATTTAAAATCATATTTGGATTTTTTTTAGTTAAATGGATTTACAAAACGAACAACACTTATTTCTTAGGACAACTGTATTATTGTCTGGAAATACTACTTAGTCAGTTGCATAAAGCGTTGTTAATAATTATGTTATTAGTCAACAACGTGGTAAAACTTTATAATTTATAGATACCTGACACCACATATTAACTTTTTGTTTTTGAATTTTATAATTAAATATTTACAGTTAAAAGTTGCCCATTTAAGATAAATAATAATAGTGTTTTACTTAAAAGTTTTTTTTAACAAAAAAAAAGGGATTTAGTACTCGTAGTTAACGAGAAACAAATTCAAATCATGGTGAATGAACACCAATTTCTCACAATTTTTGCAAGCAATGTTCGGCCGGATATCCGGTTATACGGCTTATAGGATGGCCGAATATTTGGTATCCGGTATCCGGCCAAACAACTATCCGTTTCATCTCTAATAATAATACAAATACATAAACAGATCACTGAAAAATCCTATCTATATCTATGTTATTGCCCAAAAGGGATTATCGGAACGTTTATAGCTGTGTTTCTATTATTCAAAAAGCAAGTTATTAGAAAGCATGTGACATTCAATGAGCATCCTACTTATATTTTATTTTTCTGGTGAATTTATTTGCCGCATAGTAGACAAAAATCGAATACTACTCTTGAAAATTTTCTCTTTTTGAAACGGAGTGTACGGGATTACAAAATAAGGTAAAAAGATGCGAGAAAACACATCGAAGCGTAGATCATAAATATTCTGTTTTATCCCCACAGCCGATAAACTTAAATAAATAAATTGCCTCTACATAAAAGTGTCACACGTAGAAATAGGTAAACAGTGTGATGATATATTATTATTATAACAGGATTACAATTTCATTTTGTGAACAATAAATGCGCCTGTTACCAGCAGATCTGCAACTTACATATCGAAAATGTAGCTAGAGTTGCTGTTAATTTCTTCAGGAATGTTAATTCTTTTCGCTTGAGTTCGCCTTGCCCTGGTGACATGATTTACTTTGTTTTGTAATCAGAAAAATAAACAAGATCAATCCATATGTAGCGCCATATATGCACTAATTAAATTAATGAAACAAATGTGCCAACATTTTTTTGCACATGCTGAATCTGACGCTTTCTTATACTATACCAGATGCTATGCACACAAAATAAAATTTTGCGTTATTTTACATACACTATTTTAAAGAAATAAATAATAAATAAAAGTGATCTTTTAATTTATGCATTATTTATTTATTTAAATATAGTACCCAATAGGCAAGAGTCTAATAACAGGGCAGGAAAAAACATAGAGTTACAAAATAAATTGAAAAAGAGACAATCATACAAAATACTTAGACAGTAATAAAAATAATAATAATCAACATAAAATAGTTAAGAATCGTTCGACAGCAGAAAATATGGTTAGTCAGATAATTATTGTTAATCGATTGTTCTTACTAGTAATCAATGCGGATTTAGTAAGGTTTGCGAATTGGTGAAGTCATGATGCTGGTTGAAAGTTTGCGCCAGTCATTATTAACCTTAACAAAAGCTGTAACCTTGACTGAGGCCTTGCCAATAACGTGCGCTCTTACTGTTGTTAATATAGAGCCAGGCAATTAGCTAAGAACGCGAGAAAGTAAATTAGTTTCGTTTTCGACTAGCAACAACACCTGATAAAATGATATAATCTTAAACAAACATAGTATAGTTTTTCAATTTTAATTTATTAACTATCACTTCTTGGATTTCCAACTCGTAATCACAACTGTATACTGTATATATAGATTCTGTGATAATTATTAACATTTTTCTCCTTGCAAATTTGGAACGCGGGTACTGCCATAGCACGCAAGCACGCGCGACTAATAGCTGATTGAGAAATAATAACATATTTTCATTAGCTTATCATTATATTTTATACTATTGATATTTTTTATAAATTAAATGTTCCAAAAATAAAAAAAGGATCAAGGAATGAAACGCAGGGATTATACTACACTAGAAAAAATCTGGTGTAGTCACCACACTACTTTCTTATACATATAACATCAACTGAACACTTATGACTTGTTCCTTGAGTATAACATTATTTTGACAGTTATTTGACCTATAAATATTAAACATGTTTAATTTTTTGTTCTCATTTTAACTATGATTTTATTTTCAAATATGTATTAATTAATATGTAGTCTTTAAAACTTTCTAACTAATAATACAAATATTGCTTTTATAATATTTCTAACGACACATATTTTTTACACTTATCAATTATTTGAAATATAGATCCACTCCTGTATAAATATATCCCCATTATTTACATTTTTTAGATGAATTATAGCACCCATAATTATGATTCATGATTCACCCTTACACTCTTCTCGACAAATCACAGAGTCAGAAATCTATACTTCGCTGTTATTTTAAAGACGTGATGTGGATCACCAAGTAACGGCCATCTGACAGTTGACATGTAGTCAGTTGTTACTGTGTATTTTTATGTTGACGTTTTTCAACGTGTTTGGTTTTGATCATTTTCAAAAGTGATTTCCGAATTTATATGATTAGAACAATTATAATATTATACTCGGGTGATTTGCATCATTCGCCTACGGCTCGTGACACAAACTTCATCTTCGTAAATAATGACTATCATAATCCCTCATTTAATAATATACTATTAGTTTTTATTCCCATTGTAACTAAGGTTATTGAAATATATTATTAAATATATAATTAGTTTTTTGGAGGCTATGACTTGACGGCTGGTAACCGCATTTCATACGCCAAAATATATCACCGAGATCTGCGTAAGCAGAGTGCCACACCCGAAATGGGCAAAAGGTGTGATGATATATTTATTTATTTATTTTATTTATTTAGTTTTTCTCAAAATTAGAAGCATGTACAAGAAAAGTGCAAATAACATTTTAAATTTCAAATTTTTTTTCTAACATCTTTCATTTGAAATATATTTACATAGCTGATTCTATTTTTGAAAAAAAAAAAATTTATTGTTATGTATGTCCAGTAAACTTCCTCTTCCGGTATAACAATTTCATTCAAAATCAACTCAGCTTTTCATATTTTCATGAAACATAAATTTTAAGTTTCGTTTACATACCTATCTTGTTTCGTTCTTCAAAATATTGCGCACACGGACATCTATCCACCCATCCATCTAAAACTTTTGTATAGAGAATGTGAAAATAGAGATATAACTCTACTAGTATAGTAAGAAAAAATCAAGCGAAAATACTAAAGGAGTCTGAGGAATGAATTCGACAACCCACTCGAGGATACACATCATAGTTTTAGAAAAGTTAGGAGCACTCAAGACCCGATATTTAAAATAAGACAAAAGACGGAAAAAGTAAAAAAACCTTGAGCAAGTTTTCGATAGAATGAAAAGAGATGATGTTTGGAGGAGTCTAGAATAAAGAGGAGTAAACTCAGCAACAAAAGACATTATAAAGGATATGTATGAAAACAAAAGAATATACTCAGATTACAAAACGTAAAATCAAAAGAATTTGAAACTAAGATAGGGATAAAACAGGGATGTGAACTAAGCCTACTGATATTTTCTTTTGTCCTGGACGGTGCAATAAAAAATGAAAAAGTACATAAGAAACTGGAAAATACAATTTGTTAAAATATCAGAGCTACTACTATTCGATAACGATATAGTAATTGTTGCAGGATCAAAGACAGAATTGTATCATTATGAATGCAGACATAATCAAAATCAATAATCAATATGAAAATAAACACAGGAAAAACAAAAACAATAGTAATTACATCAAGGGAAAAGAAGCACATAATTACAGTAGATAGTACACTAATACATGGCAGTGAATATTGGACACTAACAAAAAAACATGAATATAGAGTGAATGCGATAGAAATGCAATTCATCAGAAAAATTGAAAAAAAAAAATAAAAAAGAGAAAAATAGAAAAGACGAATTCAGAAAAAATTAAAAAATGAAAGCACTCGAAAACATAAGACAAGAGAGACAACTAGGTTGGCTGAAGCATCTTTACAGAATGTCAGATGAAGCTTCCGAAAACAGTATATGATGCATGAGATATGGACAGAACAAATGCGGTAGGCAGAGGAGATCATGAAAAGAGGAAGTTGAAGAAGCGGCAGTGGTAAGAGAAATACAATGCGACGGTAGAAGAGAGGCAACACAAGACAAAGAAATATGATCCACAGTTCAGTGCGATACCACCAAACTAATTATTGTACTTTTTTTTTACATTTAATACTCCAACATTATTTTACTTTATAATATTGAGAATATGGTTTTAATGTCAAAATGATTTTAAAATATCAAGTTTCAAACTGAATTTGTACTCAAATGCATCGTCAAATGTCATTCTATTTAATTCGTAATTTAGCATCGTTTAATCATTTAATTAAAAATCTTTTTTATCATCATAAAAGTGTTTGTGGGTTAACCCTGATTTTCAGTCTCAGCCCCCCATGGCTCAACACCAAAGTCTGATGGTTAGAATTTATTGTCAAGAACATTATGAACAAACTTAGTACTTGGTTCCATGTCCCACTAATCACAGACCATCAAACAAATCTGCGGTGAAGAAAAAGTCATCAAAATAACAAATGTTCTATTGGTATATTTCAGTTGATACGAATGACAAAATAGAGGCCTTAACAAATTCATTTCTATAGTTTAATGAGTATAGTGCATAGATTTTAATAAAAACAATATACACGCTACGTAAACAAGACGGTGTAACAGTTCTTGGCGGCCTTGAAAGACAACAACAAAGTACATCGCATGATTCTCAATCGACGCGATCTTGAACTCAACCTGGAGAAGTGGAGTCGTGCCTCCAACTACAAGGCGTGGAGCACAACACACGTAAATATCTACAGCACCATATCAGAGACAACAAAAACATGTAGAACACAGTGGCGCAGCATGCAGTTAGTATTTACATAATTATGAAACTGGACAAAAAGAATAACTGTAGAGAAAGTAAAAAATACCTCCTTTACATACTCGTATTGTGATGAAAGGTAAGAACTACATTGGTGCTGTGCTGTGTAATATTTCAACCATCTTGTTATATTAATTGAATACATCATACAACTACAGCTTACTGTATTTAGGATGTACGTAAAGTACTAAATAATCAAGTTTACTTACATTTAGATGATTTTGCTATAGAAATACTGCATTGGAAGTTGGAACACACAGCACACGACACAATTCACTGCAAAGGTCCGCGCACTACTGCCTACAAACCAAATTTTTCAAGTAGTCTGCAGAAGCATCGCTAATTATTGAGTTGAAACAAGTTCGTAGAGTGCAAGAATACAATGATTATTTACAACATAAAATATTATATTTAGATATTATTCTAGAAGTTCTCAAAAATTAATTTCCAACGCTGGAATAATGTATTACTCTTCCTACATAAAGCTACAAAATTTGTTTATGTCGCACAAATACGCCAAATAGAAAATATTCCACTTGTAATTAACGAAATTATGCCCAAGTCCAATACATCTTCAATCTTAATGTATAATGAAATCGAGTAAAAATAAGGTTGGCTTTTCAATGCTTTCCCAAAAACCCAAAAAATGACTGGTTTTTAGGTCATCAGCCTTAATATATGTTGTATATGTATAAAAAACGTTACTAAAACAAAAGGTTACTAAGACAAAATAGAGGAAAATAAAAATTGTACCTTCGGCATCTTTTTAATTGCATCATTAATAAACTCTAACTGAATTATTTAGGGAGTCTGGTAGGCCTTCAAGTAAACTGCTACTTTCGGTTTGGATGGATTGCTACCAAAATTTACTCAGCTCGTAACTGGAACATCTACATTCTAAATCTATAGGTAAAATTGTTTCATCACAGTATAAGAATGCACACAGTAGCGACACTTCAAATATTTTATGACCCCATATTTCAGAGGTGCGCAACCGAAAATTTGGCCGCTCAGTGTCCACTGATATGCTGATATTTAATAACCATAGAAAAAAGTATACAGTATGTCAGTGTCAGTTGTATCTGTCAAATATCAAGCCACAATATTTCTGTCACTATAATGTTAAATTTATAAATGAGTGCAAAACAAAGAGGTAAACTTATTTGTACCATGAAAAATTGTAGGAACTTTTATAGTGGAGATGAAATAATGTTTTTATTTTTTTTATTATCCCCTTTACAACTGACAGCTATTCTAATTTACCGCCGTATATCGCAACTGGCAATATGGACGCTCGTCGATGCGACATAAAGATCAAAGGTGCCGACAGAGAGCGTCGCTTCGGTGTCAATTCTTATACTTTGATTTCATTATACATTTCTACATATGCAGAGTGATTGAAAAAAGTCTTAAAATATGGGAAAAAAGTTAACTATTGTTTTGCTTCTCTTAAAAAGCAAATATTAATCATGAAATCTTACTTATCAATATCATACAAGCTGTTTAATAATTACATTTTTTTAAATTGCTGACAAGAGCAAAGTATCCAAATTGTTAGAGAAACTCAAAAATTTTATTAATTTACTTTTTTCCCATATGTTATAACTTTTTTCAGTGTAATACTAGCAATAACTAAACTTTGCATAAAAAAATATTATTTATTTATGTATATATGTACATATATAATTTAAAAATTATATCGACATTAAATACATACACACAAACAGACGTTATCGTGAAAATAGTTAACTCGTATTTTAGGGATCTTAACACATACTTATCTTCTAAAAACTCAAATAAAAAATTTTAAAATATAAAATTAAAACTGATAATACCAGCTAATCATCTCCCGCATATATCAATATCCAAATGGTACTATAGATAAAAAAAGTTTGAATGAAAATTATTGCTATTATCATTTTACATCTTTTTGTTTTAACAAACTTTACTCTAATTCAAATGTTTTTTGAAATTTTCTCAAAATACCTTATATGCCTTCAAATAAACTACTACTTTCCATCAATGGATTGTTACCAAAATCTAATAAGCATGTAACAAAAACATTCAAATTCCAAATATGAAATTTCAAAATGATATCATCATTCAAAACGTTAGGTGAAAACTTTTCATCAAAAATTGTGCATCCAGAATGCAGCCTCGATGGAGGTAGACCAAGAATGAATTGGAAAACTGTTGTTGCCGAAACACGGAAATGATCAAATCCTGAAGAGAAGTAAAGGAAATCGACAAAAACCGGGTACAATGTCGACAATTTATTACGGCCTTATGTTCTCCGAAAAGAAATTTACAAAAAAAAAAAACAATTGGTGTATCATTGATACAGCCAATGCAGAGGTTTCTACGCCACTGGTAGAACATGTTCCAAACAACTGAACTTTAAAATTTGGAATTTTAATTTTGTTTCTATATGTTTAAAAATAAGTTATAGTCAATTAATTAGTTCCTCATTCGTTGCAAAGCTGTCCAAGCAAGTCAATTCGCCGTCAGAATACTATAACTGTTTAAAAACAGTTTGTCTTTTATGATTATTTTGTTACCGATGAAATTGCATCCGTGTTGATAATAAGAGCACGTCAACACGAACGTAATGCAGAAGAGGACGCAAACAAATAGTATGTGCAGTGTGCTCGAAAGAGAACACAATTAAAAATGCATCTTGAAACACACCTCGATATTTCGACAAATCGAATGCGCGTTAACTCAGCCCATCCAAATAGGTCCATACGAATAATTTGACTTCTCGTCAAGGAAGGGTAAAGTTCAGAAAAGAAATATTGGATTTAGTTTGACAGAATAATTGGGAAAACATGTCAAATAAAATATGTAAGTACATATTTTTACCTCCCGCCTACCTCTAGGTAAGGGAAGTATTGTTTTTGGTCAAGAAATTGGGTAGTGAGTTTTCAATGAATATGCACGTTTTAGGGTCTCTACAATACGATTTTACTAATTTCGCGATGATGTCTGTATGTATGTATGCATGTATGTAATGTATGTATGTATGTATATATGTGTGCATATGTGTGTGTGTAGTCTGTAGCGATTTTTTCGTCTCGCATAACTCAAATACTATAATTCCAAAAAATACAATTTTGTGAATTTTGGCTTCTTATATTTATATGAAGAGCTGATTAGATTTTGGATAAAATTGATCAACCGGAAATAGCAGTTTACAAGAAGCCCTTAACTGTTTTCCGTGAAAAAAAGACGTTTAAATTTAATTTTTCAAAAATTTATGTTATTTTGAAAATTGTTGAAAGTGTAATTAATAAATAAAATATGTTTAGTTTCCATTAATATCACCTCCTGAAGAAGACGCATGTGGCGTCGAAACCGGTAGAGGTAATATTTGAATAAAATATTTGGCTGCTATCCGAGTTTCATTTACATACATCAACCAGCCAAAAAATAGTCCTTATCATGTAAAATAAGTTTAAATTTTATAAAAATGCTCATTTATAGTGATAGCCATGGAATTTAAACAAAAAATACAGACATATGCAAAACAATTTTCAATGGGGTCTTTCACCATTTAAAAAAAAAAAATTGTATGTTACATAAATGTTCTATTTTATTGTAATAATAATAATAAAATAAGTAAAAAAAATATATAACTACAATTATTTACAATCTGTACTGTTTTAGATCCAGCAACACCTCTACTATGACGTCACAACATTTTTTAAAAAATCATTGTGGCTTAACGAATAACAATTAAGACTTTTTAAAAGTGTAGATAGTCTTCAATATAGATAAAGTTCCATAAAAAAAAAATAAAAAAAAAATGGTGAAACACCCCATTGTTTTACAGTTCGCGCATAAGCATATGTTTAAATTCCATGGCTATCACTGCAAATGAGAATCTTGTCACAAATGGTGAAATATGATTATTGATTTAGATACAGAATATAATTTATCTACAAGATTTGTTTGAAGTATTGTGCTGTAAAATCAATAGGGAACGACATATCGCTATATGAATAAATTAACATTTTATTTCCTATATTGCACAAATCAATTCACCAGCCAGTATGTACAGTCCTAAATTACAAATTTAGGGCCAGTTACATAAAGTGTTTTTTATTATACCTGCATCATAATCCGTGTTTAAAACACGCTACAGCGTTCGCAAAATAATTACTATTAATATCTGTCAAAACCCTAAACCTAAACAATAAATGCTAACCAATCTCCATGTAAACAACATACGTCAAACGTCACACGCGCAAAATTAGAATTGAATCAAAATCAAAATGTTGCTTTCCAATTTTTTCCAGAATGTGATGCAGGTATAATAAAAAATAGCGTATGACACACGTGAATAATTGCTTTTAAAGCACTAGCGACGTTAAAATCACTCCGCTTCGCGTCGTGCTCTTAAACTCGTCGTACATGCTTTAAAAGCTTACTTATACACTTGTATCATAATATACTATTAGCTAACACTGTGTTAAAAGTTTGCTGTCACTACAATTTTATATATTTTATTATAATTCTAGAACTCATAATTTATGGTTTAAAATTACCCTGTTTTGCTTTAGATAAACAATAATAGCATGAGTTTCTAACAATTAATTATTAGTTTAATATATTTTAATGTGCTTATATAAGATTTAATAACGCAAAGTGGTTATTTCAACATTTATTACATGCATTATTTTTTATTACACTTCAACTTTTTTTTTCGAAGTGAACAACGTAATTAGCTGATAACGTTTTATGCAGCTGGATATAAATTTATTTGTACGGACTCCGGTATATTTGAAATTAAATGTAATAAATGAGGAATTTAGTGATACATAAATGTATCCTTGTAGTCAGGGTATTAGTACCATAATTAGAGGTATATGATTAATATAAAAATATTTTGGTTCTGACAAATATCATATAATATTTATCTTAAATACTAAATTGACGTATGTAAAGATATGTTATAGATATATTTCTATCAATCACATACAACGTGCTTTGTTTCGATTTGAAATACATTTAGAATGACTTGCAAATTTGTTTGCAAAAACAGCTGCCAGCGCAATCGTTTCATTACCATTTACCAGTCAATAAGAATGTAGACTATTTATAAACTAGTCTGCTACCAAATGTATTTTTTAAATTCACGTTTATATGATATTTTCATAATTATCTTTTAATAAGTAATTAATTAATAGTGCAATTTTCGTCAAAATTTAAACTTCCGAAATCGTAATTATTCTCAAAATTGAAAGCATAAATGATAAATAATACGAACTGTATTTCGCAGCTGATTCTATATTTGTTATAAGCAAATTAATTATTTTGTGTGGCCAGTAAATTTCCACTTTCGATTTTGTAATTATAACAAAATTAAATCAGTTCTGCGCATTGTTATGAAGTTAAGATTTTAAAGTTTTGTTACTCGTCTCTCATTAATATATTATTACATACGAACACACATCCATCTATTGACATACATAATACATTATTGAAAAAATCTAGTGTGGATACCACGCGACTTTCTTATACATAAAAATCTTAATTTTATTTTTTAATAAATTTATATTAGACATATGTTTATCATAGATGTTTCAGTTATTTATTTTTTCTTATAGCAAATTCGATTATTTAAATATAAATAGATACTGAACAAATTGGGAAAATTCGAGTGATCTCAAAAACCAAATGTACATTTCTTAAAAAATATATTATAGATACACTTAATTGATCAGCGTGCCACGTCCATAAATGTTAAGTTGATCTGATAATATATTGTTTTCCCTTTCAAAAAGTTTCATTCAAAATCGATAGAATTCTAATAACTATAATTTAGTGTTTCTTAAAACCAGTGTTATGACTGATCTAGATCAAATGAATTAGATCACTGATATAGATCAACTCGTAAGATCTTTGATCTGATTTAGATCGTTTTATATTTTCTGATCTTGATCTTGAACTAGATAAAAAGAATAAGATCTGTGATCTTAAATTGATCAGATATTTTCCTCTAAAATTTGACTCTCGGCAGATACTAAATTAAATTAATATAATATAATATAACAAATTCAATATATCTTTTGGAAAAAAATAAATATAAAATAACTTTTTTGATTTTATTTTGTAAAAATTAATTTGTATTTTATATGTTGTTAATAAAATTTTCTTCTTTCTATTATCTTAATAGGAATAAAAAAAATATGGAAAAAAATTACTGATCTTTTATTCCTGATCTGATCTAAAAAAATAGATCCGATCATAAAAATTGATCTATGATCTCATCTAGAACATATTAAATGTGAAGATCTTGATCTTCATCTAGATCATTTTAAAAATTATCTGTCACAACACTGCTTAAATCCGGGTGTAATAATCATGTTAGATAATTCATATGTTATATTGTTTATAAATAAAATGGGGAGCACTTTAATCATCCCTGATCGGAGAAAGATGAAAGAAAATTAACCCATGACACTGCATCTAAATTAAACTATGTCGACGATGTGGATATTCTTGTCGATAAAGTTCTGTAACTATGCGATTATTTGTTAAACTTCGAAAATACACATCTAGCATATAAACTTTTTTCTAAGGGCCAGTATTTCCAACCGCAGACCAACTAAAGAATAAATTTATCAGTGGAATAAACAAAAAATATCGCATCAAGAGATGACAGCTAGAATAATAATCATTTAAAATTTAAGCTATTATTTTGATGCAATATTTTTTTTTATTCCACTGGTATATTTATTCTCTAGTTAATCTAAGGTTGTAAATAACGGTCCTAAAGAGATAAATTAATTTTTTAATTAGGTAAGTATTTTATAAAGTACTACATTGAAATTTGCTGTTCAAAATTAATAACAATTAGTACTAATTATTGACAGATGACATTTATCGTATTACCATTGTTTTGGTTAATTGTGTATTTCAAGCAAGCGTCATGGCTAACTATTCCTTTTACAATTAAGGATAATTAATGTGCTCGCCATTTTCTTACAAATTAAAAAAAAATATATGTTCCGTTTGAAATCTCACAGACGACAAATATTTGAAATTAAATCTTCAAAATTGTTACCACATAAAATTAACTCTGTTGATCCTCCACCACTACCATCCTTGGTGGTCGTGATTTGACGGCTGATGGTAACCCCACTTTACGTACAAAAATTTATCATTATGCCTAGATCTGCTTCGAGTGCCACACCCAGAAATGACTGAATAGCCATAGCGTGATGATATATTTATTTATTTATATATTTATGCGTCAAGTAACCTACCACTTTCGGTGGAACCAAACTGGGCAGAGTTGAGTTGAGTTGCCTTTTGTTATGAAACTTATGATAATGAAGTTTTGTTACTCTATCTTTCCTCGTTCATGAGTTATTGAAAATAAAGACACACATCCACCCATCCACACAGACGCTATTAAGAAAATGGTCAATACAAAATCAGGGGACATTTCTCTGAAAATATTAAGAATGCTTGTTTTTCTAATTTTGACATATAAAGTGTCACTTTTCAAAATTGATTGACGTTGCAAAACGTCATATTTTTCATAACTAGTGATGAAATGAAAAATATTTCACAACTGGTGATGAAATGAATGAAGCATAAACAAAATTTCAAACAAACAAGCGAATTCCGCGTAGCTACTTGATGTCAATAAAAGTTATGAAATTAATAATTTATTAATTATAAAAAAACTGTTATAATCAAAAATAGAAAAAATCTTGTATGAAACACGATAGGAAATGCGATTTTGTGTAATTCGTGTGATTTTGCGTGAACTCGCTTCGCTCGTCCCGCAAACATCCCACTCGTTACACAAAATGATGCATTTCGTAACTGGTTACATAAATAGCTATTTCATAATTGTTATACATACTTCTTTTCACTCGAATAAAATATATTTCCGCGAAAATCTCGTCATCTTTTTTCCTTGAATCCCATACTTCCTTATAACAAGTATAAGATAGTAAAAATACTATTCGAGAACCTCTATTTACATAGTGAATGTCTTGATTTGACATCAATAATGTTATCTACATTCTATAATGAGGACTACAAAGATTTAACGTTTATATTCTTGTTTTTCTTTTCAACTTTCAGCGTTAGGTAACAACAGTGTTCCAGTTACAATAAATTTTATTTGTTCTACGAAAAATGTTATTTATTTTACATTAAAAATATGTAACAAAACCCACGCCGATTATTATAGCAGCGCTTTTGAGAATTTAGATGTTATCGCTTTATCGAAAGGTACACAAAAGGTACATTAGCACATTTTATAATTATCACAGTGGAAATGCAAACTTGCATAATTTGATTAAAAAATTCTATATGGGTCGCACTTTCATCATTAACTTGCCAATTAAAATTTTAACAAATACTAAGTTTAATCACGTTTTCGAACTGCGGTGTGTAAAATGTTAGTTTTGACTTTCATTTTATAATTTACGAAATTTTGCACATGGGTTGTGTCGTGTGCTTAGTACCGTTTCGGTTTTTGTTAGATTACCTGATAAAGAAACTAATTAATAATTTTTTGCGGTTCCTATTAAATTCATACATACTTTTCAAGGCCGTACTGTCCGAGAAGCTGAATAATATTATCTTGGAATGTAATTCGCATTGGATCATATGAATTTCATTTAATGATAGGTTACAACTGTTAAACTGTTTGGTAAATTATTTTGAATTATTTCTAATAATCGTCATTAAGGACATGAGTACTCAATCCGGAATTTAGAGGTTGAGGAGAATTTCTAGAGACGATAACTTAAACAGTAATAAATTTATAATATAGGTATTAGATACATACATAATGACATTGAATATTAATTGATGGTTGATGCCATAAATGCGATTACAAATTTACATAAATAAATTATACTATTTTTATCTCTACATGACAAATTAACTTATGATTTATATGTTTCACCATTATCGGAAATTTTGTTTCATGTTATCATTTGTCTGTTTTAAATTATTTAACATTTTTTTAAGGTAAACTATACACTATGAAGATATATACACTTTGCTCCTCGGCTCTAATCTGTTTGACACAAAATATCATTGTAATAATGAATTAAACTTATTGTGTATTGTGCATATTTTTGTCGCCAAAGAATCATGATTTCATAGTAATAAACTCATTTTCAATTTTTTTTACATAGTACGAGGAAGTATGGGAATCATAAAAAATAAATGAAGGAATACAAATTTTAATAAAATTTCCTAAATCTGTAATGACCATTTTCTCTATGACGTCTGTGTGGATGGATAGAGTAACAAATTTTCATAATTATGAATATGACGTTGACGACAATGACAAGAACTAAGTTGATTTTAGTTATAATTGCAAAATATAAATAATAAATTTATATCGAACGTGACGGCAGTTGTTAAAATTTTTTTCTAATAATAAATGTTATATGATGGAATATAAAATATTATTAGCAATTTTCTCCTATCTGCTTGCTGTTTTTATGAGAACTTAATAATATGTTTAATAATTATTTGAACCATAGTAGTATTTTGAAAAATGATATTGATTAACCCTACCGAGTTTTATATCAAATTAAAGAAATGGAGAGTTCAAGAAAAAAGTAAAAAATATTTTCTAACGATCAGCGAGGTTCAAATATTTTAAGTATAACTAAATGTATAATAATATTTAAATAACCATAGTTATTTTGCTGTGAGAAGAAAGAAATAAGTAAAACACCAATTATTTTTTAACTATGAGTCAATTGTAATTATTAAACAATCCAATTCAAATTTTTATGTATAAAAAAATAGTATGGCGACTCTACCAGATTATCAGAAAACTAACAGAATAAGAGTAAATAATTTTAGAAGATGCAAAAATTTCTATTTCATTCGCAAAGTTTGACTTTTGACAGAAATCTTTCAAATTATGTGCTCAAAACAATTATATTTTTACGGTATGTTTTTCCTACGAACATCATAGTATAATTGCCCGCTTCTCTATTTTCCTCCTTCGTCTCATATTCTTCGCCTGACAACAGTCTAATTAGGGTTAATCGTACGCTATGATTAATATAAAAGAAACACAAAATTACCAATTTTCAATCAGTGAGCTAATTGTTAACTATTATGTATATTTTTATACATATACAGTTTAAGTTTTATAAATATAAATTCATTATAGGAATTTCAATTCAATACATTTAAAAAAATTATATGAAAAAATATACTATACTTTTATATTGTTCAGAGTCAACCCTTCTTTTAGTGTGACTTCGGACGGTCACTTAAATCGCACAGTAAACTGAAATCGTACCTTTCTATGAATTAATTCGGACACAAAATTGTTAAAAAAATGTTTTAATCTATTTGAAGTTTTATAATAATTTCTTACAACTTGTTTTGTTGTAAATAGGTACATACATTTCAAATTCAATATTCTACATAAAGTAAGGCACATTTATTTGCACAAAGTAATTGTATAAATGCAGTAACATTGTTTGGGAATAATACAAAAAAAACTTCTTAATTAGGTACATAATCGCAGCTCTGTTACAAATGAATCACATTTTCAGTGCTACATAAGTAGATATAATAATAATTATAAATTAAAACAGAGATTTTATAAATTTATAGCAATCTCGTCTAATATAAGTTTACTTGGCTTTCAGCGGACAGAAATAATTTGATCTTTTTTTTGCGGTCGAAATGGTTTTAATAATAGGATAAATGAATGTATCATTTATAGTGCTATATAACCTTTAAAAAAATAGTGTACTTTTTGGTGTTGCATATTGTTCTGAGGCTTGCCTTAGAGATATTTCTTTTAGCTGGGCAGCCTTTATGGCAGCATCAAAATAGTTTTGTTCATAATTAGCATATGAGTTACATCTAAACCGCTTCTTACATTTCCGCGGAATGTCCGAAATCATCTCCGCGTAGTTGATGTTTCCTTAAAAAATTTGTAATAATGCATGGAGCCAACTTTTATATATATATATATATATATATATATATATATATATATATATATAGTTCTATTTTAAAAAATAAATTCATAAAATTTTGAAATTTTGACAATTATTTATTCCAAAACAATAGTAATTTTGAAATTAGATTTAAGCTTATTAAACTTTAACGCTACAATACGTGCAAAATTCAAATTAATTTATTTATTATAATAGTAATATTTTGTTTCGAAGTAATTCTCATCCTAGAGGTCAATTATTGCTAATTTAATTCCCAATATTTCTCATTAAACACAAACTTCACATGTCATACTCTGGCATTTGCATTAAGTACCCTTGTCACCGGTTTTGCTTTATGCCTGGTTCACGATACAATTCTTTTTGAACCGAAAAATCGCCATTTTACAATTGTAAATCTGCCTTTAAACTTATCTATCTCACACTTCAAATTTACATTCATTGTTGTTGTTCTACGCCCACAGTTCACTTCCGCACAGTCTGTTGGCCTTATGAATGTTTTATGTAATCTAACTTTAGCTGATATAGACGTATTTTTGCATTTTTGAAATTTAAAACGTGAACTAATTTAATAACATGAAATTATACCGCTATACCTTAAAACTTTAAACAAAATCTACCTTGTATAAGTATTTGGAGAACCCCGTACTCGTCCTATGAAGAAAGAGGAATAAATTAATATTATACAACTTGATGACAAAGCCATAGGTGATTACTTTGTTCTCGAAATACGAATATGGCTATTTTATTTATAGTTGACATCTGGTAACTTCTTTAAGAGTATCATGTACCACATACATAAGCAGAGTGCCACACTCAAAATAGGTAAATTAGTTAATTTCATAGCCTCAAATTTTTAAAATAATTTTAGAGAACAACTACTACTACCACTAATTACTGTCCATTCTACAGCTTTAAATTAAAGTCAATACTGTCTCTACTTATACAATTTTACGAAACATTTTTGCTAGAAAGTGAAATTGTAAACAATATTTATTACAAATTAATCAAAATTAGCACTAATTTGACATTTACTTCAATCAATAACATGACGGCTATACGCTGGCAAGGTTTGGTAAAAAGTGAAAAGAAAAATGGGCGACATCACATCTCGGTGTGGTTCCAGTGGGTTAATTGTTGTGAAAGGCCAAATACTTAAAAACAGCACGTTCCAAGGTCATATCCATTTGTCGTGTTTTACTTAATGATAGTCCACTTTAATACAGACTAGTTTAATTGCAATTATTTGTAACAAACTTATTAGTTTTTGACACATTAATTTTAAAACAAAACAGAACAGAGCAAGTGCAAACAAAGACAGAAATAAATACTTTTTCTGCTTTCCCATTTTTGGTAACTGGAGCTCAGTGTTCACTGGTTATGCATCAGAAGAAGAACATGGAATCCTCAGGTCAATTTATAAAGTTGACAAAAAATATTGTTGCTAGTTTTAACTTTACCCCTAAAAATATAAAAATTTGCGAATGCAGAATGCTATACAAAAATGGATAAATTATTTGATATAAATAAATAAAAAAAATCTGATGTGCGCAGCACATAACCTCCCGCCCAATACTACTCTTAAACAAAATAGTATTTGATGATACAGAAACATACCTTCTTATTTGTTTATTTTCTATTTATATTTGAGAATTTTAATTTTCTTTCGTATATTTATTTAATTTTTTTGACATATATTTCCCTAAGAAAACAGCTTCACAATCACAATGACATGTGTCATATCTCGTAAAAAAATGAAAATTTTAAAATGTTTCCATGGTGTACTAGGAATGCAAGATTTGTGAAATCTAATTTCTTTATATTTTATTATCTCTAAACCTCATGAAAATTAATAAAATTAGTGTAATAAAAAAACAGGTAAAATAAAATATTCTTCAACTTTCAAAATAACATAAATTGTTGAAAAAGGAAATTTAACCGTGTTTTTCACGAAAAACTGTTAAGGGTTTCAAGTAAACTGCTACTTCCGGTTGACCAATTTTATCCAAAATCTAATCAACTCTTCATTTAAATATAAGAAGTTTTCCGTGAAAAAAAGACGTTTCAATTTAATTTTTCAACAATTTATGTTATTTTAAAAGTTGTAGAATATTTAATTTTACATCTGTTTTGATTACACTAATTTTATTAATTTTCATTAGTTTTGGAGATAATAAAATATAAGGAAATTAAATTACATAAATTTTGCATTCCATGTACACCATGGAAACATTAAAAATTTTAAATATTTTACGAAATGTGACACATGTCTTTGTGATTTTGATGCTGTTTTCTTAGGGAAATATATGTCAAAAAATTAAATAAATATACGAAAGAAAGTTTAAATTTTTCAAATATAAATAGAAAATAAATAAATAAAAAGATATATCAAATATTATTTCGTACCGTTTAAGAGTTGTATTGGGCGGGAGGTTATGTGCTGAACACATCAGATTTTTTTCGTATGAAGTGCGGTTACCAGCCGTTAAATCATAGCTCCCAAAGATGTTAGTGGAGCGGGTGAATTTAAATTTTTAACTGTCGGCAGTGGGATTCGAACTGAGGATCTCACGATCCACAGTCCGATGCGTTACCACGAAGCCATTTACCATTTGAAATTATTTGATGACATATATATTTGTATATTAGTTTCTACTTATTTTTTGTCCTAAAGTAACATCAAAATACCAGTAGAACATTGTACCTATTATCAGCTGTCAAAAGAGCCTCAGTAGTAAGTAGCAACATAATGTTACAACATCTTATGTTTCAAGCACGTAACGTCCAGCCTAAACAAATTTGATACGGTACAAGATAGAGAAAAAAAGTGTCAAACAAAAATTATATATAAATTACTTATTTACTGAGATATACCCAAAAAGATCGAAAAAAATTCCGGTCGCTAGATCTCTACCAAAATATAACCAACTCAAAACATATAGGCGGGTACCACGAGCTGTGTTTCTGGGTCTATTAAGAGCAGTGTTTCAGGTTCGGTTTTAGCGCTGTGCAATGTTCTAAAATTATTTTATAAAAATATGCTTCAAATAGAAGTTACAGAGAAATGTATTATCTACTAATTTTATTTAAATTATTTTTTATAAAATAATCTTAGAACATTGTACAGCGTTAAAACCGAGCCTCTTAAAACCAGACATGAACTTGATATCTTCATTTAATTTTAAGCTATCGTTAACTGAATACAAACAATTTTGATTCGTCATGATATTTCCCTTTTATTGTTAATTTTCTCTTTTTAGATGTCGCTTGAACGAAGAAAAAGAGGAAAAAAAGACAACAGAATGGAACAAACAATTTCAAGGAGATGTACGGCGAAGAGAAATGAAAGACCAAAACCGGAATTACAGAGAGTTTTGGTGTGAAGATGCAAGAAATAACCAACCAGCTGCAACGAATTCACTGTATGATAAATGAGACCAGTATCGTATCATTTGGCCCAGTTAAGGCTTTTAGAATAACTAAAAATTGTTCTGATCTTGCAAAAGGAAAATTGTTGTAATCAGTTTATTTGTGCCTTAAATTATTTTCTTTTTAGGAATATTTTATGGTAAAACAATAACTGAAATAATGACAAATTAACAAAAATCACTAACATACAGATTTAACGAACACTGTTTTTGAATCTGATAATAACAAAATGTAGATAAATTATTCAAATAAAGATTGTAACTCTGTTTGATTCCAATGAAATTTACTCAACTCATTTATTAAATAAAATATGCCCAAAATCCCTAATAGGGCTTCATATAATCTACTTCTTTGTGTTAATGAAATGTTCTTAAAATTTAAACAATTAGTAACAAAAACATTATACCTCCCTCATATATAAAAATTTAAAAAAAATATATCATCACGCCTTTTACGCATTATGGGTGTGGATCTCGGTAAGTGATATATTTTTACGTATGAAATTCGGTTACCAGGCGTCAAATTATAGCCCCCCAAAGATGTTAGTGGAAGGGGAACCACACAGGTAAATTTAAATTGGCAACTGTCAGCTGAGGGATTCGAACTGAGGATCTCACGATCCACCGAGTCACCGTGTATTATAATTTCTAAGAACTCTCGCGGTCACCCATCCAAACTATGTTTACCGTAATGAAATATGCTAGACTTCGTCATTCACAAGGCTGTCATGTTAGCCTGTAGGTACTGTTGGTGTATGATACATATGAATTCTAAATTTCCTGTTATGTTTGATTCAAACACATTTGTCTTATTGATTACAAATTATTATGTCTTCGATATATCCTGCTTTATATTTATATAGTTAGTAACTAGATTGGTAATTTTGTGTACAGAAATAGATTTTAATTTGACTTTGTTTGATCTTCCTATAATACTGCTACGTTTAACCTTGCCCCTGTGCTGAAAAAAAATAGTTCCGTTCAGTTAATTAAACAGAGTAATCAGTTAATTTTCGCGCACCTGAATAATTCAATCAAAACAACTGAATAATAACGTAATTTTTACTGATTATTTCACTCATTACAAATTTGACCAAAGTGAATAAACAGCACCATGCTGTTTATTCGCGAGTAAATTGAAGCTAGCTTTTATATGCAAATTTTGAACATTTTGAAGGCATATTTAGCCGGATAAATAGTTGCAGAACCAAGATACTTACATGTTCTTCACCTTTACTGGTATTCTTTATCTTTAAACATGCTGAATTATTCAATTCAAGCTATTTTTATTTACAAATTTTTGACGTTTATTTGACAAGTAAAAAGAAAAACAATCAATTTGTTATAGTTACTCTATAACAACAAAATTTTATTGACCTTTTTGTTTATGAGTGTACCGATTTATTTATTTAAAAATGTGTCAAAATCAACGTTTTAGTATAATTTCTTCAGCAAGTATTAAAGTTTATGCTATGAATTCGTGAAATAATCTTGACATATACCCCTCGTGCTAAAAATTTAATCGATTAAATTTGATGTCTAGCTTATTTATAAAATTTTGCTTTTAAAAAATTGTTATCGTACATAATAATTTAAGATTTTTTCAAATTATTATGTACTCAAACACTTTTTAAGCAAAAATTTATGCATAAGTTAGACATGTCAAATTTAATCGATTAAATTCTTAGCACTCGTGATATAACTATTGAATATAGTAGTCTTTTGCTTTATTATGAGTAGAGAGCGGATTATATGCACGAAAAAAAAAAACTGAATTATATGCACTGATTTTTTTGGAAATATGCACTATATATGCACAAATATGAAAATATATGCAGCAAAGTATGCAAAAAATTCTTAAATTATTAGATAAAAAGTATAATTAAATGCATTATGAATTTTATTGCACAATACAGTATTAATCCTGATTTACAATTTACAAATATACTACAAACACATAAACTAAGTCTAGAAACTTGATATTATAAGATTATGACATATTTACATAATTACAAAAACAAATTATTCAAAATTTTCTAAAAAAAAAAAGTGAAACATAAGTAAAAGATATATTTAACTGAGAATTGTTGATCTTATAATAATATAATAATAATATTGTATTTATTCATTGATCATGTAGTACACGATATCGAACAGGTCAATTACAATATACATACATAAAGAAATATTCATTGTACCCACTTTTACCAGCATTCGTGTATATACAATGAATACCTACCCTTAGCGTTACAAGGATTTGTGTATTTGCTTATTGAATTGTTTATCGCTTTTCCCGTTGCATTATTATATTTATTGCGGCCTCTTCCAATATTTGGGAATTATCAATGTGCATTAGCAGAAATTTCAGATTGTTTATCACTAGACAAGGTTTCAAAAATATTGAAACATGCAGATTTTGTAAAAATATGCATAAGAATGCCCAAATATGCAATTAGTAAGCATTAAATAACTATAATCGATGTAATTCGTCCAGAAAATTTATTTTATTTAAAGATATGGAATTATTAAAATATATGCTCTTTGCATATAATCAGCTCAGTAATGAGTTAATTTTCGCGCACCTGAAAAATTCAATTAATACAGTAATTTCCATTGAATTAAATCGGTCATGTTTTTGAAGGAAACCAAATTATAGGTATTTATTATTATAAAACATATTAAAAAGTTTGGAAATTTTATAAAAAATCTTAATATTATTAAATATTTATTCCATCCGTGATTGATATGTCAATTTCTTCTTAATTAACTGTTAGTTGATTGAACTGAGGACGTCAGTCAATTCTACTGAATTTTCAGATATTTTAACAGAGAAATGTCAATTGCGCGCAGCTGCTCAACAAAATCAGTTTTCTCGAATAACAAATGAAACTGAGGTTTTCAGTTGTACATAGTATATAACTGAATTTTTTAGTTAAATTAATTGGATAATACAATAAGAATAACTAAACATAAACTACTTCTTTTACTGAATATTTCGTGTCATTTTTACTAACTCGATTTCTCTTGTGTGCGAAACGGTTACGTTCAAAATTAATTTAAGTTCGATGACTCGACTCGACGTTAAAAAATATATCACTTATCTAGATCTGCGAAAACAGTGTACCATAACGTGATGATATATTTATAATTGTTTTTTATTTTGTTTGTTTGTTTGTGTGCTACTTTGTAAATGTACTGCTTCAGAGTTACATACTTAAAGAAATATATTAAAAACCGACCCACGCGTGACCATTCTCGAATATATCAGGAAATATGTTTGCCATTTACATCTATGTCAACATGGAAGGCAAACTTTCAGCATTTGTTTTAAATATGTATTATTCTGACTACGATAAAAAATAAAATTATTATGTAAAATAATGTAACATTTCTAACAGTAAAGATATATATTAATTCTTTAGACATAATAAACATTTTTATTATTATGCATTATAATTATTAGTTTAGATTAAATAATTTGTAATAAAATGGACATTAATCTGTGGGAAAGTAAATTTATTGCCTGAACAGTGAAGGTTTCAACTACTTCTCAGAAAATTTGCGTAATGGGTACGAAATATTTTAATCGTATTAGAATAGCTTAGGTACTTAAAAATTGTGTTGAACATATAAAAATTATTACTTATTTAGAATACCAGGAATTACCATTTCGATCGTAACAAACATATACTTCTTAGAACTATTAATATTTGAAGTATTATAAGTAGCTATTAATCAAATTTCACATTGAAATATTATATGTGCTACGCATAGTTACAAATTCAGTATGTCAATATATTGATTTATGAACTCATTTATAACATGTTTCGATTTTCTGATGAATGGAATATAATTTTGATTTAAAAGGGCCAAGGATGTGTAACTATATGAAATAAACTTTTTATTTTTCACATAAGAATACAAACTGCACTTCGAAAAACTTTGCAAACAATAATTATTTCCTGGCTACGTTACTTTCAAAGAATATTTTCAAACACAGTGTACTTACATGTTTTTCAACAGTTGTAAATTATTTAAATTTATCCAGGAAAACAATGCAATAACTATTCACTTTGTTGAATATTCATTGTAAATAATAAATAAAAAAAAGCATACATTTTACGCTCTGGTTTAGCTAGACGTAACATAGACGAGCACAGGAATGGACTCAGAATTACGTCCTGTTAGGAAAATAAATTTAGTGCTTATGTTAACATGGATTGTTGTCTATCATGGTTTTGTTCTTTTACTTTCTTATATTCATAGTATAAGGAGGAATAGAAATCACGAAAAAATCAAAGATGAGATTATCGCGGATTTACATGCTTTTGGGGCTCTGCATTCTTTTTCCTTTTGTTATTATTTTACACTAATTATTAATGGTAATTATCTGTAGGGAAGTTTACTTCGCTGGCATATTCAATAAATAAACCCTAAGCCTACACAACTCACGCTCGATAAACTCGAATCACAGTGCTTATTTTATTATCTGTAGGTAAGCTCGCTTCGCTCGCACTTTCATCAAACGATTCCTAAGCCTGCACAACTCATACTCGACAAACTCGAATCACAGTAGGTACTTATTTCTAATGAAAACGGTTAGAAAACTTAGAAAAGAGGTGAGCCAAATTGCTGAAAGTACATCTGTGCAGAGTGCCACACCCATAATAGGTAAAAAGCGTGATGATATAAATTTATTAAAAATTTGTGATTTATTGTAAAATACTCGTATAACTGAAATACAAGAAAAAAAAAAAAATAGGAAAAAAATTACTAAAAAAATGTTCAGTAGAAAAAATAGTTAGTGGAAAAATGGTCAGTGGAAAAATGGTCAGTGGAAAAAATAGAGAGGAAATTATGGAATGAAAAAAAAATGAAAACAGTGTTTCAGAACTGCAAAATCTCATGAATGAGAATAGATATAACGAAACCCCATATGTTTCAAGCAAGTTGATTAGATTTTGGTTTAATTGCAAAACCAGAAGTGTAATTATTATTATTATACATTCAAATTAAATATTATAATTTCAAAATTTCTCATTGGGAAAATATTATATTTATATTTTCAGAAATTTTAGAAAATATTCCATGTACTCGGAGTACAATATATATATATATATATATATATATATATATATATATATATATATATATATATATATATATATATATATATATACCAACATTGCTATCTCAAAAACTATAAGAGCTACGAAGCTACAAGGTTGGTTAAATTAGCAGAGAAATACACTATTTGTAAGTCTATTACAGAACTATATTAAGAATTAGTCCATTAAACTTAATCTGTACTATCTATACTAATATTATGAAAAGAAAGGCCTTTTTCGCGTGACTGACTCGTCAACGCAGACCCGAAACTACCGAAGATACAACTACGAAATTTAAACTTAGGGTCTTTTTATGGCCTAGGAAAGCGACAAGAAAGGGTTTTGAGAAATTCATACTTTAAGGGTGTAAAATAGGATGTAAAAGTATATATGGGATGGATGAAATAACAATGCCTTTTGACTTTAAATTTTGTACTTTTTAATAAAAATAATGAAACACGTGTATCAGAATTTATCAAAATTTATCAGTTAAGGGTATAAAATAGGGGTTGAAAGTTTATATGGGATGGGTGAAAAAACATTGGCCCGTATTCTCACATACCTTGAAATAGCACAATTTGTTTACTACTTCAAGTATTACTATTTCACGAAATAGTACTATTGCAAATATATGTATTCCCACATCAAAGTTTTCCCGCTATTTGAGATAGTACTATTTCGACAAAAGTATAGAAACTGAATTTTTACGCCATTTATTCATTTCCAGATCTAGTTTTAGTACTAAATCGAAAAATATTGAAAATAATACTATAACACCTTAAATCTAAGTTGTTACCACTTAGATTTAAGGTAATCTTTGTAAAATAATAATTAAACTTTTAAAAAATAAATTGTTCAAAAAAAAAAAACTATAACACGACACTATTGAAAAATACGTTTATAAAATATAAAAAAGCATAATGAATGGAACGTTTAAAGCTGACAAAGCACCTAAAAACAGTAATGTCTAAATCCCGTTGAAACTCAAATCAAATAGAACAACTCAAGGGTAAAAAATTCAATAAAAAAGACATGAAATTGTTTTTAAGCCAAGATGTTTTCGCCAGACAAAGGCAGTTCTCGACGCTGCACGACTTGGCGATGGAAGAAGAAGAGATTCCGAGCTGCAGCACTTTAATTCCCAGCCTCAGCGAATCTCTGCACTTTCTCACAACTTTCAATCCAAGAAATTAGTTTCTTTCCAGTATAAGAGCGGATATGGAACTATCAGACAAAAATAGGGACGTTATATAGAACCAAGATCGAAGTAAAACTTACATATAACAAAAATAATATAATAATAACTAATAAGTTTCTTCCAGGTGCACAATTAAAACGCATTAATTTATTGCTTTAGAATGCGTGCGTGGTCAACAACAGATTAGGGACAGATTTTACTGTAAAATAGTTATTTACTTTACTTGTTACTCACTTGTAAACACCATATACCCAAGCTCTCTATTGCCTTTGAAAATGAATCTTTACAAGTTACTAATTGACAGTTGCATTGTAAATATTTTACAAGTTAGTAAACAAGGTAAATAATGCACGTTGCCACAGTAATGCTTACAAGGATTATGCGAAATCATTTCAAATAATTTTTGACGGAACAGTTGTGTGCAACTGACAGGACTTGGCTATAATTTTAATTTGATTTACAAATGAGTAACATTTCCTCCATTCAGCAGTAAAAACTTTTACCTTGCTTGTAGTGTAAATAACTATTATATTGCTTGTAATGTAAATAAATATTATAAGTGGGCAAAGTAAGGAATTACCCACGAGTCGGCTTCGTGTGATAATTTTATCGAGTGGGTAATTCCACTTTGCCCTCGTGTGAAGTATAACGTTTTATCCAACATCTCTTAATAAATGCAAAATTTATTAAAGAAATATTATTTGGCAGTGGCATATGTTTTAAATTTTTTTAATTAAAATGTTAATCACTAACCGAACTAACCCACTAGTGGGTAATTGTTACTTTCGTTGTTTAAAATTGTCATAGTTATAGAGTTATATAAAGAGGTTTTGGATTAACAAATTCAGCACCTCAGAAATAAACTGTATTAAGTCACAAAGGGAAATATATACCAAGTGACTTGCAACTATCTACCGCTCGAGCAAATTTGTACTTAAAACAGTTTAAATCCGTCTATTTCAAGTATGGGTTCAGTTTCGACTTAATACTGTTTACCTCTAGATAGAACATATAACTTTAAATCGTTTAGTACTATATGTCAAATTTAGAAAAAATGTGACTTAATACACTTTACCCCTGGGGTGCTGAATTTATTTGTACATTTTAGTTGACCGACTCACTTTTATGGCAATGGAATGACATTCAAATATTATATTTATAATCCTTATTTGTTACTATAATTTCAAGATAATATTCTATACATTTATTTTCAATTCAGGTAGGAAACCCCACTCAGCAAGAATTCAAGTAAATAATAAAATCCAAAATTATATTATATTATAATAAAACATGTGCTGAAGATTTAAACTTAACATAAAAATAATGCAAAACGTAAACTGATTTACGAAATATTGCATACACAATATTATGAACAGTTAATAACTAATATTGAAAAATACGACAGAAAAATGAAAAAACTTTCAAAACTCATAGTAAATTATTAAGACTTTTTTTCTGGCGAAGAATTATATAGAATATTTCCCTCGAAAAATTTCAACCAATCACATTGCAGTATTTTCTGAATTTCGACCAATGACAATCGAATACAGTGAATATTTTACATATCGAGTATTTGCATAAATGCGATACCCGAATATTTATAATAATTGTAAACACAATGAGGAATAGTTTAATTTTTTCGTTTTAAAGAGATAAAAGGGGTAATATCTTCAATTTTTCAATCAATTTCTTCAAAAGAATTACTTTCAAAACGCTAATGACTCATTTTTAACGTAATTTGACAAATGACATTTATCAAAGTCTGACGTTTATGTGACAGATTAAAATAAATATATGTTCAATAATTTAAAATAATGACTGAAATCTTTCTCGAGAAATATTCGTCTAATATATCCCTCGTGCATGGCAAATACAATCAGAATATTTTTTTCTCGTGCACGTTCGTGCACTCGAAACAATATTCAGGTATTTGCCATGCACCATGCACTTGGGATATAACTACTGAATATTTCGAAATGTTGTATTTAAATGAAATATTTTTCAGAATTTAATCCAAAATTCTTTATAATAAGCGACAGAAATTTTAGTGCAAATATATACGATAATAATTTGAATAAGTATCTAACTGATAAGTAATTATAAACAATTTTTATTTGTAACATTTTTTTATTGTTTATACCATCTAAAAATTAAAATTTTCAAGAAACTGTGTATATATCTCAGAAAATTATTTAATTGGAGTAAACCTTGTTTTATTCAAACAGATAAAGAATAATATTAGCTACAAAAATTTATTTAAAATATTTTCCTTTCTATTGTACAATTTAGATTGAAGTTGTTTATGCAGGAGTACAAATTGGACAAATCATATTTTTTAAAGAATATTTTAGCGAGTTAGGCTGAAAGATATACCATATATACCAATGTCTGAAACGGTATGGATTTATTTTGATCTATGAAACACTCAAAAATGAGAAAACTTCTTTGCCGTATCTATTGTTACGATAAAGGATAGACAATTATTATTCTAGAAATTCTAAGAATCAGGTCTTTGTTTTACCAAAATTTTTCAGAAATTAATCGTGTTTGCTGTGAAAGAAATAGTCTTGAGAAGTGATATTCTTCTATCAAACATGTTAAAGCTTCATCCAACTGTTTGTGAATGATTTTTAACTAATACCATTATAAACTCACCATGTTTGGTATCAATTGAAAAGTATTTTTAATGACAAAGTTGATAGTTAACTGTCAACTATTGTGAGATGAAATCTTCTACACGGTCATGAGAACAGATCTGGGAGTAGGTACTTAAATATAATTTTTAACAAAGACAAAGGCACTTTTTCTATCCATAAATATAGACAAATTGTAAACAAACAATTGTAGCGAATATTCTTTTAACATATTTTAAAGTAGAGATGGGAGTGATTTTTGGATCACGGTAACTCCCACTCCTGGAATAAAAAATATTGTTCACGCACATTCACGAACGAGATGTGTAAATAACTATTAAGGTCACGCACGTTGTGTCACGGCGGGACACGATAATTTTTCCAAGTTGGTTTTATATAGCAAATAGTACCTAAATATTTTTCCTTTTTTACCTTCCGCCTACCTCTAGGTAGGGAGGTATTGTTTTTGGTAAAAAAAATTGGGTAGTGAGATTTCAATTAATATGCCCGTTTTAGGGTCCCTACAATACGATTTTACTATTTTCGCGATGATGTCTGTATGTATGTACGTATATGTAAAAAAAAAAATTATTAATTTTCATTAGAATGATGGCTGTTTGCACCGGTTTCCCTTAAAATTTAAGTACACTTTAAAAAAATAAAACTATTGCAACGATTTTTAAGGTGCCCTTATCTTAACAAGTCTAGCCCTTAGTGGGAGGACAAACTGCCGCTTAGGGCCAGTTGCACAGTTACCACTTAAGTATAAGTTTACTTAAACCTTAAACTTACCTAAACAAAAAAAAAAATCAATGTTGGGAAACATGAATGCCAATTATTACTGTTTTATCTCGTTTTTTGACATAATACAAAATAGTGTTTTGTATATTAAATATGGAAAATTTGGAAATAAATAAATCCTAATTTTCAGCTGTAGCTGTAATAAAAATCAAATATCGCTCAAAAATCGATGTGGAGCGATAAATGTCAAACCTTATTCCGAGTTTTGAAAAAATGTGAGTTGTTGAAGTTTTTCACCATTTATGTCATATTTTTAGTTTTAAATATTAAATTTTAATAAAAGTGAGGTTTATCTTGAGTTTTTTTCATTCGTGTGTCATTCTACACACATATGGCGCCGGGACAAAATACTGAACACGTAAGTGCCCGGGGACTGATAATGTTTGGGAGGACCTGTTTTATAAAATTCTTCCTCATTCCATTCATTGAAATTATTGTATCTATTCTCTTCAGGACTATGAAGAGGTCTCATGAAAATGTCAATATATAAGATTTCTGCATCCTTATTGTCATAAATATCAATAATAATTATAAGATCCATTTTAGAAATGTAGCTAAAGTAGATAATGCAAATAAAAAACATAAAAAAAATGTTAAACTATGGTTTAAGTAAGGCATTAGAATATATGAGTATTCTCATCCGCCATTTTGGGTCCAAGTGTCATAAATAAAACAAATTATTGGAATCCAGTTACTTTAATTCTTTTCTGTAAAATTTGAAGTTAATATTGATTAATAATTGCGATATATCATTCTCTTAATTATTATATTTCATATCTAACAGGTAAGTGTACAGAATACTTTCTAATATATTACCGTATGATTTGTGTAGTTGGATTTTACAGAATTTCAAGAAATATGTTTTCAAATTTGACAGATACAAATTTTAAGTGTTTTTTTAGTAACTGGATTCCAATAACTTGTTTTATTTATGACATCTGGGCCCAAAATGGCGGACGAGAATACCTACATTCTTCTAGAGCTCTAGTTTAAGCGACACCACATGTACCGCTTAAGTATTTGACATTTAAGTGACAGTTTAAACCAGTGGTTGCTTGGTGATGAATAAATAAATATTTATATTTTTGACAGGTTATTTTGTTTAGGTAATTGTAAGCTCTCAAACATCAAATAAAAAAGAATTTTAGTGATATAATAGAAGATGTTATTTTGGATGAATTAGAATAATTCAAAATGGAATTCCGCGATAAATATATGGTGTATTTTAATTCGTTTCATGAATTAGGTTTTTTTTAGAAGATTTCACATGCCCAAAAAATACTACATTATTTGTATTAGCAAATATAGAACAAGATTTTATGTATATAATTTGTAAGTATCTAAATAATCATAAATGGATAATTATATTCCAGCTGACTACATAAATATATGTGTAAAAGCTAGAAGAACACCAAAACTCTATGATGTACACATTTGGAATACCGATATTTTAAAGATTAAAATTATGTTTTTCCCATCTATAAGACTCGGAAAGAAAGTGGGTGACGCAGTGGTTACAAACATTCGCGCAGTAAAGTACAGTCCGGATAGGAATATATTTTATAAACTCAAGATTACAGACAACTGGAACCTTGTAAATATAAGAAATATATTGTTAATAAAGATTTACCTACAAATAAAATGTTTATAAACATTTTGCTTCATTTATTCAAAGTTTTAGACGAAAGCGGAAAATCTCGTATCTATAATGTAATATTTAAATTAATTTTGACTATTGTCGACGAATTGAAAATATGAATTATATAAACGGTTTTATTTTGAAAATAATAGCGTGTTAATGCTGTTCAGGAATCGTTTGTTGTCTCTTCTGTAAAATTTACATTTTTGGAGATGCGAGGTTTTCTAATTAGGGTGACGATGTCCAGTGTTTGACATATAAGTTAGAGAACATATACCAACCTGTAGATGAAAAGTAACTATAATTTCTTCTAAGGTACCTTTAGCTAAGTTTCAAGTACATTCCGTTCGTGCAAACCATTTAATCTAAGGGTACCTTACAAATTAAGCAACGCTTAACTAAGGGGAGCATTTAAGTGGAGCTGGCGGGAGGTTATGTGCTGCCACATCACTTTTTTTTAAAGAGATGAGCGTTTCTTGATAGTTATGGACCGTGTTCTTGGATAGTTTGATATGAAATTCAAATGAACCACAACAGGTTTTTCATTATATAAAATTAAATTATTATATAACTTGATTAAGATTATATTATACTATTAAATTTTGAATTTACTCACTTAATTTTCCCTTCATCAAATTAGTCTGTAAAATGTGAAAAATTTGATTGTAATTTTTAACTCTGTAGCTCCTGAAGTAAATAGTAGCAGCCCACCATCTTGAATATTACTTACCTACCATGACAGAATAAACACATTCTTACAACAACAACTGTCGTCCCATACGCATTCATATTATTTTAAATGTAACATAAGAAGTAAGCCTGTTATGTTCTAGTTAATTATTATTGTTTGTTGTGCCAGTGTAACAAATATATAAATTTACTAAATTAATGTCTAATGTCAATTTGTATCTCAAGCTGCTTTTTCGTTGACATTGACATTGACACCTGACACCGTAACTATGATTAAAACAAATAAAACAAATAGTATAGACATTTTGGTAACTAAGTGAATACACCAATGACAATAATATATATTTTTAATACTTAAAACAATATATACTTGTTTCCAAGGAAACTATTGCATTTATAATACGTATTGAAAATGTATTAGCGCGCGCTCGTTAGCGTTTTTCGTTCAATTTTTGGAGGAAAGAAACAGAGACAACCCGCTGAGCTTAATGTTTCAACCTAGAGGTCTTAGGCGACGTGCACATACAAATCGAAAGCGATCGATGAGAAAAACACGGGAAACACAGAGTAATGTACCCAAGTTCAGTCGTGCACATCACAAGCGATGCGTTGCGAATCGTAGATAAGCGAGAAGAAACAAAATGAATGAAGACAAAATTGTTTTTGATTTTAAAGCGATAAGAGCTAATCGGTAATTGGTCATTGACAAATTAATCAAAGATATGCAATGTAGAAGAAGCCCAATTTGGAACTATAAAAGTTATTTGCAATACAATTCTGATGCAGTTACTAAATGTGGCGAAAAGTCGCCAATACTTGTGATATATCAGGTAAAATATATGAAAGATTATTAATACTTTATTTTATTTACACTACTAGTAGTATATAACACTACAATCATTCAATATTATTCTGAAATGGTACTTCGCCGTCACGACTATTAAAATATAGCATACATTTACTTCTGATATCTTTCGCGTTTTCGGAAGAGCTTCTTGTTTTGTTCCAAACTATACTATTTTTTAGGCAGTATTTACTGGAGTGATTCCTTCTTTATTAATTAGTATATTATGTAGCTAGAATACATACACAATTAATAATATTTTCTGCATTTTACAGCAATATGAATATATTGCGTTCATCGTATCGCTCTGAATTACTCGCGGTTAATTTGCACACTTTGTTCCAACGTATAACTGTAGCACGGCGGGCTGTGGACTGAAACTTAGGAGGGTTGATAAACAAAAACACAAACATTTTTAAAATGAAAAAAAAATTATATTTAATAAAATGGAAAAAAACGGTGAATTGAGCAATTTAGAAACAAATTACAAATATTACAGACGACGACAATGAATAAATATGTTAACTTAGTTGCAGTTACCAAAACATATTTATTAACGAATTTACTTAAATTTCTACATTTTGCAGAGCACGGCAGACGTGAAAAGACGTCTGCTCTGTTTAACAACCAAAAACTAACTCTCTTCTTTTGCTAGCTAAACACACGCATCTACCCCATAAGCGGGTATGTGCAGGGAGAGGGGAAAACGTTTCCCACAGAACTAGCACAAAAATTACCAAAAATCTAAAACCTAATCTAGGGTTACCAGACCGCTTCGTAAATCTGTCAACCCCAGATGGCATCTCAAGCCGATATTTCAGAATATTTGCCGCGATAAATTCAAATGACTATTTATGATAACTAAAATTCTAACACACATGTGTCCTGTCAAGACGATTTTCGATGCGTTCAAGTCCTAACGCAGTTTGAAACTTGATATTTTAAAATCGTTTTGTGTTGGCAGTGCATTGTCATGGGCTATCTCAAGAAGAATTCATGAGTGTGTGTAAATTTACTAAATTAATGTCTAAAGTCAATTTGTTTCGTTGTCATTAACATTGACACCGTAACTATGATAAAAACAAATAAAACAAATGGTATAGACATTTTGGTAACTAAGTGAATACACCAATGACAATAATATATATTTTTAACAATCAGAACAATATATGCTTATTTCCCAGGAAACTATTGCATTTATAAAACGCATTAAAAATGTATTTGTGCGCGTTCGTTATTGCTTTTTGTTCAATGTTTGGTGGAAAGAAGAAGTGACAATCAACTGAGCTTATTGTTTCAACCTAGAGGTCTGAGGCTACGTGCACATACCAAGCGAAAGCGATCGATGTGATTCGATGCGAAAAACGCAGGAAACACAGTGTAATTTACTCAAGTTCAGTCGTACACATTAAAAGCGATGCAATGCGAATCGAAACAAAACGAATTGAGACAAAATTTTCAAGCAACAAGAATGAAACGGTAATTGGTATTGACAAATTAATCAAAGAAATACAATATACAAGGAGAGCTTGGAACTATATAATTTTTTTTTCTGAATTTTACAGCAATAATAAAGATGTTGCGTTCATCGTCTCGCTGTAAATTACCCGGGGTTAATTTGCACACTTTGTCGCATCGTATAAGGTTGGATGATTGTGCGTGTATGTTGACAGAGCATAGCCATGGGCTTGACGAACCCACGTTCTCCAGTCACGCAGGTAGACTATATCAAGATGTATCCATGAGTGTATGTGTGTAAATTCACTAAATTAATGCCTAATATCAATTTGTTTCGTTAACATTGCCAATGACACCGTAACTATGATAAACAGAAATAAAACAAAATAATATTAAAATTCTTAAAGAAAATTTTGTTTGCATACTTTATAGATTCTTTGGGGTACATTTAAAGGGAAAGTGTCAAAAATAATTTTTTTTTGTATTACAAATATATATTTTACATAATTATTTTGAAAATTACGAAAAAATTTCAAAATTCATTTTCCAAAATTCACCATCTTCGATTTTGAAGTTAAATACTTCAAAATACTTGGAACACATGAAAGTCTACACGTCCAAAATTTCAGCCATGGTAATTGAAAATCGGCCGAGTTTTGATTGTTTAATTTTGAAATTTTATTTTTTAATTTTTGAAATTATTTTATTTATACAGATACTTAATAACTTTCTTATAAATTTGATGAAATAATATTAATTTTAGTGAATTATATCACCTATCAGTATAAACATAACCTATATTATTTATTACAAGTGTTCAAAATATTTTATTTATTAATATTTCTTTAAATTAGTTAATTATAATTTACAATAAATAACACAGTACAACAAATTTTTACATTTTTTGACTCGGTTCTCTCTATGTATAAGTGATTTATTTTGCTTTAAAATGAAGGGAAATCGAAGACATAATGTCCTTGACTTATTTTTACAGTCAGGATAGAGATTTTCTACGTTTTTAGGCTTCTTTCCTGTTCTTTTGCCTTCATTTTTTGTTCAGCTTACCAGACGCTTCACAAGTATCTATTATAACAAGGGAAATTCATTAGAAATGTCACGCCCCGAAAAACTCATTTTTATAACCCTATTTATTGAAAAAAGTTTTTTTTTGTAATTTTTTGAATTTTTTTCCATTTTTTTGTCCAAATTTTTTCCAGTTTACAGATGCTTGACAGGTATCCCTTATAATAAAAAAAAATTTAATTTCTTTATTTATAAGTGATATAAATTTTATTTCACTAATTTACAGAAATATTAACAAATAAATTATTATTATCATTATTTAGCATAATAGATAATATAGGTTATGTTTACACTGATAGGTGATATAATTCACAAAAATTAATAATATTTCATCAAATTATTAAGTATCTGTATAAATAAAATAATTTCAAAAATTAAAAAATGAAATTTCAACTTTAAACAGTCAAAACTCGGCCGATTTTCAATTACCATGGCTGAAATTTTGTACATGTATACTTTCATGTATTCCAAGCATTTTGAAGTGTATAACTTAAAAATTGAAGATGGTGTATTTTATAAAATGAATTTTGAAATTTTTTCGTAATTTCCAAAATTATTATGTGAAAAATATATTTGTAAAACGAAAAAACAAAATTATTTTTGTTATTTTCCCTTTAAATGGACGCCAAATAATTATAAAGTGTGCAAATAAAATTTTCTTTAAGAATTTTAATATTATTTTGCAACTAGTTTATGTCATCTGCAGAGGTAGTTCTCATTTTCATTAAAAATGTTTTTTCAATGATTAAATGCAAAATATTAAAGAAAAAAATAAAAGTTGGTATTTTTTCTAGGTTTTTGGACAAAACAAAGCGAGTAAAAGCATTTGTAGATAAATCGGTGATTGACGGGAATTTTGTTGGTCGAGTATGAAAAGAATGACCCATATACATTTTGGTAACTAAGTGAATACACCAATGACAATAATATATATTTTTAACTATCAGCACAATATAAGCTTGTTTCCCAGGAAACTATTGCATTTATAAAACGCATTAAAAATGTATTGGCGTGCGCTCGTTAGTGTTTTTCGTTAAATTTTTGGTGGAAAGATATCAACTGAGCTTATTATTTCAACCTACAGGTCTTAGGATACGTGCACATACAAAGCGAAAGCGATCGATGCGATACGATGCGAAAAACACGGGAAACACAGTGTAATGTACTCAAGTTCAGTCGTACACATTAAAGAATGCGATGCGAGTCGAAACGAAACGAATGAAGACAAAATTGTTCGTGATTTTCAAGCAATAAGAATTAAACGGTTATTGGGCTTGGAACTATATAAGTAATTTGCACTACAATGCTGATGCAGTTAGTAAATGTTGGCGGAAAATCGACAATACTTGTGATATATCAGGTAAGAAAGATTATTAATACTATATTTAATTTACACAACTAGTAGTAACACTACAATTATACAACGTTATTCTGAAATGGTACTTCGCCGTCTATTAAAATATAGCATAAATATACTTCGCGTTTTCGATAGAATTTCTTGTTTTGTTCTAAACTATACTTTTTTTTTTTTGTAACATCTACTGGAATCGTCTCGCGGTTATTTTGCACTCTTTGTCGCATCGTATAAGGTTGCATGATTGTATGTGTATGTTGGCAGAGCATAGTCATGGGCTTGACGAACCCACGTTCTCCAGACACAAAGGAATAATATTTCAAGATGTATCCATGAGTTTATGTGTTTAATTTACTAAATTAATGTCTAATATCTATTTGGTTCTTTGACATTGACATTGACACTGGAACTATAATAATACGGAGACGCGGTGTGGGTGGATTGAAATTGGAGATCTTCAAGGCGTCTCGTACTAATTAAGCCTGACAGAGAGATATAACATCATGTTTATTATCGATAACAATTATGTCATAAACAAATTACAAAAATGGTCAGCAGAAACAAAATATTGTTGTACAAAAAAACAATGTTAACAGAAACAGTAATGTAACAATGACGATGGCTGGTGCCGTCGGCTGATGACGTCAGCTGGTGACGTCGGCTGGTGACGTCAACTGATGACGACGGCTGGTGACGTCGGCTGGAAACGTCAGCTGGTGACGTCGACTGATGATGTCGGAGTGCCGTCGGATGGCGGCGTGAACTCCACGGTGGCAGCAGCTGAGGAAGGTGGCGGCGTGCGGCTTGATGACGTCGGCGTGGGACGTGGAGGACCTACTCTCAGTGGATGTCTTCAGAGCAACTGCGACTTCGCTACCAGTTAGTAGAGACTGAGAATCGTACGAGATTCTGTGGCAGTCTGAAGGTGATGACGTCAACTTGGGACGTGGAGGACCTTCTGTCATTGAAGATGTCTTCTACGGTGTAACCGGGACTAAGCCAGCGATTGTAGATGTCTTCGTTTTCTTAAAGGTGCAATCGGGACTTAGCCAGCGACTGTTGAAGAGGTGCAACTGAGACTTAGACAGCAGTAGTTGATGATATCTGGATGCAATCGGGACTTAGCCAGCAATTGTGATGAGTAAGAGTCTGGAGCGACTCTGCCTGTAGCAGCAAAGTCGTCTCCTTATATACCCCTGGCTTGTGTTGACAGTGTACCGTTGTCATGGTTACTTCAGATGTAAGCAATTTTTGAATGGTTCAAAAGGAACGTACGTGGCAATCATTCTAGAATATTCAACAACGAAGTGCGTAGCATTTCTTTGGTAGTTTCTGATTTGCAAATAAGTTCGTGCAGCTGTGGTTGATGGCAAGATGGGTACGTAGATGTAATTCGTGCAGCGGCGCTAGATGAAATGACGGGTACGTCCAACAGCGATTGATAGATGTAATTCGTTCAGCGGCGGTAGATGGCAGTTCGAGTATGTACAGCAATGATGTCAGATGAAGGGTGAATTTTGTTCATTAAGATGGCGTCCGGTAACAATAATTAAAACAATTAAAACAAATGGTATAGACATTTTGGTAACTAAGTGAATACACCAATGACAATAATATATATATTTTTAACAATCAGAACAATATATGCTTGTTTCCCAGGAAACTATTGCATTTGTAATATGTATTGAAAATGTATTGGCGCGCGCTCGTTAACGTTTTTCGTTCAATTTTTGGAGGAAAGAAACAGAGACAACCGACTGAGCTTAAGGGTGCGTTCGAAAGTATAGCGGGTTGCATAGTAAAATGAATAATTTTTCTTCCAGCTACATTCGGAAACTAATAATACGTAAACAATTTTACTTACTTATTTGAAATTGTATTTTTAAGATCTAGTACATCAGATAATTTTTATTTTTAATTAAACTATATTAATGTTAATAATTTTTAAAATCATATGCAATTGAGCAAATTATTTATTTAAAAATAGCTCTTGTACTAGATATTATTATATGTTTCACGTGTACAAAATTTGGTTGAAAAATATTCTATAGTTTCTTAATGTAGCTTGATATAAAAAACAGTGTATTTGACGTTCAACTAAACTAGAAATAGTTCAGCTTCTTTCCGCATAAATTTTCGGCGCTATGGTTGGATAAGTTTTTGGACACACGTTTCTCAGAAGTATGGTGGAGCAAGGGGATTCGAAATTCACCTGACTAGTATGAACGGTGGATCATGTTTGGAGTGCATCATGGCCAAATTATCACGCTCTCGCATGTTGCCAAGTTCTCATAGTGCAAATACACAAAAGAACAAGTAAATACCTACTAAATATTTTCAAATTTTCTACTAGAGTGCATCTATAATCTAGAAGTTTACTACTACAGGCTGCATATACAGTGCTGCCATCTAAATGTCGTTAGTGGTAAATTTGATCTTACTTCCAAATATTGACACTGTTCTATGGGGGTGTTACTTTCAAAACGCACCCTTAATGTTTCAACCTAGAGGTCTTAGGCGACGTGCACATACAAATCGAAAGCGATCGATGCGAACACGGGAAACACAGAGTAATGTACCCAAGTTCAGTCGTGCACATCGCAAGTTATGCGTTGCTAATCGTAGATAAGCGAGAAGAAACAAAATGAATGAAGACAAATTTGTTTGTAATTTTAAAGCGATAAGAGCTAATTGGTAAATGGTCATTGACAAATTAATCAAAGATATTAAATGTAGAAACCCAATTTGGAACTATAAAAGTAATTTGCAATACAATTCTAATGCAGTTACTAAATGTGGCGAAAAGTCGCCAATACTTGTGATATATCAGGTAAAATATATGAAAGATTATTAATACTATATTTTATTTACACTACTAGTAGTATAACACTACAATTATATAACATTATTCTGAAATGGTACTTCGCCGTCACGACTATTAAAATATAGCATACATTAACTTCTGATATCTTTCGCGTTTTCGGAAGAGCTTCTTGTTTTGTTCCAAACTATATTATTTTTTTAGGCAGTATTTACTGGAGTGATTCCTTCTTTATTAATTAGTATATTATGTAGCTAGAATACATACACAATTAATAATATTTTCTGCATTTTACAGCAATATGAAGATATTGCGTTCATCGTCTCGCTCTGAACTACTCACGGTTAATTTGCACACTTTGTTCCAACGTATAACTGTAGCACGGCGGGCTGTGGACTGAAACTTAGGAGGGTTGATAAACAAACACACAAACATTTTTAAAATGAAAAAAAAATTTATATTTAATAAAATGGAAAAAAACGGTGAATTGAGCAATTTAGAAACAAATTACAAATATTACAGACGACGACAATGAATAAATATGTTAACTTAGTTGCAGTTACCAAAACATATTTATTAACGAATTTACTTAAATTTCTACATTTTGCAGAGCACGGCAGACGTGAAAAGACGTCTGCTCTGTTTAACAACCAAAAACTAACTCTCTTCTTGTGCTAGCTAAACACACGCATCTACCCCATAAGCGGGTATGTGCAGGGAGAGGGGAAAACGTTCCCACATAACTAGCACAAAAATTACCAAAAATCTAAAACCTAATCTAGGGTTACCAGACCGCTTCGTAAATCTGTCAACCCCAGATGGCATCTCAAGCCGATATTTCAGAATATTTGCCGCGATAAACTCAAATGACTATTTATGATAACTAAAATTCTAACACACATGTGTCCTGTCAAGACGATTTTCGATGCGTTCAAGTCCTAACGCAGTTTGAAACTTGATATTTTAAAATCGTTTTGTGTTGGCAGTGCATTGTCATGGGCTATCTCAAGAAGAATTCATGAGTGTGTGTAAATTTACTAAATTAATGTCTAAAGTCAATTTGTTTCGTTGTCATTAACATTGACACCGTAACTATGATAAAAACAAATAAAACAAATGGTATAGACATTTTGGTAACTAAGTGAATACACCAATGACAATAATATATATTTTTAACAATTAGAACAATATATGCTTGTTTCCCAGGAAACTATTGCATTTATAAAACGCATTGAAAATGTATTGGTGCGCGTTCGTTATTGCTTTTTGTTCAATGTTTGGTGGAAAGAAGAAGTGACAATCAACTGAGCTTATTGTTTCAACCTAGAGGTCTTAGGCTACGTGCACATACCAAGCGAAAGCAATCGATGTGATTCGATGCGAAAAACGCAGAAAACACAGTGTAATGTACCCAAGTTCAGTCGTACACATTAAAAGCGATGCAATGCGAGTTGAAACAAAACGAATTGAGACAAAACTTTCAAGCAACAAGAATGAAACGGTAATTGATATTGACAAATTAATCAAAGAAATACAATATAGGACAGCTTGGAAGTATATAATTTTTTTTCTGAATTTTACAGCAATAATAAAGATGTTGCGTTCATCGTCTCGTTCTAAATTACTCGCGGTTAATTTGCACACTTTGTCGCATCGTATAAGGTTGGATGACTGTGCGTGTATGTTGGCAGAGCATAGCCATGGGCTTGACGAACCCACGTTCTCCAGTCACGCAGGTAGACTATCTCAGGATGTATTCACGAGTGTCTGTGTGTAAGGTTGCATGACTGTACGTGTGTGTTGGTAGAGCATAGTCATGGGCATGATAAACATACGTTCTCCAGTCACACAGGAAGACTATATCTAGATGTATCCATGAGTGTATGTGTGTAAATTTACTAAATTAATGGGCGCGTTCAGTTGCATTCAGCAACTAAGTAAGCAACTCAGCAATAGCAAGTAAGCATTTTAGTGTAGTGTTGAACGACATGTTTAGTTAGTAATGGAAAATTTAACCTTTCAACTGTCAATATTAGTAAGGATGGTAAATTACTTTATATTTCATTTATATTTTTAATATTTATTTTTTGTTTGAGTATTAGAAATCAAGAAAGATTTAAACATAATTGTAAATTATATAAAGAAACACATTGTTGTTCGCTCTTTTGTACATATGGGACTTGTATTTCTGGCGTGATTACAAGAGTATCTTCAAATTATCAAGATGAAAGCAATTTAATAAGCACTAATGTTCAAAAAACAACTTGCTACACACTTACTAATTTAGTATACGAGTATTTCCCGAAACAACTTTATTGTCAGTAAAATATGTATTGGCAAATTGTGGATCCAGTATATGTATAAATAGCAACAAAGTAAAATATTGACATATTCATTCAAATTATTTATTATTATAAAACATATCGTTTTCTATTGCTTGACTGGCATGCAATCTATATAATTTCCATTCAAATTCATGTAAAGTATTATTCAATTTCATTTTTGACATCTAACCTACTAGAAATCATCACTTGCTGACACAAATCAGTGCGTTTTAAATGCGATGAATTGTTGACTCAGCTGATGACACTAATCATAAACTCAGCAAATCGTTCAGTTGAGTTTAGCAACATAGCAACTCAATTGCTGAGTGCTACTGAACGCGCCCAATGTCTAATATCAATTTGTTTCGTTAACATTGACATTGACACCGTAACTATGATAAAAAGAAATAGAACAAATGGTATAGGCATTTTGGTAACTAAGTGAATACACCAATGACAATATTATATATTTTTAACAATCAGCACAATATATGCTTGTTTCCCAAGAAACTATTGCATTTATGAAACGCATTGAAAATGTATTGACGCGCGCTCGTTAGTGTTTTCGTTCAATTTTTGGTGGAAAGAAACAGAGACAATCAACTGAGCTTATTGTTTCAACCTAGAGGTATTAGGCTACGTGCACATACAAAGCGAAAGCGATCGATGCGATACGATGCTAAAAACGCGGGAAACACAGTGTAATGTACTCAAGTTCAGTCGTACACATTAAAAGAATGCGATGCGAGTCGAAACGAAACGAATGAAGACAAAATTGTTCGTGATTTTCAAGCAATAAGAATGAAACGGAAATTGGGCATTGACAAATTAATCCAAGAAATTCAATATAGAAGGACAACTTGGAACTATATAAATAATTTGCACTACAATGTTGATGCAGTTACTAAATGTTGGCGAAAAATCGAAAATACTTGTTGTATATCAGGTAATAAAGATGAAAGATTATTAATACTATATTTAATTTACACAACTAGTAGTAAAACTACAATTATACATTATTCTGAAATGGTATTTCGCCGTCACGACTATTAAAATATAGCATAAATATACTTCGCGTTTTCGGTAGAGCTTCTTGTTTTGTTCTAAACTATACTTTTTTTTTTTGGGTAACTTCTACTGAAGTATTTTCTTCTTTATCAATGAGTATATTATGTAGCTAGAATACATACACAATTAAATTTTTTTTTGAATTTTACAGCAATAATAAAGATGTTGCGTTCATCGTCTCGCTTTAAATTACTCGCGGTTATTTTGCACACTTTTTTTGCATCGTATAAGGTTGCATGATTGTATGTGTATGTTGGCAGAGCATAGTCATGGGCTTGACGAACCCACGTTCTCCAGTCACAAAGGAAGACTATTTCAAGATGTATCTATGAGTGTATGTGAGTAAATTTACTAAATTAATGTCAAATATCAATTTGTTTCGTTGACATTGACATTGACACCGTAACTATAATAATACGGAGACGCGGTGTGGGTGGATTGAAATTGGAGATCTTCAAGGCGTCTCGTACTAATGAAGCCTGACAGAGAGAGATAACATCATGTTTATTATCGATAACAATTATGTCATAAACAAATTACAAAAATGGTACAGCAGAAACAAAATATTGTTGTACAAAAAAACAATGTTAACAGAAACAGTAATGTAACAATGACGATGGCTGGTGCCGTCAGCTGATCACGTCGGCTGGTGACGTCGGCTGGTGACGTCAGCTGATGACGACGGCTGGTTGTTGATGTCTTCGTAAAGGTGCAATCGGGACTTAGCCAGCGATTGTTATGATTGAGAGTCTAGAGCGACTCTGCCTGTAGCAGCAAATTCGTCTCCTTTTATACCCCTGGCTTGTGTTGACAGTGTACCGTTGCACATTGGGTAACGCTAATGCCGACGGCAAGCAAACTAAAATGAAAAAAAAATATTTTTTGACATTTGGGGTCAAAACCTATTGGAACAGGTCAAAGTTATCCATTTGTCCGCAAATGTCAAATAATAATCTCAGGATGTATCCGCGAGCATATGTGTGTGTATAAGATTGGATGACTGTGCGTGTATTGGCAGAGTATAGTCATAGGCTTGACAAACCCACATTCTTCAGTCACGCAGGAAGGCTGTCACAGGATGTATCCGTGAGTATATGTGTGTGTACAAGGTTGGAAGACTGTACGTGTGTGTTGGAAAAGCATAGTCATGGGCTTGACGAACCCACGTTCCCCAGTTACGCAGGTATGATGAAATCTTGAAGCAATCGCGCTCTATGCGCAAGCTGATAGAGAGTAGTCATGGGCTTGATGAACCCACGTTCCCCAGTTACGCAGGGATGATGAAATCTTGACGCAATCGCTCTCTATGCGAGAGCTGATAGAGAGTAGTCATGGGCTTGACAAACCCACGTTCTCCAATCACGCAGGAAGGCTATCACAGGATGTATGTGTGAGTGTATGTGTGTGTACAAGGTTAGAAGACTGTGCGTGTGTGTTGGCAAAGCATAGTTATGGGCTTGACGAACTCACGTTTTCCAGTCACGCAGGAAGACTACCTAAGGATGTATCCGTGAGTGTATGTGTGTGTATAAGGTTGGATGACTGTGCGTGTGTGTTGGCAAAGTTATGGGCTTGACGAACCCACGTTTTCTAGTCACGTTAAAGACTATCTCAGGATGTATCCGTGAATGTATGTGTGTGAATAAGGATGGATGACTGTGCGTGTGTGTAGAGTATAGTCATGGGCTTGACGAACCCACGTTTCCCAGTTACGCAGGGATGATGAAATCTTGAAGCAATCACGCTCTATGCGAGAGCTGATAGAGAGTAGTCATGGGCTTGACAAACCCACGTTCTCCAGTCATGCAGGAAGGCTATCACAGGATGTATCCGTGAGTGTATGTGTGTGTACAAGGTTAGAAGACTGTGCGTGTGTGTTGGCAAAGCATAGTTATGGGCTTGACGAACCCACGTTTTCCAGTCACGCAGGAAGACTATCTAAGGACGTATCCGTGAGTGTATTTGTGTGTATAAGGTTGGATGACTGTGCGTGTGTGTAGAGTATAGTCATGGGCTTGACGAACCCACGTCCTACAGTCACGCAGAAGACTATCTCAGGATGCATCCGTGAATGAATGTGTTTGTATAAGGTTGTATGTCTGTGCGTGTGTGTTAGCAGAGCATAGTCATGGGCTTGACGAACCCACGTTCTCCAGTCACGCAGCAAGACTATCTCAGGTTGTATCCGTGAATGTATGTGTGTGAATAAGGATGGATTACTGTGCGTATGTGTTGGCAAAGCATAGCCATGGGCTTGACGAACCCACGTTTTCCAGTTACGCAGGAGGACTATCTCAGGATGTATCCGTGAGTATATGTGTGTATATAAGGTTGGATGACTGTGCGTGTGTGTTGGCAGAGTATAGTCATGGGCTTGACGAACCCACGTTCCCCAGTTAAGCAAGGATGATGAAATCTTGAAACAATCTATGCGAGAGCTGATAGAGAATAGTCATGGGCTTGACGAACCCACGTTCCCCAGTTACGCAGGAAGGATGAAATCTTGACGCAATCGCGCTCTAGACGAGAATTGATAGAAAATAGTCTTGGGCTTAACGAACCCACGGTCTCCAGTTACGCAGGGATGATGAAATCTTGACGCAATCGCGCTCTAGACGAGAGCTGATAGAGAATAGTCATGGGCTTAACGAACCCACGTTCTCCAGTTACGCAGGGATGATGAAATCTTATCGCAATCGCGCTCTATGCGAGAGCTGATAGAGAATAGTCATGGGCTTAACGAACCCACGTACTCCAGTTACGCAGGGATGATGAAACCTTGACGCAATCGCGCTCTATGCGAGAGCTGATAGAGAGTAGTCATGGGCATGGCGAACCCACGATCCCGAGCTTGGGGGATAAGGGGCATTCTTTTGTCCAAGTCAACCTCACCTTTTCGTTGGTGTCCCCTAATTTCGCTAACGAGGCTCTGACGATTTCTACCTCCAGACACATCCTGTAAGGGAGGTATGTATGGTCGAAGGTGATCGTACTGGCCGCCATATTAATTACTGCTGACAAGAAACTCATCTTGTAACATTAATTAAGTATTAATGAAAATTTGTAAGTATTTTAAACAATTATTTTATATATTTATAAATGGTTAAAAATTTCATGTAGCACTGTTCTTATAATTTCATATTATGTGACTTAACCTATTTACTTTATTATTTTAATTTATATACCTAAAACAGATCGAACATTGTTCAGCACTGAAAAATAGAAGATGATTTTGGATTTTGTGAAAGAAAATTCCTTAATTTTAGAATATACCTAAAGCTAATGACGCGAGATTAGTCAAACCAAGGTGAAAAAGTAGATGGAAATATAAGAAACATTTCGAATTGTCGAATTTTCGAAAAATGCCCAACGGCTCAGAGAATGTTGGTTCCGAATGAAAGGAAATTGTAAATCTACAATTACAAAATATAAAAATATTAAAAGTAACTGGAAGTGGGCCAATACCAAACCCACATTCTTCAGTCACGCAGGAAGGCTATCACAGGAAGTATCCGTGAGTATATGTGTGTGTACAAGGTTGGAAGACTGTACGTGTGTGTTGGAAAAGCATAGTCATGGGCTTGACGAACCCACGTTCCCCAGTTACGCAGGGATGACGAAATCTTGAAGCAATCACGCTCTATGCGCAAACTGATAGAGAGTAGTCATGGGCTTGACGAACCCACGTTCCCCAGTTACGCAGGGATGATGAAATCTTGACGCAATCGCTCTCTATGCGAGAGCTGATAGAGAGTAGTCATGGGCTTGACAAACCCACGTTCTCCAGTCACGCAGGAAGGCTATCACAGGATGTATCCGTGAGTGTATGTGTGTGTACAAGGTTAGAAGACTGTGCGTGTGTGTTGGCAAAGCATAGTTATGGGCTTGAAGAACCCACGTTTTCCAGTCACGCAGGAAGACTATCTAAGGACGTATCCGTGAGTGTATTTGTGTGTATAAGGTTGGATGACTGTGCGTGTGTGTAGAGTATAGTCATGGGCTTGACGAACCCACGTCCTACAGTCACGCAGAAGACTATCTCAGGATGCATCCGTGAATGAATGTGTTTGTATAAGGTTGTATGTCTGTGCGTGTGTGTTAGCAGAGCATAGTCATGGGCTTGACGAACCCACGTTCTCCAGTCACGCAGCAAGACTATCTCAGGTTGTATCCGTGAATGTATGTGTGTGAATAAGGATGGATTACTGTGCGTATGTGTTGGCAAAGCATAGCCATGGGCTTGACGAACCCACGTTTTCCAGTTACGCAGGAGAACTATCTCAGGATGTATCCGTGAGTATATGTGTGTGTATAAGGTTGGATGAATGTGCGTGTGTGTTGGCAGAGTATAGTCATGGGCTTGACGAACCCACGTTCCCCAGTTAAGCAAGGATGATGAAATCTTGAAACAATCGCGCTCTATGCGCGAGCTGATAGAGAGTAGTCATGGGCTTGACGAACCCACGTTCCCTAGTTACGCAGGGATGATGAAATCTTGACGTAATCGCTCTCTATGCGAGAGCTGATAGAGAGTAGTCATGGGCCTGACGAACCTACGTTCCCGAGTTACGCAGGGGTGATGAAATCTTGAAGCAATCGCGCTCTATGCGCGAGCTGATAGAAAGTTGTCATGGGCCTGACGAACCCACGTTCTCCAGTTACGCAGGGATGATGAAATCTTGAAACAATCGCGCTCTATGCGCGAGCTGATAGAGAGTAGTCATGGGCTTGACGAACCCACGTTCCCTAGTTACGCAGGGATGATGAAATCTTGACGCAATCGCGCTCTAGACGAGAGCTGATAGAGAATAGTCATGGGCTTGACGAACCCACGTTCCCGAGTTACGCAGGGATGATGAAATCTTGAAACAATCGCGCTCTATGCGCGAGCTGATAGAGAGTAGTCATGGGCTTGACGAACCCACGTTCCCTAGTTACGCAGGGATGATGAAATCTTGACGCAATCGCTCTCTTTGCGAGAGCTGATAGAGAGTAGTCATGGGCCTGACGAACCTACGTTCCCGAGTTACGCAGGGATGATGAAATCTTGAAGCTATCGCGCTCTATGCGCGAGCTGATAGAAAGTAGTCATGGGCCTGACGAACCCACGTTCTCCAGTTACGCAGGGATGATGAAATCTTGACGCAATCGCGCTCTATGCGAGAGCTGATAGAGAGTAGTCATGGGCTTGACGAACCCACGTTCCCGAGTTACGCAGAGATGATGAAATCTTGACGCAATCGCTCTCTATGCGATAGCTGATAGAGAGTAGTCATGGGCTTGACGAACCCACGTTCTCCAGTTACGCAGGGATGATGAAATCTTGACGCAATCGCGCTCTAGACGAGAGCTGATAGAGAATAGTCATGGGCTTGACGAACCCACGTTCCCGAGTTACGCAGGGATGATGAAATCTTGAAACAATCGCGCTCTATGCGCGAGCTGATAGAGAGTAGTCATGGGCTTGACGAACCCACGTTCCCTAGTTACGCAGGGATGATGAAATCTTGACGCAATCGCTCTCTATGCGAGAGCTGATAGAGAGTAGTCATGGGCCTGACGAACCTACGTTCCCGAGTTACGCAGGGATGATGAAATCTTGAAGCTATCGCGCTCTATGCGCGAGCTGATAGAAAGTAGTCATGGGCCAGACGAACCCACGTTCTCCAGTTACGCAGGGATGATGAAATCTTGACGCAATCGCGCTCTATGCGAGAGCTGATAGAGAGTAGTCATGGGCTTGACGAACCCACGTTCCCGAGTTACGCAGGGATGATGAAATCTTGAAGCTATCGCGCTCTATGCGCGAGCTGATAGAAAGTAGTCATGGGCCTGACGAACCCACGTTCTCCAGTTACGCAGGGATGATGAAATCTTGACGCAATCGCGCTCTATGCGAAAGCTGATAGAGAGTAGTCATGGGCCTGACGAACCCACGTTCCCGAGTTACGCAGGGATGATGAAATCTTGACGCAATCGCGCTCTAGACGAGAGCTGATAGAGAATAGTCATGGGCTTGACGAACCCACGTTCTCCAGTTACGCAGGGATGATGAAATCTTGACGCAATCGCGCTCTAGACTAGAGCTGATAGAGAATAGTCATGGGCTTGACGAACCCACGTTCTCCAGTTACGCAGGGATGATGAAATCTTGACGCAATCGCGCTCTATGCGAGAGCTGATAGAGAGTAGTCATGGGTTTGACGAACCCACGTTCCCGAGTTACGCAGGGATGATGAAATCTTGACGCAATCGCGCTCTAGACGAGAGCTGATAGAGAATAGTCATGGGCTTGACGAACCCACGTTCTCCAGTTACACAGGGATGATGAAATCTTGACGCAATCGCGCTCTAGACGAGAGCTGATAGAGAATAGTCATGGGCTTAACGAACCCACGGTCTCCAGTTACGCAGGGATGATGAAATCTTGACGCAATCGCGCTCTAGACGAGAGCTGATAGAGAATAGTCATGGGCTTGACGAACCCACGTTCTCCAGTTACGCAGGGATGATGAAATCTTGACGCAATCGCGCTCTATGCGCGAGCTGATAGAAAATAGTCATGGGCTTGACGAACCCACGTTCCCGAGTTACGCAGGGATGATGAAATCTTGACGCAATCGCGCTCTAGACGAGAGCTGATAGAGAATAGTCATGGGCTTGACGAACCCACGTTCTCCAGTTACACAGGGATGATGAAATCTTGACGCAATCGCGCTCTAGACGACAGCTGATAGAGAATAGTCATGGGCTTGACGAACCCACGTTCCCCAGTTACGCAGGGATGATGAAATCTTGACGCAATCGCGCTCTAGACGAGAGCTGATAGAAAATAGTCATGGGCTTGACGAACCCACGTTCCCGAGTTACGCAGGGATGATGAAATCTTGACGCAATCGCGCTCTAGACGAGAGCTGATAGAGAATAGTCATGGGCTTGACGAACCCACGTTCTCCAGTTACGCAGGGATGATGAAATCTTGACGCAATCGCGCTCTAGACGAGAGCTGATAGAGAATAGTCATGGGCTTGTCGAACCCACGTTCTCCAGTTACGCAGGGATGATGAAATCTTGACGCAATCGCGCTCTAGACGAGAGCTGATAGAGAATAGTCATGGGCTTGACGAACCCACGTTCTCCAGTTACGCAGGGATGATGAAATCTTGACGCAATCGCGCACTAGACGAGAGCTGATAGAAAATAGTCATGGGCTTGACGAACCCACGTTCCCGAGTTACGCAGGGATGATGAAATCTTGACGCAATCGCGCTCTAGACGAGAGCTGATAGAGAATAGTCATGGGCTTGACGAACCCACGTTCTCCAGTTACACAGGGATGATGAAATCTTGACGCAATCGCGCTCTAGACGAGAGCTGATAGAGAATAGTCATGGGCTTGACGAACCCACGTTCTCCAGTTACGCAGGGATGATGAAATCTTGACGCAATCGCGCTCTATGCGCGAGCTGATAGAAAATAGTCATGGGCTTGACGAACCCACGTTCCCGAGTTACGCAGGGATGATGAAATCTTGACGCAATCGCGCTCTAGACGAGAGCTGATAGAGAATAGTCATGGGCTTGACGAACCCACGTTCTCCAGTTACACAGGGATGATGAAATCTTGACGCAATCGCGCTCTAGACGACAGCTGATAGAGAATAGTCATGGGCTTGACGAACCCACGTTCTCCAGTTACGCAGGGATGATGAAATCTTGACGCAATCGCGCTCTAGACGAGAGCTGATAGAGAATAGTCATGGGCTTGACGAACCCACGTTCTCCAGTTACGCAGGGATGATGAAATCTTGACGCAATCGCGCTCTAGACGAGAGCTGATAGAGAATAGTCATGGGCTTGACGAACCCACGTTCTCCAGTTACGCAGGGATGATGAAATCTTGACGCAATCGCGCTCTAGACGAGAGCTGATAGAGAATAGTCATGGGCTTGACGAACCCACGTTCTCCAGTTACGCAGGGATGATGAAATCTTGACGCAATCGCGCTCTAGACGAGAGCTGATAGAGAATAGTCATGGGCTTGACGAACCCACGTTCTCCAGTTACGCAGGGATGATGAAATCTTGACGCAATCGCGCTCTAGACGAGAGCTGATAGAGAATAGTCATGGGCTTGACGAACCCACGTTCTCCAGTTACGCAGGGATGATGAAATCTTGACGCAATCGCGCTCTAGACGAGAGCTGATAGAGAATAGTCATGGGCTTGACGAACCCACGTTCTCCAGTTACGCAGGGATGATGAAATCTTGACGCAATCGCGCTCTAGACGAGAGCTGATAGAAAATAGTCATGGGCTTGACGAACCCACGTTCCCGAGTTACGCAGGGATGATGAAATCTTGACGCAATCGCGCTCTAGACGAGAGCTGATAGAGAATAGTCCTGGGCTTAACGAACCCACGTACTCCAGTTACGCAGGGATGATGAAACCTTGACGCAATCGCGCTCTATGCGAGAGCTGATAGAGAGTAGTCATGGGCATGGCGAACCCACGTTCCCGAGCTTGGGGGATAAGGGGCATTCTTTTGTCCAAGTCAACCTCACCTTTTCGTTGGTGTCCCCTAATTTCGCTAACGAGGCTCTGACGATTTCTACCTCCAGACACATCCTGTAAGGGAGGTATGTATGGTCGAAGGTGATCGTACTGGCCGCCATATTAATTACTGCTGACAAGAAACTCATCTTGTAACATTAATTAAGTATTAATGAAAATTTGTAAGTATTTTAAACAATTACTTTATATATTTATAAATGGTTAAAAATTTCATGTAGCACTGTTCTTATAATTTCATATTATGTGACTTAACCTATTTACTTTATTATTTTAATTTATATACCTAAAACAGATCGAACATTGTTCAGCACTGAAGAATAGAAGATGATTTTGGATTTTGTGAAAGAAAATTCCTTAATTTTAGAATATACCTAAAGCTAATGACGCGAGATTAGTCAAACCAAGGTGAAAAAGTAGATGGAATTATAAGAAACATTTCAAATTGTCGAATTTTCGAAAAATGCCCAACGGCTCAGAGAATGTTGGTTCCGAATGAAAGGAAATTGTAAATCTACAATTACAAAATATAAAAATATTAAAAGTAACTGGAAGTGGGCCAATACCAAACCCACATTCTTCAGTCACGCAGGAAGGCTATCACAGGAAGTATCCGTGAGTATATGTGTGTGTACAAGGTTGGAAGACTGTACGTGTGTGTTGGAAAAGCATAGTCATGGGCTTGACAAACACACGTTCTCCAGTCACGCAGGAAGGCTATCACAGGATGTATCCGTGAGTGTATGTGTGTGTACAAGGTTAGAAGACTGTGCGTGTGTGTTGGCAAAGCATAGTTATGGGCTTGACGAACCCACGTTTTCCAGTCACGCAGGAAGACTATCTAAGGACGTATCCGTGAGTGTATTTGTGTGTATAAGGTTGGATGACTATGCGTGTGTGTAGAGTATAGTCATGGGCTTGAAGAAACCCACGTCCACCAGTCACGCAGAAGACTATCTCAGGATGCATCCGTGAATGAATGTGTTTGTATAAGGTTGTATGTCTGTGCGTGTGTGTTAGCAGAGCATAGTCATTGGCTTGACGAACCCACGTTCTCCAGTCACGCAGCAAGACTATCTCAGGTTGTATCCGTGAATGTATGTGTGTGAATAAGGATGGATTACTGTGCGTATGTGTTGGCAAAGCACAGCCATGGGCTTGACGAACCCACGTTTTCCAGTTACGCAGGAGGACTATCTCAGGATGTATCCGTGAGTATATGTGTGTGTATAAGGTTGGATGACTGTGCGTGTGTGTTGGCAGAGTATAGTCATGGGCTTGACGAATCCACGTTTCCGAGTTACGCAGGGATGATGAAATCTTGAAACAATCGCGCTCTATGCGCGAGCTGATAGAGAGTAGTCATGGGCTTGACGAACCCACGTTCCCTAGTTACGCAGGGATGATGAAATCTTGACGCAATCGCGCTCTATGCGAGAGCTGATAGAGAGTAGTCATGGGTTTGACGAAACCACGTTCCCGAGTTACGCAGGGATGATGAAATCTTGACGCAATCGCGCTCTAGACGAGAGCTGATAGAGAATAGTCATGGGCTTGACGAACCCACGTTCTCCAGTTACGCAGGAAGGCTATCACAGGATGTATCCGTGAGTGTATGTGTGTGTACAAGGTTAGAAGACTGTGCGTGTGTGTTGGCAAAGCATAGTTATGGGCTTGACGAACCCACGTTTTCCAGTCACGCAGGAAGACTACCTAAGGACGTATCCGTGAGTGTATTTGTGTGTATAAGGTTGGATGACTGTGCGTGTGTGTAGAGTATAGTCATGGGCTTGACGAACCCACGTCCTCCAGTCACGCAGAAGACTATCTCAGGATGCATCCGTGAATGAATGTGTTTGTATAAGGTTGTATGTCTGTGCGTGTGTGTTAGCAGAGCATAGTCATGGGCTTGACGAACCCACGTTCTCCAGTCACGCAGCAAGACTATCTCAGGTTGTATCCGTGAATGTATGTGTGTGAATAAGGATGGATTACTGTGCGTATGTGTTGGCAAAGCATAGCCATGGGCTTGACGAACCCACGTTTTCCAGTTACGCAGGAGGACTATCTCAGGATGTATCCGTGAGTATATGTGTGTGTATAAGGTTGGATGACTGTGCGTGTGTGTTGGCAGAGTATAGTCATGGGCTTGACGAACCCACGTTTCCGAGTTACGCAGGGATGATGAAATCTTGAAACAATCGCGCTCTATGCGCGAGCTGATAGAGAGTAGTCATGGGCTTGACGAACCCACGTTCCCTAGTTACGCAGGGATGATGAAATCTTGACGCAATCGCTCTCTATACGAGAGCTGATAGAGAGTAGTCATGGGCCTGACGAACCTACGTTCCCGAGTTACGCAGGGGTGATGAAATCTTGAAGCAATCGCGCTCTATGCGCGAGCTGATAGAAAGTAGTCATGGGCCTGACGAACCCACGTTCTCCAGTTACGCAGGGATGATGAAATCTTGACGTAATCGCGCTCTATGCGAGAGCTGATAGAGAGTAGTCATGGGCTTGACGAACCCACGTTCCCGAGTTACGCAGGGATGATGAAATCTTGAAACAATCGCGCTCTCTGCGCGAGCTGATAGAGAGTAGTCATGGGCTTGACGAACCCACGTTCCCTAGTTACGCAGGGATGATGAAATCTTGACGCAATCGCTCTCTATGCGAGAGCTGATAGAGAGTAGTCGTGGGCCTGACGAACCTACGTTCCCGAGTTACGCAGGAATGATGAAATCTTGAAGCTATCGCGCTCCATGCGCGAGCTGATAGAAAGTAGTCATGGGCCTGACGAACCCACGTTCTCGAGTTACGCAGGGATGATGAAATCTTGACGCAATCGCGCTCAATGCGAGAGCTGATAGAGAGTAGTCATGGGCTTGACGAACCCACGTTCCCGAGTTACGCAGGGATGATGATATCTTGAAACAATCGCGCTCTATGCGCGAGGTGATACAGAGTAGTCATGGGCTTGACGAACCCACGTTCCCTAGTTACGCAGGGAAGATGAAATCTTGACGCAATCGCTCTCTATGCGAGAGCTGATAGAGAGTAGTCATGGGTTTGACGAACCCACGTTCCCGAGTTACGCAGGGATGATGAATTCTTGACGCAATCGCGCTCTAGACGAGAGCTGATAGAGAATAGTCATGGGCTTGACGAACCCACGTTCTCCAGTTACGCAGGGATGATGAAATCTTGACGCAATCGCGCTCTAGACGAGAGCTGATAGAAAATAGTCATGGGCTTGACGAACCCACGTTCCCGAGTTACGCAGGGATGATGAAATCTTGACGCAATTGCGCTCTAGACGAGAGCTGATAGAGAAAGTCATGGGCTTGACGAACCCACGTTCTCCAGTTACGCAGGGATGATGAAATCTTGACGCAATCGCGCTCTAGACGAGAGCTGATAGAGAATAGTCATGGGCTTGACGAACCCACGTTCTCCAGTTACGCAGGGATGATGAAATCTTGACGCAATCGCGCTCTAGACGAGAGCTGATAGAGAATAGTCATGGGCTTGACGAACCCACGTTCTCCAGTTACGCAGGGATGATGAAATCTTGACGCAATCGCGCTCTAGACGAGAGCTGATAGAAAATAGTCATGGGCTTGACGAACCCAAGTTCCCGAGTTACGCAGGGATGATGAAATCTTGACGCAATCGCGCTCTAGACGAGAGCTGATAGAGAATAGTCATGGGCTTGACGAACCCACGTTCTCCAGTTACGCAGGGATGATGAAATCTTGACGCAATCGCGCTCTAGACGAGAGATGATAGAAAATAGTCATGGGCTTGACGAACCCACGTTCCCGAGTTACGCAGGGATAATGAAATCTTGACGCAATCGCGCTCTAGACGAGAGCTGATAGAGAATAGTCATGGGCTTGACGAACCCACGTTCTCCAGTTACGCAGGGATGATGAAATCTTGACGCAATCGCGCTCTAGACGAGAGCTGATAGAGAATAGTCATAGGCTTAACGAACCCACGTACTCCAGTTACGCAGGGATGATGAAACCTTGACGCAATCGCGCTCTATGCGAGAGCTGATAGAGAGTAGTCATGGGCATGGCGAACCCACGTTCCCGAGCTTGGGGGATAAGGGGCATTCTTTTGTCCTAGTCAACCTCACCTTTTCGTTGGTGTCCCCTAATTTCGCTAACGAGGCTCTGACGATTTCTACCTCCAGACACATCTTGTAAGGGAGGTATGTATGGTCGAAGGTGATCGTACTGGCCGCCATATTAATTACTGCTGACAAGAAACTCATCTTGTAACATTAATTAAGTATTAATGAAAATTTGTAAGTATTTTAAACAATTATTTTATATATTTATAAATGGTTAAAAATTTCATTTAGCACTGTTCTTATAATTTCATATTATGTGACTTAACCTATTTACTTTATTATTTTAATTGATATACCTAAAACAGATCGAACCTTTTTCAGCACTGAAGAATAGAAGATGATTTTGGATTTTGTGAAAGAAAATTCCTTAATTTTAGAATATACCTAAAGCTAATGACGCGAGATTAGTCAAACCAAGGTGAAAAAGTAGATGGAAGTATAAGAAACATTTCGAATTGTCGAATTTTCGAAAAATGCCCAACGGCTCAGAGAATGTTGGTTCCGAATGAAAGGAAATTGTAAATCTACAATTACAAAATATAAAAATATTAAAAGTAACTGGAAGTGGGCCAATACCAAACCCACATTCTTCAGTCACGCAGGAAGGCTATCACAGGAAGTATCCGTGAGTATATGTGTGTGTACAAGGTTAGAAGACTGTGCGTGTGTGTTGGAAAAGCATAGTCATGGGCTTGACAAACCCACGTTCTCCAGTCACGCAGGAAGGCTATCACAGGATGTATCCGTGAGTGTATGTGTGTGTACAAGGTTAGAAGACTGTGCGTGTGTGTTGGCAAAGCATAGTTATGGGCTTGACGAACCCACGTTTTCCAGTCACGCAGGAAGACTACCTAAGGATGTATCCGTGAGTGTATGTGTGTGTATAAGGTTGGATGACTGTACGTGTGTTTTGGCAAAGCATAGTAATGGGCTTGACGAACCCAAGTTTTCCAGTCACGTTGAAGACTATTTTAGGATGTATCCGTGAATGTATGTGTGTGAATAAGGATGGATGACTGTGCGTGTATGTAGAGTATAGTCATGGGCTTGACGAACCCACATTCCCCAGTTACGCAGGGATGATGAAATCTTGAAGCAATCGCGCTCTATGCGCAAGCTGATAGAGAGTAGTCATGGGCTTGACGAACCCACGTTCTCCAGTCACGCAAAAAACTATCTCAGGATGTATCCGTGAATAAATGTGTTTGTATAAGGTTGGATGACTGTGCGTGTGTGTTGGCAGAGCATAGTCATGGGCTTGACGAACTCACGTTCGCCAGTTACGCAGGGATGATGAAATCCTGAAGCAATCACGCTCTATGCGCAAGCTGATAGAGAGTAGTCATGGGCTTGACGAACCCACGTTCCCCAGTTACGCAGGGATGATGAAATCTTAACGCAATCGCTCTCTATGCGAGAGCTGATAGAGAGTAGTCATGGGCTTGACAAACCCACGTTCACCAGTTACGCAGGAAGGCTATCACAGGATGTATCCGTGAGTGTATGTGTGTGTACAAGGTTAGAAGACTGTGCGTGTGTGTTGGCAAAGCATAGTTATGGGCTTGACGAACCCACGTTTTCCAGTCACGCAGGAAGACTATCTAAGGACGTATCCGTGAGTGTATTTGTGTGTATAAGGTTGGATGACTGTGCGTGTGTGTAGAGTATAGTCATGGGCTTGACGAACCCACGTCTTCCAGTCACGCAGAAGACTATCTCAGGATGCATCCGTGAATGAATGTGTTTGTATAAGGTTGTATGTCTGTGCGTGTGTGTTAGCAGAGCATAGTCATGGGCTTGATGATCCCACGTTCTCCAGTCACGCAGCAAGACTATCTCAGGTTGTATCCGTGAATGTATGTGTGTGAATAAGGATGGATTATTGTGCGTATGTGTTGGCAAAGCATAGCCATGGGCTTGACAAACCCACATTTTCCAGTTACGCAGGAGGACTATCTCAGGATGTATCCGTGAGTATATGTGTGTGTATAAGGTTGGATAACTGTGCGTGTGTGTTGGCAGAGTATAGTCATGGGCTTGACGAACCCACGTTCTCCAGTTACGCAGGGATGATGAAATCTTGAAGCAATCGCGCTCTATGTGAGAGCTGATAGAGAGTAGTCATGGGCTTGACGAACCCACGTTTCCGAGTTACGCAGGGATGATGAAATCTTGACGCAATCGCGCTCTATGCGAGAGCTGATTGAGAGTAGTCATGGGCCTGACGAACCCACGTTCCCCAGTTACGCAGGGAGGATGAAATCTTGACGCAATCGCGCTCTAGACGAGAGTTGATAGAGAATAGTCTTGGGCTTAACGAACCCACGGTCTCCAGTTACGCAGGGATGATGAAATCTTGACGCAATCGCGCTCTAGACGAGAGCTGATAGAGAATAGTCATGGGCTTGACGAACCCACGTTTTTTAGTTACGCAGGGATGATGAAATCTTGACGCAATCGCGCTCTAGACGAGAGTTGATAGAGAATAGTCATGGGCTTAACGAACCCACGGTCTCCAGTTACGCAGGGATGATGAAATCTTGACGCAATCGCGCTCTAGACGAGAGCGGATAAAGAATAGTCATGGGCTTAACGAACCCACGGTCTCCAGTTACGCAGGGATGATGAAATCTTGACGCAATCGCCCTCTATGCGAGAGCTGATAGAGAATAGTCATGGGCTTAACGAACCCACGTACTCCAGTTACGCAGGGATAATGAAATCTTGACGCAATCGCGCTCTAGACGAGAGATGATAGAGAATAGTCATGGGCTTAACGAACCCACGTTCTCCAGTTACGCAGGGATGATGAAACCTTGACGCAATCGCGCTCTATGCGAGAGCTGATAGAGAGTAGTCATGGGCATGGCAAACCCACGTTCCCGAGCTTGGGGGATAAGGGGCATTCTTTTGTCCAAGTCAACCTCACCTTTTCGTTGGTGTCCCCTAATTTCGCTAACGAGGCTCTGACAATTTCTACCTCCAGACACATCCTGTGAGGGAGGTATGTATGGTCGAAGGTGATCGTACTGGCCGCCATATTAGTTACTGCTGACAAGAAACTCATCTTGTAACATTAATTAAGTATTAATGAAAATTTGTAAGTATTTTAAACAATTACTTTATATATTTATAAATGGTTAAAAATTTCATGTAGCACTGTTCTTATAATTTCATATTATGTGACTTAACCTATTTACTTTATTATTTTAATTTATATACCTAAAACAGATCGAACATTGTTCAGCACTGAAGAATAGGAGATGATTTTGGATTTTGTGAAAGAAAATTCCTTAATTTTAGAATATACCTAAAGCTAATGACGCGAGATTAGTCAAACCAAGGTGAAAAAGTTGATGGAATTATAAGAAATATTTCGAATTGTCGAATTTTCGAAAAATGCCCAACGGCTCAGAGAATGTTGGTTCCGAATGAAAGGAAATTGTAAATCTACAATTACAAAATATAAAAATATTATAAGTAACTGGAATTGGGCCAATACAGTGAAGAGCTAAACTGATTGGTTTGTAGCTAGCGTGTGCCCAACTGACTTTACAAAGGATGAAAACATTTACGATTCATATGGACGGTAAGAGGAATATATTGTGGATATTGAATCTGGATAAATATTTATATATTGAATAAGTAGATTTTTTAGTATAAATTTTGTGCGCTGTATACGTATTTTATTAATTTCAGTAGGTACCTAATATACCTTTACATTTGCTAAATTGTGCTACAGTAGTGATAATAGAACTTTTCTCAAATATGTGTAGAATGTTTGTTTATGATTGTGATAAAGTAAATGAATATAAATTAAAACGATCCTGCCGTGCAACATGGTACTACATTTCTTATTATAATAAATTAACATTTTCGTTCGTTAATTGGTTTAATTATAAAAAGATGCATTTAGAATGAATGTGTCATTATTGTTTTGATTTGAATGTTGTGCATGGTTTTCTATATTTTTTTCAATAGATAACGGTGAAAACTAGTTCAATTCATATACCTGCTAATAAAGTAATAAAATGAATTTAATTTAAAATATTTTTGTAGAGAACTTTAATTCCTTTCCCAACTGCTGCCATTCCTGATTCCCAAACCCAAGATATAAGACTCCCTACGAAGAAGTATAATATTTGATAAAGAGAGTCTTACAAATTCTACAGCCTCTAAACGAAAACCTAAATTGAAACTAATCCGTCTAAAAAAATTAAGGCCAAATCATTGAACGAAAACATTTGTGTAGAAGTTTCTGAAGCTCTTAGTGGAAGAAGTAGAAAAGAACAAGAAACATTTGAAATAGCAAGTCGTAAAAGCTTTATTAGAAAACTTAGAAATAGAAACACGTATTAAAGAGATAATAATTAATTAAATTTTTATATATTTTCTTTCATTTTTCCTAGAAAATAAATGTTTTGTTCGTATATTGTTTTTTTTTTTTTAACTATATAGCAAAACATTTATTTTATCATACTGTATCACATTAATTGGGGTAGCATGTACCTTTTTTTACACCACACAGCTAACATTCTACATTACATCTAATCTACATTTACTTATATTCATATGTAACTTCGCTGCTGTTATAGGTTCAAATAAAGATAGCCAATTTACATAACCTTTAGAAATTTAGCGAGAAACAAATACAAATTAAATTCATATGAGGTCGGTGGCTAAGTGCATGTGAGTTGATGTATGTTCATACATAAGATGGTTATAGTTCGAATTCTCTGAGACCAAAAGGTAATCATTTCCAGAAATAGTTTCTTGATTAGGTATATTATAGATATTATTTGATTACAATAATGAAAATATTTAATTACAATAATGAAAATATTTAATTACAATAATGAAAATATTTGATTACAATAAATGAAAATATTTGATTACGATAATAAAAATGTTGATTAATAAAAGTCTCTTTGGAGGCAACTATAGATTTAATTTCTTTTAGAACATATTTTACTTAATAGTACACTATGCCAGCCTATAGAAACAAGCGATATCTACATTTGAATTCTTTGTCAGGAAAGTCTTCAAAAAGGATCATATTTTGTTATCCTCTTTCTTGCACTTCGATAATGATTATTAATTACGTTTATAATGTTATTTAAATCAATCAGTTCAGTGACATCAAGTAGTTGGGTCCATTTTACATGAACTGTCAAACGAAATCACACGCGAATAGGTGCTACTACCCACTACTTCAGTTCACTACTTTGCGAAGACAAAATAGCGCTATTTCGAGTAAAATTTTGATGTGAGAATAAGATTTTTACTTTGTTTACTATTTTATTCTTTATTTTGGAAATAGCACTAGTTCAAGGTTATTGTCTTTTGACTTGAAATTTTGTACTTAGACTCTTTAATAAAAATAATGAAACACGTATATCAGCATTTATCAAAGTTTATCTGGAGAAAACATTTTTGTTTGATTATTGTCTTAAAATTATACACAAATAATATGTCTATTGACCTGAAATTTATTAAGTACGCATAATCTTCAATAAAAATAATGAAACACGTATTTCCGCTTATATAAAAATTCATCACTTAAAGGTGTAATTATTATACATATATAAATAAAACATTTTCTTAACTGACTGACAGACAGGCACAGACCAAACCGCTGGACGTAAAGGGCTGAAATTTTGACAATGCATTTTTTGAAATTTCATCCCTAAGGAGGTAAATTGGAACACCCCAATACGTTGTGGATATTTCGAAAAATTGTATTTATGATTAGATTTGGATCATATTCAGAGTACATATTCATTACGTGAAAAAAATGAAAGCGAGGAACGAAGTGACGAGCTTTATTCGCCAATGTACTGACATGGAAGTGAGGAACGAAGTGACGAGCTTGCTTCACCAATGTATTGACATGGAAATGAGGAACGAAGTGATGAACTTTGCTTCGCCAATTTACTGACTTGGAAGCGAAAAATGAAGTGACGAGCTTGTATCGCCAATATACTGACATGGAAGCGATGAACGAAGTGACGAGCTTTCGCAGATATACATGACCTGACATGGAAGCGAGGAAACGAAGTGACGAGCTTGCTTTGCCAATGTACTGATTACTTCGCTAATATACTGACATGGAAGCGAGGTACGTAGTGATAAGCTTGCTTCGCCAATGGTTTGGTATCAATTGCAAGACATTTAAGAAAATATCTTTCTAGTTCTACATAAATTAAGCAAAATTCTCCACCAATTTACCGAAATTCTTCACAAAGTAATCATATTGACAATTAATGATTAATCAAACAAAATTGTTCATTTGTTTCTTTTTTTGAGAACTCCCTGATTCCCAAAAGAAAAATAAATAGCTAAATCATATAAAATAAATACCTAATCGTATCTCGAATTTTGAGATCCATTGGTCGAAAAAATAATTGTAATTTTTTTTTGAAAAACTTGCAAAATGGAACTTTTTACTAATTTAACCTACTACTTAGCATTTATATTTCTCGAGATAGCAGTGGTAGCAGTGGCGTATCTAGGAATCAACCAGGAAGGGGGTTACGCAGAGATTTTTTTTTAATATGTTAAAAATTAACATACTCTCTTCAATGTGGTATCAACTCCATTACACCCCCTCCCTACCCATATAAAAGAAAGTTCTTGTTTTAAAAAAATGACAGCTCGTACGCAGTGCCAAAAAAATCGTAGACTCAATTGGCAGACAGGGCAATAAAGTTCGAACATTTTTTTAAAGTTTCGAGTACCTACGACAATTTGCCGTGAAATTGGGAATTTTTCAAAAATTTTCCAGTCGCGTTTTCAAAACGAAGATGTTTTAGAAAACTTTTGTAAACGCGTAAATGGACATTCAATACCCAAAAAGTATTACTCTTTCATTTAAAAGGCTATTGCACACAGATTAAACGATTTTGGTACGAAAATACGAAAATTGTCCTTTCTTCAAAAAAATCCATAACTTCTGGCCAAATTATCGTAGGTCCTTGAAAATTGCATAAACTTGAAGGAAAATGATTGAAGTTTAATTCTCTGTAGGTCAATTAAGGCAACGTTTTTTTTACTCATATTATGAATCGTTAAATTTTAAAATTTTAAGTCAAAAACATGTTTCTTTTCATCCGGTGGAAGAAGGGGGTGGAACGGGTTTGGTGACACATGAACTTAAAGCACTGCAAAGAGAAATTTCCAAACTTCCCAGAATTCCAAGGTTCATCTGTTCAAAATCGGTAAAGTTATAGCCAAAAAAGCGCAAAAGGCGATTTTTTTAAAACATTCACCATTTGTCGTCAAATTGTCGTAGGTACTTGAGCAACTTAAAGGAAAATGTTTGAACTTTATTGCCCTGTTTGTTAATTGAGTCTATGATTTCTTTGGCACTGCGTACAAGCTGTCAAAGTTAGACATTTTTTATATGGGGATGGGAGGGGGTTAAATGGATTTAATATCATATTGACAAGCATCACATTGAAGAGAATATTTTAAAGTTTCTAAAACTCAAAGAATAATCCAATTTCAACTAAATGCAACCGAGTTATGGCACTCTGAAATTTAGCCAATTTTTGGTGCATTTTCAAGTGCTGCTTTTTCTGTTTCCTCGAGTGTATTTTAAATCAAAATATACGAACATGTACAATCTCCAATAATAAATAAAATAAAAAAATAAATAACAAACTAAAAATAATATTCTTGAAAATAATAAACATATATTATTATAACATACGTAGTTTCCTTTTTGCCAATTCGTCATGCATTTCGTCTGTTAAATGTGTTAAGTTTCTGTATGTATATATTTAGTAAAGTCAAACCACTTAAGCGGATTTCGGACATTGAATTTTGTAAAAAGATTTTAATCGACGCAAAGTATAAAACGAACGTTCACTTGTACAGAATGTTACGGGTAATGTTGCCAAAATAATAAAAAATTGGAAATATTAGGGTATATATTTTCATTATATATTTGTAATTCTTCTAGCAAACTTTCTTTATTTAAAATTAGAAAAGTAATTATTTTATTTTATAAATAAAATTTTTATAAATAGTAGGAGTTTTATCAATGTTGGGGGGTTTTAACCCCCAAACCCCTCCCCCTAAATACGCCACTGAGTGGTAGCACAATTAAATTGAACAGACGTTATCGAAAGCGATTAAAAAATAAACAAACCAAACAGTGACGTTACTAAAATTATCAGTATTAGCACATAATAATTAACAGCAAACAATAAAAACAATGTTGTCCAGAATAATATCTTTAATCGTTTTCTATCCGCAGTACTCTTATTTCATACATTTAATTTATACAGAATATAGGTCGCCCTACCTATACGGAGCTGAATTGGTGAATAAAAAAGATTTCTATTTAAAACAATTACCAATTTGTTTTGTGTATCATTGTAATAGTCTCATAAAATAAAAATTGTATTTATTGTGTTCTATTAACTATGAAAGATGAAATATAAAATATAATTTATATTTACTAAAAAAAATTAATATTACGTAGAACACTTTATCTTCAAATGTACCTACGTATTTTTTAAATACAAACAAGTAATCCATTTTTGAAAAATTATTCGCAAATACGAACTTTGGAAAAAATACTAAGAATTATTTATTCTAAGCGAATTATAATTTTATGATACAGGATATATAATTATAAAACTTTGACTTCTTGACAAATTAAATGATTTACCATATATTTTTATAGTGAATATTCATTTTGTTTCCCATCCTGCATTTCTTTTTACCTTCGAAATTCATACTATATGTTGGACCTTAATAACAGTAAGATCAAGAGGTCCAGCCGTCTAAATTTTGCGTAATTATACTATTTATTTAAAATCTCAACTTTGTGCATTTGGGCTACCCCGCCTCTGGTCTGATTGGCATACGTGCCATCTAGACTTGGATCTACGCACTAAACTCCAGGTTATAGCATAACGTGTATCACAGAACGTGCTAACATGGAACGGATCTCATGACACGCACAAAAAAACGAAAGTACGTTGCGAAACTTTCCTTCTCTATCTCGTCTAGTTGTCGTCTTAGGTAATAAATTCTCCTTATTGCCGCCGCTAAATATAGGTAACAGACATTAACTGGAGCAGTCTGTTACTCTATTGGGTATTTGGCCATCTCGAATACTCGAATTCTCAGCATTCCAATTTGATTAGAATCTGAAGATACGACTGTTGATTGATGCTGTGTAGTTATATAACTGTGAGAAGAAAAAGAATTGGGATATTATATTTGAATAATGGTGGGTTTTAGAGGTAGTAAAAGAAATTGGAATTAATTTTATTGTTACAGTTTGTAAAGGTCAATATTAAAGAAAGTTTCGTATTTGTATATTTTAAACGAAGTTAGGATCTGTTGGTGGAATAGAATTCATACCTCGTTCACTTCACCTTTATACAGTAAAAATACACATACAGGGTGTTCATTTTTAAGTGGCTACCATTGCGATCTCGAGAAGTAGAAGAGATACGAAGTTGGTTAAATTAGCAAAGAATCTCTATTTCACATAGGTATTTCAATGATAAACTGGAAAAAGAAATTCAACCAGTGGTTCTCAAAATATGGATACCAACTTTTCTATTTTAAATAGAAACATATATTTTTTATTTACTCATTCAATAGAGCTCTTTATTCTGAATCCAACGATATAAAATTTTCATACCCTTACATAACAAAATTTTCGAAATAAAATTAATAAAATTTTGAATTAATTTTTCCTAAATATGATATTAATTAGAGTGCCTTGAATGAAAAAAGTGAATATTTTGTTTATTGCTACTTCTGTTAAATGAGAAATTGTTCTTCATATCATTTTTAATACATAAAAAATGGATTAATTCACTTTTTTCATTCATGGCACTCTAATTAATATCATATTTAGGAAAAATTAATTCAAAATCTTATTAATTTTATTTCGAAAATTTTGTTATGTAAGGGTATGAAAATTTTATATCGTTGGATTCAGAATAAAGAGCTCTATTGAATGAGTAAATAAAAAATATATGTTTCTATTTAAAATAGAAAAGTTTGTATCCATATTTTGAGAACCACTGGTCGAATTTCTTTTTTCAGTTTATCATTGAAATACCTATGTGAAATAGAGATTCTTTGCTAATTTAACCAACTTCGTATCTCTTCTAGTTCTCGAGATCGCAATGGTAGCCACTTAAAAATGAACACCCTGTATATTCGCCTAGAAAGAATTTTCTTAAATTTGATTTGTAATGGAGTACTTCATTATTTTTTATGGAACTATTTTATTTACCGATGTTGAGATTATAACAAAGATAAAGAAATAATGGAGTTAAAAATTATAAGAACAATATTAGTACTAATAAAGATATCTGAAAACGAATACAGAATAAGAATGATTTAAGAAATAGAACAAGAGTTTATAGGAAAAAAAAAAGAGAGTCAGATGGCTCTGACATATATGGAGGAGAAGATACGGATGCAATTAAATAAGTAGTAGAATTGAGACTAGAACGAAGAAGATGATGCAGACTCAGATCAACATGGTCAAAGGTAGTAGAAGATATAAATGCAGGAAGAATTAAAAACTGGTAAAGTAAAACAAAAGATGTGGAAAAAATTAACATGTCATTTACCTGTTTTCAATTGACATAATCTCACTTACATCTCTATTCAAAATTAGGGTACTTAACTTTTCTAATTCTAAATATCACGAAGTAACAGTAAATAAATAGATGAACCACAATATAATCAAAACAATATCCTGAAAAATAGGTATATATATATATATATATATATATATATATATATATATATATATATATATATATATATATATATATAAGAAATAAGAACAGATGCAGTTATTACGCAAGTAAAACTGTGAAAAAAAATAGATTTTTGAGTGAAAAAAGACAAAAAGAGATCGAAATTTCTGATCTAAAAATATTTATATAAAAAAATCAATTATTGTCTAACAATATTCTTTTCATACATTGTAGAAGGAATTTATAGGGAAAACATGTTTAGATGTTTCCTTATCTTTTTTTGAGTGTTGTGTATCCATATGTTCAAAAACGAATGAGGAAAGGAAAGAGTAACGAAACTTCATAATAAAGCTCCGAACTGAACTGTTTTGATTATAATTGCAATATTGAAAACCTTCCAAACGTGAAAATATCAAACAATTAATTAAATTTATTTCAAATATAGAAACAGCTATAAAAACGTTCAAATGAAATGTATTAGCATAGATATTTGGACTAAAATTCGTTATTTACAACTGCTTAAATTTAATATAAATGATAAATTTATTTTTTTCACGACATGATAGGAAACCCCACCGTTCTTCTCCCGAAATAGTGAGGAAAATGTCTTGTTCCTCTCTAGAGAGGAAAATATAGAAGTGTTACCAATATGAATGTTATTTACAAAAAAATTATTATAAAAATTATAAATAAATTCCTAATTTGATTGAAAATCCTTATTTTAGTGATATACATAATTTAAATTATCTTACAATTATGTCTTATATTTTTCTTTTTCTTATTAAATCACAATTTGACAACTTATTAAAGATATTTAAGATTGGTCCATTGGCAACACTGCTACACCGCCTTGTGTCCGATAACCTAACTTTTAACGTGTCAGTTTGTGAGTTGTGTTCTCAAAGTGTATTTTAGGTCCGAGTAAATCGTTTTTAGAAACATGTCGTGAAAAAAATGTTGTGTCTAACACGAGAGGAAAGCTCTTCTTCCACTCTCGTTCGAAATGCCTCACTCGCTGCGCTCATGAGGCAAACTTCGAACTCGAGCGGGAAAAAGAAGCGCTTTCCTCTCTAGTTTGACAAATAACTATTGTTAAGATAGTGGAGGCTGAATACAAAGTATTTGTAAAATTTTCTCATTTGTTTTGTAACTTTCATATAGGTAAAATATGTCAGCTGTGACTATTGAATTGAAGATCAAATGATCCATAATCCGGTGCGTTACTATACAACTGTTAGAATACCTCAATAAAAAAATCCTCCTCATCCATGGATTAGCTTTTGGCAATTCCAAGAGTGAACAATAACAATGTCGCTAATTTAAAATTTATTCTTGAAGTTCACTACTGGTAACATCTTTGGTGACCGTAACTTGACGGCTGGTAGGCATAGTTTACGCGTAAAAATATATAATTTACCTAGATCTGCGAAAACAGTGCCAAACCAAAAATTGGTAAGTGACGAGATATTTAGTTATTTTATTTATCTGACTTGCCACTTAAATAGGCTAGCAGTAGTTATTGGTGCGGTTCGAATTTAGATAAATATATTTTGTTTATGAAGATGGTAAGACTTAATGACCATACTCTTCAGTGGGATTCGAACCCACAACCATGTGTTAGGCTAGTGACATAACCAGTACGCCATCGAGATTGGCGCAAATATTTTTATTTAACTAACTCTTGTGCAAATACAGAAAAAAATATTTGTAACTAGAAAATAATTTTAAAATTTTTATTTTTTATAGTATGTATGTTCTTTTAAGCATTTTATACCTGTAAAATTTTGGAACCATCCTCTGTTGATGCTTCCTCCAAAGAGAATCCACTGGACATAAATACATCCTATAGTCATTCCAGTCAAATTTACAGCTAGTTGAAGTTTAGTGTTTCTAAATGCTTTAAATAATATTGTTATTACTTGCAAAGTTACTATAACAAAAACTAAGGGTATCATACATAAAAATAGAATGTTTATGACCAAGCATATTATTGCATTTCATTATAATCATAAGCTATTACTTTTGTTTTAAATAAACTTGTTGATTTTATTTTTTATTATTTAAAATTATTTGCAAATCAGTGTTTATAATGCAATTAAATAATATTACGATTAAAATATTAATTATTTAACTAGAATAAAAACAATAATAATTTTCAGTTCATGTAACATAACAGTTTATATTTATAAATATAATGTACTAGGATTTTTTTATTTATTTTTTACAATTAACATTAAAATAGAATTGTTCACATTTGTACAATTCAGGAATGTATATTTACATAAAGCTGTTCAAAGTTGCTAAAGGATTTTTGTAACTCAACCATGTACTACATTTAATTACTAATATTAATTACACTACTACTTGATTTTTTCCCAACATCCTGTTCAAAATTTATCGAAATTAGTGAAAGTCTAGCCGAAATACTCATGACATAATTTAGCATGGATTCCATTACAAAAATCATCATTACAACATAATTTATTTAATTTTTATGGTTCTATAAGTTTATGTTATACGAATACTCCTGGTTCGGAGTATTCACTGAAGCATACGCTTGAGCAGGAGGCTTCTTCATCTGTTTTTCCTTTTCAATTTCCCGTCGTTCTTCTTCTAAATACTCCTGCAGGCTCTTCGCCTGCCCCGCCGTAGCTGCAGGATAGGGCTCCTGCGCAGGAGAGAATAGCGCCTGGGTAAACTTAGGTTGGTATTCCTGACTCTGATACACCGCCTGAGATTGGAACCCTTGTAAATCTTGTTGGAACTGGTTTGGGGGGAATCGGTTGTAGCTGCGGTAGCTCGGCTGGTAGGTAGGTTGGAAGTTGGTAGACTGGTAGCTGGATTGTTGGTAATTCTTCTGCGGCTGGTAGAAGTTTTGTGGTTCTGGCGCTACACGTGGGGTTGGCACGTGCTCGCCGACTATCTTGAAACCTTCTTTACCGGCGGTGTACTGGACGTTTATGGTCTTGCCGTTCGGGTCTACGTAGCTGTACTGGCCCTGGACGTTGCCGTCGGCGTCGATGGTTTCCTGCCGGGAGGATTCGTCGGTACGGTAGTTGGTACCGATGCCGATGTTGGAGTTGAGGGCCGTTCCAGCCATGGGTGGAGAGAGGTATTGGGTAGCGGCGTAACCGACGATGGCTAACAGCAGCAGGGTATTCTGCAAGGACAGCACGAACTCATATTTGTTAGTGAATAATTCGACAATTTATTTGAAATCAGATTACTAATTTGATTTACGGTTAATCATGTGCAAAAAGTAAAGCTGGAAGTCACATTTATTGAAATATTATTGGGGTTAAAAGTGCAAGCGAAGTGAGCTTAAATATAGATAATTACTATTAAGAATGCTGGTTGTAAGTGTTAATTTTTTGTTTGTTTTGAAAATATATTTTAATAAGAAAAAAAAAAGAATTATACAAAAAAAAACAATTATTCAATTAGAATAAATAAATGACTTTAATTTATTAGTAATCACTTTATTTTTGGAATCCAATATGGGCAAAAAATTATTAAGAAACTGATAAAACTAAAACTTCTAACAATTTTATTTTGAGTTTTTGCTAAAGATATGTATCACAATCAAAAAAATAGTCTTTTCAAGAAATATTTCTTATTAACAGGTTTATTTATAATATATGCTATTCTCTCAAAATCTGTTTAGAAGCTGGTAGTGCTCGACTCGACACAAACTCTAGTTTCGGCCGAGCCGAAGTTTTGGCCATTTTTTGGCCGAAACTGGCCGAAACCGAAACAGAAATTTCAATGGGTCTTTAATAATAACTGATCTAATATTATAAAAATATAATTTAAAAATGTAGGCATGAATATAATTGTTGTTTGTAACCCACGGCTTTTGTCTTATTAAATTTATTATAAGACAAAAATAAGCAAATTAAACGATGTATTTACTAAGAATATTGCTAATTATTAGAGTACCTATACAAAAATAATTTCATAAATTCATATTTAATTAATAAAATAAAATAGTTATTTCTGATATGTGTTAAAAGTGACATTTTATGAGTAAGTGGGGATGTTTGTAAAACGAGGCGAAGCCGAGTGAAACAAACCCACGAATGAAATAAATCACTTCAATTTGAATTCCACAGCCGACAGTTGCCATTTAAAAAATCCAGATATGCGAAAGCAGAGTGCCACTCTCAAATTGGGTAAATGGCATGATGTTATGTTTATATACTGAGACGTGCCTCACCCACAAAAGGATAAAATTTACAATTATAGTTTAAAATATTTAGCAACAATATTCATTAAATATTAGTCACAAGATTATATTAATGAATATCTAACACACTAATGTTGACCCTTACAATATGATTACACTGTATACAAAGATAAAATAATTTTATTGTTTAAATATTCAGAAATAAAATTGAACTGTATAAAACTGCAATTAAAAATGACCTTTCGCAATAACAAAACTACGATCTGAAAAATTTCCATTTAAATGTAAAATTATACACCTACATTCCAAATTATTTTATGACAACTACTGTTTGTATAATATATGACATAATATGCCTTGAATCCATTTATCGCAAAAAGTTAATGCAGTATTAACAGCAAATAATTCGCATTCAGTGGCTATGAAAAACAATTCACTTTATTACATTCAAGCCTTACATCAGTCAATAAATTCTCACAAGTTATTATGATGATACGTTCATCAGATACTCTCACTATACTTCCGCTCTATATAGCAGAATACATCTCAATCGATTAATATAATTACAATATGAAACCGTAATTTTACATTTTTCTTAAGTTTAATAACACAATGAACATGAAATCTAAATTCAAACCATTTAAGAAATAATTTAGATTAAATTATCTGACTTAATTGAAGCATAAATTAGGTCAAATGTCTGAATAATATCATTAATAATAATTAACAATACATAACCAAAACAATAATTTCTAATTGAATGGAATTCTTTTCGTTCTAACGTACACTTGACTAAACATATGAAATAATATAAATTAATATACATTAAGGTGTATTTTGTACCATTACCGTTATAATATTGCAAATTAGTATAAGCAATAAAGACTAATTTATAGTGGTATAATATATAAAAGTATTTTGCTGCAAGAAATTAAAATCGTAAGGTCATGAATAACAAAATTTCGTAATAACAAGGCTTTAAACATTTAACCGAACTACCTATGATTTCATCTAGTCAATAAGTCTATAAATCTTATTAATAGCTTGAAATATCAATCGCAAATTATGAAAAAACGAAAGTGTTTTGCAGCATACTTGGACTACACCAAAAAAATTGGGCGAATTAATTTTTAAATTAAATTCAATTTTATGTAATTTTTTCGGGATTTTTTGTGATCATATTTCTTCTATACGTTAAAAAGTTTTTATTGCATTCCTTAAAATTTTAATCTAATTATACTTATTTTTTATATACAATGAATTAAGACTGACAACTTGAATAAATAACCTTTTCGGTAAAAAATAAATAATTTGTATTTATTTGTTAATTTAGTTTATAGAGCATGTATTCTATGTACTTTGAGTATAATTCTTTGAATTATGCGAATTATGCTTTTCGATGATGACTAAATATTTAAGAGAATTGAAAATAATAATTCAAATGAACTGAATATAGGGTTTATTGTTAAATAGTTTTCTCCACTAATTATGAACCAAATCAAATCCAGATGTTTAGTAAAGGAAAAATAATAAATATTAATGAGTAGTTACATTATAACTCTTCATAATTGTATATTAAAATATGAGTCATTTTACTTTTATAACCCCCCTTCAAACAAAATAATCGACTATTATAAAATAGGTTTCTTTATTCTATTTTTACTTTTTTTCTGCTTTTAATGCTTTTATTAAATATAAAAATTGTAGTTTCAAAAATTAAGGAATTTAGTGTTAGTGATTCCGATGTGACGTTTAAATTTTAAATTACCAAATTAATTAAAAATTATTGTGGAAGATTTATACAAAATTTAATTCTTACAATCGTTTGTGTTTATTTACTTAGCAAAGTTTGACATTTAATATTTATTGAGTTTATAAAATTTAAACAGAGACACCAACCTTAAAACTATAAATTGTACTGCACTGTTGCTTAAATGAGCTATTAACGAACTATTTTGGGTGTTGTAATAGCTTTGTTTTAGATGTAAAATAGAAAAACTGACTTTACATGGAAGGACCACAAATATTGAGTGAAATCCAATTAAATATTAGAATCAATTAATAATCCATATAGAAACTAAATATTTCATATTTTCCTACAAGTAAAATATAAGAAAATTAATCATTTACCCATTTTAGTGTGGCACTGAGCTCTCGCAGATCTTAGTAAATAATATATTTTTGCACGTGAAATGCGTTTACCGGGCCGGGCCGTCAAATTACTGATTCCAAAGGTATTAATAGAGGAGGGTAAAGATAAAATGGCAACTGTTAGTTGTAGGATTCGAACTAATGATCTCTTGATCCACAGTCTCCCATTATTAACATTCTAAGTAATTGATATTATTACCTACTGTTTATACTATTATACTGTATATATGTCCCATTTTCCATTGTTGTTCATTTTAGATAAGTGATTAAACAGCACCGTGCTGTTTATTCGCGATTAAATTGAAGCTAGCTTTTATATACAAATTTTGATCATACTTAGTTGCAAAAGCAAGAAACTTGCATGTTTTTTACCTTTACTGGTATTCTATATCTTTAAACATACTGAATTATTCAATTCAGGCTATTTTTATTTACAAATTTTTGACAAGTAAAAAGAAAAACAATTAATTTTCTATAGTTACAATATAAAAACATATTTTTATGATGCTTTTTGTTTATGTGTGTACCGATTTATTTATGTGAAAATGTGTCAAAATCAACGTTTTAGTACAATTTCTTCGGCAAATATTTATGTTTATGCTATGAATTCATGAAATAATCTTGACATATACCCCTCGTGCTAAAGAATTGAATCGATTAAATTTGATGTCTAGCTTATTTATAAAATTTTGCTTTTTAATTTAATATAAAATCCCTCGACCTGCGGTCTCGAAATTTTTTCAAATTATGTACTCAAACACTTTTTAAGCAAAATTTTTTGCATAAGCTAGGCATGTCAAATTCAATCGATTACATTCTTAGCACTCGTGATATAACTATTGAAAATTTAAATCTGTCTTCTGGAATGTCAAATATTTTCTTTTTTGTTTAATTTTTCATGGCCATATTACAATTTTTCTAATAAATATGCATTTTAATTTTATTGATATATCGTGAAATATTAACATTTCGGTAACAACTTCTGTATTTACACTTTGCTGGAAAGTGAATAGAGAAAAATTTACAGCAATATAAAAAAATAGCATTGAAATACCTATACACCACATTTCATTTCTACACTCGGTATATATTTATACAATATTTAAAAACGTTTTTTTTTTTTAACAATTTCCAACTTTATAATTTAATTTCTATTAATATTGATAGTCGATAGGTGTAGTAGAGTGCGTACACGTTAACTTCAAGTCACCAAGCCTATCAATTTGTTAAGCTAGGTGGCTTAAAGTTAACGTGTACGCACTCTAATATCCGAGTATTGGAAAATAAAAAATCTTTTGTGGGCACCACAATAACTCCCTCAACAAATTTCTTATCAAAAAATCCATGAACACGGACCACTACTATTTCAAGAATCACTCATCCCTTAAAAATATTACTTTTCAATTGTGACACATGCCAAAAAAACACATTTTTCAAACGTTGTTTTTTTTGCCAAAAGCACAGGTTAGCAGATTTAAACGAAAATTTTTAAATATAATTTTCTTTAACATCTTGTGAATTGTAAATGGTGACAGTAAGAGAAAAATGTTTAACAATTGTACATAATAAAATTTAATATATATTTGATATAACACCATCCGTCAGTAATTACCGGAAACTTAATTGATAGCAATCTAAACTAGATAAATTTTATTTAATACAAAAATATATAGTTAATTAAGACTCAGACTCAGCACTAAATAATGTATTAATTATAAAGCTACAAGCCTAACCATTCGTTAACCTCACTCAGACTTTGGCGCATGCATATGTTAACTATTTGTTGAAACAAAAGTTTTCCAGGAAAGTTCTACATCGCTCTACATGTTACTTAGCATGACTGTCATGATTGCTTTGTTGCAGGTCATTTTCGCTCATAAAAAGTACTTCTCATATTGATGCAATTGTCAAAGAAAGTCTGCGTATGCACCACATAAAACTTCTGCGTACAAAACACACGTGAACTGATTATCTCAACAACTTTTACTTTTATTGAAAGATTGAAAAATGTGATAGTGCCAAAATTAATAGATAATCAAGAAAGATATAATCAAAGATTTCGTTTCGATGCATTTTTATTTATTTTTAGGTTAAAAAGTTTTAAAATTGAAACGTTGAAAGGAAAATTATATAGAGTACAAATTAAAGTTCTAATAAGTGATTTGTTAATAGCAACGTAATTAGTTGTTTTGAAATGTTTGAGGAATTTGCAAGCAGATTTTTTGTGAGTTTAAAGTGATTGAATTGTTATTAGAATGGAACAAGGTCTGGCAATGCTCGGGGTGTAAAAAACAATAGATTTGATACGCGTTATTCGATTATTTTAAACTTTATCTGATTATTATAATATCCGTGTAATCCCAATTTTTTCTGAATATTACGAAGATGTAAAAATAGATCTATTGTGTTGTTGTTAGGTAGTATTTACTCTAATTAATTCAGCCGTCAATTTAAGTTAGTCACCTATCAACTACCGGTTTACTTTCCTTATCCAAACTTAATCCGCGAAAGGTCACTAATTAATTAGCTAAATTAAAGAAATTTCCGTACCTTAAAATCAAAACACCCCCCTAGAAAATCCAAAACACCTGAAAATCTCACTGGTCTCTCCATAATCACAAAGAAAACTAGAATGAAAACTAACAAGACATCAAGTGTGTCTACAACGGTCGCGCTATACTGCAACTAAACTTCCAAACATTCACACCGAGTAATGAAATATTTTCTCCTGAGGCCAGGACATTGAGACAGTTTACGCAAGCTATTACGTCTAACATAACCTAACTTCGAGCTGTCAAACTACTACCGGTGTCAAAAGTTTAATCAATTGACTTCAAGTAAAATAACTTCGAGATAGAAAATCAAATAATTATGAGGTAAACAAAAACATTATAGCTTGAATATATTTTTATAATTTGTTGTATAAAATTAATCAATTTTGCAGAATACTTTAGAAATTCATATTTGAGTGTATTTTACAATTTTAATACAGCATTTGCAACAAAGCAAAGCGAAGTAAATTGTGAAGTTTAATTTCTCTTTATATTGTTTTTGTTATAAAAAATTAAATGTATAGGAACTACGGTAACATGAATAATTTTAAAAGGTTTTTTTGGGGTGTTTTTACAGTTATTGCTCTAAAAATGTAATAATCTAGGGACTCTATATTCTATGAAAAATTCATGTATTATTTTGGAATTTTGTAGTTTCTACACTCTTTCCTTTTTATTTCTAATAAAAATATATATTCTCGTTAGTTTACATATATCAAATATAAAAAAATAGCTTAAAAAGGTCATAGAATTAATGCAATATAAATGTTAACCAATTTATATTATTTTCTACATAACCAAAGATGACAGATCTCTAAAAAGCGCTGAAAAATAAGTATACTTTATAGGTAATAAATTATGCCGAATTCATGCAGCCATTTTCATTTACATTTAATTTAAATTTATATTAATTTAAAAAATAAATATGTATTATCAAATGTAAGCATTCATGCAATCATTTTATTTATATTCTCATTTTCATTTTCATTTAATTTAATTTATAAGATAACCAACTTTTATCTTTTAAATGAAAATTGACATTTTGACGTTTGTGATTAAAAAGGTTATATTTATAAATCATTGAGAATTGAAATTCTTTGCTAAAATATGAATAATTTTGATGATTTGACTTAAGAAGAACTGTTCAAAAATGAGAAATGCAATTATCTGTCCGATAAAAAAGAAATTTTGTTTAAAAATAAAGAAGCTCTTATGATCATGATGTAGAAACATAGATTTCTAAAGATTATTGAACGAATATTTTCCCTGCTGAATCTGTTTGTTGAACAAACGAGTTAACTAAGTCTTCGTTTCTTCATTTTTAAATAATAAAATGATATGAAAGAACACATAATCACTTGAAAATGATCATGATCACTATTTAAAAAACTCCATGCTTGCAAAGAATAAATCGCGTAATTATTTGTGTATTTGCTATTCCAATATTCAAGATTAACAAACTTAAAAATATGACACATGACATGCTTTGGTGCATGCATTCATTTTCATTTAATTTAATATTTTAGTGTTCCGGTGAATGATACATTTAAAAAAGATAAATTAAAATTTAAAATTAAATTAAATGAAAATGAAAATGGCTGCATGAATTCGGCATTATTTCCAACCTCAGATAAACTAGAGTATAAATTAATCAGTGGAATAAACAAAAAAATTCGCCTCAAAAGATGGTAGCTAGAATAATAATCATTATTTAAGCTGTGATTATGATGCGACATTTTTTGTTTATTCCACTGTTAAATTTATTCTCTAATTTATCTGAGGTTGCAAATATCGGCCCTAATACATTTATATTTTTTAAAAAATATGAACAAAAAACTTTTTTCGTCGATTTTTTTTATCATTTAAATCATCTGTAAACTATCGTATATTAAGAAAAACATTTTGAATAAAAAAGGTAAATATTTCTACTGTCTAATCAGTAGTGCAGAATTTTTTAATGGTTCATATTGCAGATATATTCAACTTTCATATAAAATAATATTAATTTAATGTACAAAGTTATATATTGTTAACACCAGAAAAAAATAAGCTTTCTTATTATAGTATTTTTTACTGTACCAATTAAAATATAAGTGTGTGTTGGATCTGCAATATGAGTCATGCAACAAAATATTTTACTGTGCCAATGTATAAAAAGAAAACTTATGTATCGTTCTTATTTGAAACATTTTTCTCAATATACGATAGTTTAGAAATGATTTAAATATTTTTTAAAATTTTATGACAATGTATTTCTTGTTTACATCTCAGCACCTCAGAGGTAAAGTGTATTAAGTCACATTTTTTCTAAATTTGACATAATAGTACTAACAGATTTAAAATTATATGTTCTATCTAGAGGTAATCAGTATTAATTCGATACTGCACCCGTTCTAAAAATGGACGGAGTTAAACTGTATTAAGTAATAGTGTGGCAAGTTACATTGAAGTTGTAATTATTACTACAAAATGGTTTAAAACGTCATTCCTGAACATATTTCTCTTGTGACTTAATACAGTTTACTTCTGAGGTGCTGATCTAGTACTTATGTATTAAAAAAAAATTAAATTGGCGTACTAAAGTGGTAACTTTTGACTAATTTAACCAAAGTCGTAGTCAATTATAAAGCAATCTACAAGCTATCAATTACTTTTTAGTTTGCAATTTTGCGATTTTTAAGGAACTTTTAAATTTTTAATTTTTAATAATTTCATGCATAATGATAGATGTTACTTTTATAACAACCAAATGAAATAATTCAACCTCCAAATTATAAATGTGCATATATTCAATTTACTATTTCTTACTTGCCTTATAAATATACAATTATTTAAAAGCATCTACAAATGAACGAAATAATAATAAAATAAGTCCTGGCTGACATGTGAACTAAATTTAGTATTTGGGAACATGACTAGAAAATAAGACAAATTAACCAATTACAATCAATATACAACACGTTGTTACCAAGTTTTATATTTTAAAAATAGTGTTATAAATAAATAAATATAAACAAAACATGAACAATTAATCCCGTTCGTTCATCTATATAAATATTAAAATTTAAACCCGACTGACAATACTTTTGATACAGATAGAAATGAGCAATGACTAAACAATCTAGCATTCGCATGAACGTAACTGGCTATACACACCGTACACGTTGTCATCGTAAGCGGTGCTGTTGACAGAAGCGGGTAGAAGACTTGCTAGAGGCTGGAACACCTCGCGTTCACACCAAGAACTGACGGCGCTGCCACACTGCCGTGGGTTTATATCGGCAAGGTCGATTTCCATTCGGACGCAAAGAATTTTTGACGTTTGTAGGCGGATTTTGTAGATCGGAACAAGCGGATTCGAGAATCGGATTGTTAACTGCTCGAACTTGAAAACGCTAAGCAATCGATTTAAAAAGTTATTCGTTACACTGTCAGGTTTATGAGAATTTTGCAGATTCGAACTATTATTTGGTTCGGTATTTTAATATATTGCTGAAAAAAATATATCATTATTTACAATCTGTCTTCTATTCTATTGGACAATTAGCAAATATTGTATTTTGCAAATGATATTGGGATTGGTAGTCAATGGAAAGTTTGCTGTATGTTTTTAACTATATTATGCAATAATAATTAACAGGCAGATTCATCAAAGGCATTAGCGTTAACTCCATTTTTTCAATCATCTGTAACTTCGTTTCTAAATTAATTATATTATCGAAATGTGTCAAATTTTGTGCTAACCAATCTTGATTATAACCTTAGTTAAAATAATTATGTTCTGAGATTGGAGTATGAAGTTACGAGTAATAATAAAAATGAAGTTAGCACTAATCCCTTTGATGAATCTGCCTGTAAGAGTTTTATTAAATAAGTTGTGTGATTTCAAGTATCTTTTATCCTTTTAATCTATATGTGTGAAGCAGGCTTATAGCGCTATGGGTATCCAGTCTCTTCAGCTACTTTTCTGTTAGTCTTCGCTTCATCTTTTACTGTTCGTTTTTTTACTTTTTTATCATGTCATTGTTAAATTTTACATACATTTCATTTCTAACTTTAGATTATATTTATTAAATAAAATGATATTGTTCCTTGATTATTATACTTTAATTATATTATCTTTAATCTATTTTTCTCGTAGACTATCATCAATCGTTTTGTTAAAATTTAGCGTCAATCGTAAAAAAGTTTTTCAATTTTTTTGTCCAATAGTATGTTATTATTATTATTTTTGGCGAAAATGAGAGAAGAGAACTGCTTTGATCATATGCCGCCTAATGAATGGATGAATTGCGAATTATGTGAACATCACAAACGACCATGCTCTTCGGTGGGATTTGAACCCACGACCTCTGGCTTACTAGGCAAGTGACATAGCCACTACACCACCGAGATCGGCCATTAGTATGCATTTAATAAATTATTTCTGTGCAATTCCTATTAAGAAATATAGAATAATTTGATCTTGAAAAAGGTAAATAATAATGTAACGGATTGTAGATTATAAAATACGCACAGTCGATAAATTTTCGAAAATAAATTCCGAAAATTTTCACCACATAAAAATTACCTCCGTGGCTCCTACACCATTATCATCCTTCGAGGCAATGATTTAAAACAGGCGTCGGCACTTTTTTTGGACACGGGTCAAAATCTATCAAAATGGGTCTATTAATAATATATTTTGGGTCAGTGAAAAAAAAATTTATTCTAATTATTATTAAAACAATATTTTAATTTAATGTTAAATATTATTTTTTGTTGTAAATCAAAATATCTACAAATGCTAACACAATTATTATTCCTCATTGTTGAAAGATTACAGGTGATTTTTATTTATTTGCGGAACTCAAATGGGTCACTCAAAATTATGAAATGAGTTACTTGGTGACCCGCGGGTCATGGCTTGCCGACGCCTGATTTAAAGGCTCTTCGCGCGCAAAAATATATCATAAACTGAGATAAATAACGTTATGATATATGTATTTATTTATTTGATATTGTTGAATTGATCTATATTTCTCAACAAAAATTAATTTTGTGTATTGTATTTTTTGTGCTATGTTCCCATTTTGAAAACGAACACTAAACACAGTACAAGTCGTTAAATCGGTTTTACTTAAGTATACTAGGTAAACACTGAAATGTAGACATGGAAAATCAGCTTAACCGAAAAGATGGTGTCTTTGATTACCAAAGTTAAACTTTCTTATATACACATTAAACTAAATTTAACTGTCAATATTGTTTAATAATTACAATTGACGCATGTTTGAGATATAGAATAGATGTTTTAGTTATTTATTTGTTCTAGCCGCTATGATAATTGAAATAAGTTATCATTATACAATAAAATTGCAAATATCATTTTGTGTTCCAAATGTTACTACTAACATCATATGCTAACATTCTTTTCGTAGCTATTGAATTTATTGTTTTATGGTCGAGTAAACTTCCGTTTTCCGGTTTTGCAATTATAACCAAAATCAACGTAATTCTGAGCATTGTAATGTAATTTATAATTATGAATACAAAATACAACACATTCATCTATCCACACAGACGTTAATGCTACTTTTTTTATATATTACTGTATCTTGTTACTCATTCACTTTACAGCAAAACTGTAAAAACAAAAATTTTCTGAATTTAAGGGCCGAGGAAAATAAACCATGTGAGTGGTTAAAAGGAACTTCAGTGCCGAGGTATATATTAAGTTTTATTTGAAATATAAAATTCGAAAAAAACTGTAAAAAAAATTATAATAAAGGTTAAGTTTATACATCTGTCAGTTGTCAATTGAAAGTGACAATCAGTGTTGCCAACCTTGAACAATGAAGTTATGTGTTTTGTTCTCAATTTCGTCATCGGAATTAATTAATTAATTAATTCTTGCAAATTTTGTTTCATATTACGTCCAAATTTACTATAATAATACGTGAATATATTTGCCAAAATTATCCTACTTGTATAATAATTATTTATCGGTTGCCAACACTGGGTTGCTCAAAATCGTCGTATAATGAGCTTTTAAGGACGATTTTTGAGAACTTTAATGCCGATTTCAAATAAAATTATATTTATTAGAAAATTTTAACACTAAAATGGAAAATTAATCAAAAACAAATTGTATTTGTTATTTCATAATTTTTAATTATTATATTTATCGTGAAATATAAACATTTAGGTAACTAAATATACATGTTTGCATATATTTTTTATTTTGTACCTTTTTTGTAAATTTAGTGATAATCAAAACTCATGTGATCATTTTTATAATTTTTAAATAGTTTTTATTCAAATATTTTAACGAATTTAATTTAATTTTACCGCAACATAAACATGGCGGCTGATTCTTCTTCCTTCTGTTTGGTTTTTGTCTCGATCTGTGTGGTTCTACTGGTAATTAATTAGTTGATTCAGTGGCAAATGATCACATGAGTTTTGATTATTTCCTGTTTAAACTCTGACTACTATTTTTTCAAAATCAACTTCTGGACATGATTCAATTCACATTTTTTTAAGTGAATAGGTAATAAAATACTAAAATATAAAAATTAACATTAAAACGGCTATACGCTACACTCCTATTTTACACCCAGTTGGTAATGTAAGAATTTGAAAAAGCTAAAAATAAAACTGACAAAATACTACATCTAATTCAATAACAATGTTACTGATTTTGTAATTAGAAATATAAGGTTTTAAATTTGCGTAATATATAAATTTTATGGTGTTAATTGTGAATTGACACAAAATATAAATGTATGACAACTATCAAATTAATGATGTCCGATTATACACGTAAGTAAAACGGGCAATAATTATATAAATATAGTGCTTATTTCGTTTATTGAACGATTGTCACAATAAGGAAATTCAAACAAACTAGATTTCATACAGAGAAAAGTACCTATTGAAATGTGGCGTACAGGGGTTACAATGCTATTTATTTAGTATTGTTGAATCTTTTTACCTATTCACTTTACAGTCAGAATGTAAATATAAAATTTGTTTAGAATTTAATAATTCTTTATATATAAAGGCACTGAAGTTTAACGTTTTATTAGAAAAATAAACCATGTGAGTGATAAAAAGAAACTTCAGTGCCGCGGTACATATTAAATTTTATTTGAAATCTAATATTAGAAAAAAATATGTAAAAAGTTATTTTATTTGAAAACGGCACTAAAGTGCTCAAAAATCGTCATTAAAAGCTCAGAAATCGTCACTAAAGTAACCCATTATACGAGGATTTTGATCAACCCAGTGTTGGCAACCGTTAAACAATTATTGTACAATTAGAATAATTTTGGCAGATATATTAACGTACTATAGTAAATTTGGACGTAACATAAAACAAAATTTGCAAGAAGAATTAACTAATTAATTACGTTGACGAAATTGAGGAAAAAAATTGTTGATCTCCAAGGTAATCAACAACTTTTGCAAAGTAATAGGGCCAAATTTTAAAATTCCCTAGTTAGTATCCCTTAGTATAGACCTGTGAATAGCACTCTAAATGATTTGTCTTCAAATTCTTCTTCCATCGTAATTAATTAGTTAATTCTTCTTGCACATATTGTTTCATTTTACGTATAAATTTACTACAATACGTCATATATCTGTAAAAATTATCTTACTTTTACAATAACACTGCATTGCTCAAAATCGTCGTATGATGAATTACTTTAGTGACGATTTCTGAGCTTTTAATTTAAAATTTTTAAGCACTTTAGTGCCGATTTCAAATAGAAATGTTTACAATAAGGCCCAATTAAATTAAAATTAATATTTATTAGAAAATTTTAATTTATCTGCTATATCGCGAAGTATTAATATATAGATAACTTTATTACATGCATATTTTATATTTGTAGTTACACTATTTTTGTAAAGTGAACTGATGATAAGATATAAGTGGATAAACGTGGGTCATTTATAAATAATATTGCTTTTTTCACTAACTTAACCATCACAAAAATATATTACTGTGGGCACCACACTTCCCGCTAGAGATTTCTTATCAATGTAGGAAAATAAACCACCTATCAAAAACGCTCTTCCCTAAAAATTTAGTTTTCAACTATGACAGATGGCAAAAAATGGTATTTTTCAAGCGTCAAAATGCACATGTTCGATTTATACGAAAATGTCAAAATATTATTTTTCTTAAACGTGTTGTAATTCGTAAATAGTGACAGTAATAGAATAATATTGTTAAAATTTACCACTTCCGGTAATTGGATTATTATCAAAAACTAATCAGATGTTCCCAATTATTAATGATACAATATATCAAAATTTTCAGTTTAGTAATTTATGAGAAACCGTTACTCCAGAGATGCACATACACACACAGTCAGACAGACACACATACAGACTTCATTGCGAAACTATTAAAATTGTATTTTAGAGCTCTAAAACGTGCTCATTCAATGAGAACTCACTACCGAATTTTTAGCATGATTTCTATACCTCTATGTCTCTAGAAACAGGAATTGAAATACATTTACGCCAGATTTCAATCCTACACCCGGTATTGATGTAAAAGTGATGAGGGTTGTCACTTTAAAAATATGCTGTAACCATTGTAATCTACCATTTACTTACAGACTCCTGTTCAGTAAGCAATCACTTTCGACAAGTAAATTGTGAACACAACTTAATGCCTTGAAACCCTATCGGTAGACATTTAAAAATCATATCCCAAAATATATAAACTTGTTTGCTAATTTTATTTAAAATCAACAAATTCGAATTGATTTATATTTTATAGTATGTCAAACATTACTTTCATAAATTCGACTGTCATATCAAGTAAAAATTTATTTATTGGTTTTATTTTTCTTGCAAAATATATACATCGTAATGTTACAAAATATTTTATAGTAGTGTGAAACTTATTTAATATATTTATTTCCGTATGTCGCCAATTTCTGAAACACTGAAATTTAATGTTGAATAAGACACGTTTGATATACAAAACACATGTTTCAATTACATATTTGTTCTCGTAGAAATAAACAATACTAATAACAATAATTATAAAATAAGGCAATGGCTTGGCAGGTAGCGTTAAAGCCGGATCACTCGTTAACACAAGTTAAGCAATGCTGCCCGCGGCCAGTAGTTGGATGGGTAACCGCTTTGGAAAACTCATACCAGCGAATACTGCATGCCGTTGTCACACCACCGAATTATAAAATAATTCATTTAACTTACACTTTACTAGATACAAATGAATTATAAATAATTTTTTTACCACCGGAAGGGATATTTGATTTTTACGATACCAAAATCATGACAGAAGCAGCTTTCTGTTAAATAAATAAATAAATCTTAACCTGATTTTGAAATATCAAAAATTATTCGTTTTTGTCTAATTTTTCATGGCAGTGTTAAAATTTTCCTAATAAATATTGATTTAAATTTGATCGATATATGATGAAATACTTATATTTAGGTATATTGCATGCATTTTTCAATTCTAAACAACTTTTGTATTTGTACTTTTGCTGTAAATTGAATAGGCAAAAATTTACAGCAATTTCAAAAAAATATTCCATATTTCAATTCTGCACCTGGTATGTAATACTGAAGCAAAATCATAAGAAGTTATTTTTTATAACTACTTATTGATATTCATTATTGTAATTCTTATTAAATTAAATACATGAGAACCTATGTAACGGATATGAATTCCGCATTATGTTTCATTTCTGTGATTATGAAATTACGACCATTACTTGAAAAGTAATTTAATACATTCTACTTAATAGCGAAAATAAAATATATTTATTATTTAAACATATGTATAACTCTGTTATTTTCAAATCAACTTTATATTTAAAAAATAATAAAATTTTATCGTAACATAATTTTATTCTAACTATAATAATCAGAAATATATAAATATATTTTCAACAAAGTAATAAATTTTATAATTAGAATTGTGTAATTTGTAAATACTATAAAATATTTATTATTTTAAATTCTAATGAAATTATTTTTCATATACATATTTAATATTTATTATTAATTAAATGATATTAAACAAGCACTGGTAAACAAAACTATAAAATTATTTCTGAAAATTAAATATTTATGTCAATTTGTATTTCGCGAAGTGATTTAATTTTTAATGACCGTCATAAGGACAATCAATAAAATTTTTGAAATTCAAATATCCCGCTTCTAATTTGACATCTATTAGAGTAGACCTGAACTACGAGAAATGACTGTAAATACTACAGATGGCAACACTAATTTTATATTGAGAGACGCTCTATAGGAGTATTCTGGAACTATTATACGTACGTTGATGTTCAACTTGATCACTAGCATTATTTTAAATCAAAAAGGTAAAATCATAGTGAAGTAATTTACATTTGTGCAATTTGAGAGTAATACAATATTGCTAATTATTTGTGTAACTACATTTGTAGATTGCTTTGAAGTGTAGGACACGTTTAAATTTTTGTTTTCGCACTGACTGATTCACGTTGTAACACTGCGTTTGAAGGAAGCCATCTTTGCAATCTCTAATCAAAGGTCCTTGGCTCGCAGATTCATTGTCTGGTGGAAAGCCAGTATACATAATTCACATTATATCAAATGGCTTTAAAACGAATCAATAAGGTATGTACATGTGTTTTATCTATATAATAACTTTCTTCACTTCTTTCTACGTGGAATAGAAAGATGTAAAGTGTAGTTTAACGCCCTTAACGATTTTATACTGAGCAATGTGTACAGCATTGGAATTCCTGCTGTCGTATTTCCGACAAGTTTTTATAAACCCGTTATTGTGAAAATTTCAGTGAAAATGGTATTTACATGATAATGATTGTTTTGTGTGAATTGACAGGAAAATAAGCTTCAGAATTTAATTTCTTGGTTGCCAATATAGTAAAAATGCCGGAAGTAACGTAGGATCGAATTATTTGTCAAAATCATTAAAACACGAAAAAATCCCGTCATTGATGACCCGTAACCAGCCGGTATTTCATTTCGGTCATGTATTCATATTACTAACCTCACCATTTAAGGATTTTGGTGTGTTCTAAAATTATCATTAAGGTTATTTTTTATATTTGCAAGGTCAGACAGGACCTTTAGGTAGTTTCCAGTTCAAGTATTAATTTTTAATCTTTTCCTTATTTGACAGGAATTACAAGACCTCGGCAGAGATCCTCCAGCACAATGCTCAGCAGGACCGGTTGGAGATGATTGTAAGTGTTGAGTCATTTCATCGATTATTCTCTTTTTTTATTCTTTACATATTTTTTACATAAAATATTCATTATAACCAACTTTCTGTGCACAAATATTGTAGATTTCTTAACAAAAATGTAGCATGTAAATTCTGATTTTGGTAATATTGATATACACAAAAATATTGTTTCATTTTGAAGTTGTTTACTATCGTTTTACAGTTAACGCTCAATAAAAATATTTACGGTCTTAAAAGAAATTTTAATTCATCAATCTCCAAGTTCGTTGCCCTCTTGAAAAATGGCCATTGCTTACAATATATTGTGTACAATGCTGGTACTTCAAATTATATTCTTCATTTTACTTTCTAAATTTCAAAATTAGTTTTATAGCATTAGTTTTTCTAGTTTTCTTTATTTGAATATAATTATGCCAAGTTTACCATCTATCAGGTGACGTCATAATTAACTAACCAAGGTTTTAACAGTAGCCGAAATTTATCTAAAATCTGTTTATTTTGTTTCAGTATTCCACTGGCAAGCCACAATAATGGGACCAGTAAGTTAACTAAAGATTGAGGATAACACAAGTGCATTATCTAATAGTGGTGTTTCATTTTAGCCCGACAGCCCGTACCAAGGTGGCGTATTTTTCTTAACAATTCATTTCCCCACAGATTACCCATTTAAACCTCCAAAAGTGGCATTCACGACTAGAATCTATCATCCAAACATAAACAGTAATGGTAGTATTTGTTTGGATATTTTACGTTCACAATGGTCACCTGCATTAACAATTTCAAAAGGTAAGATTTTCATTTTCTTATTTTCTAACCTGCAAAATAGTTTTAAATTGAATTCCTAGTAAAATTCATTAAGAAATAACATCTTGGAAAATGAACAAGTGGCAATATTTAAATGAATTCAAATTTTATTTAAAATGCGTGATTTATCTAATTTAAATTTTTATTTATTTGTAGCTAAATCTAAGTAGGCGTAGGTCATTGAAGTTCATTAGTTCTTAGCGTATAGGTTATGTTCAGACTTAACACATAAAAATTAGTTCTAGAATAGTTTTGTTTATCAATAATCTTATCGTTAGTTGTTGTATTATCTCGGCTTTTCTTATTATCACTATTATCTATTTTGACATTGCTCCAATGTTACTTTGTAGATGCATATTTTTAGCCGCAGGGAAACAATTAGTAACATAAGAACATCTGCGCGTAAACAAATTTAGTTTTTGTTTTCTTTTTCATTGTGGTGCTCTTGATGACGTCACTACTGATTGTGGCAATAATTCATCGTTATATTTTATTTAGCAGCATTCACGTGGTCATTCAACATGCCATGTGTAACCTGTTTTAACCTATATTCAATAATGACATTTTTTTAAATTTTATATTATAATTTAGAGAAATAAGATTTTTAAGAATTTCTAACATCATTTTGTTAACTGCTTCGAAACGCAAATGATTTTTAGCGAAAGTTTATTTGCAACTCAGCAGATATTGTTTTAATTTAAACATGGACTTATGCAATGTTTTTCACGTGACGTCATTTATCATTTATTCATTGTTTCTGGAATCTCATGAAACGCACTTTTATTTTTTGTTGGGAAGTTTTTTTTTTGTGTTCAGGCTGTTTATTATAATAACTGTAGACAGTTTATTTTAAATATAACGAAATAATAAATGTGACTAATAATGATCGGAATAGTGATTCATGCTTTTATAATGAAAATGTTTGGAGGTAAAATGTCAGTCAATTTGATGACAATGCGTTAGTAAGAAGAGATGACGGTTCCGTATGATATACTAGAAGCTTCTGTTTTTTTTTTGTGCGCTCGTTTCTACGAATGTTATCTATAAAAAAGCCAGAAATTTGGTAATATAAAAAATTACCTATTACTGTAATTCACGTTATAGATTGAAATTTATATAGCTTTCCCTTTTAAAGAAATTTTAAAACGTGTATTTAAAAAATAAATCCTTTTCTAAGCATCGTTTCATGATATTTTATTATCTTAATTGTATAATTATCAGCAATAATTGACAAACACAAGGAATGCACAGGAAAGTGTTAACTATGTTTGTTGAACAATACACTATTTAAAAATAATGCCATTAGTGTTGTAGAGTTTTAGTTAATGGTTTTAAACGTAATTGTAAATATTAGGATGTTTCAAAAAGATATTTTCGAGGTTTTCTTGATTCCAGTTGTATGAATGCTGGATGGATAGAAAAAGAATGACGCAGTATTTTTTGTTATCAAATTCGAGTCCTAAAATAAATTAAAGAAAAAAGAGTTTTCTTGTGCTAGTTGTAGGTTTTTAACAGCAATGTTTCATTTGATAGTTTATCCCGATTCGTTATTGGTTAATTAAAGAAAACTAAAGGTTTAAGTGTAAATAAGATGGACAAACAAATAATTTGGCAGTGAATATTTGTGTTTGTCATTGTAGGATGATGATGATTTGCGTGATTTGATGTGTTGTTTGTTTGCAGTTCTACTGTCAATCTGTTCGCTGTTATGTGATCCGAACCCCGATGACCCGCTGGTGCCCGAGATTGCTAGGATATACAAAACGGATCGGGAGAAGTACAACGAGCTGGCGCGCGAGTGGACTCGCAAATATGCTATGTGATCCTCCGGCCCCCGCCACACAAACTAAACAAATCACATCATTCTTTAGAAAAACCAACAAAAAAACAAACAAAAACAAAACTTATTTAATTGATGATAAATCACGAACCAACCGAAGGGACTCGTGTTTCAATAAATAAATTAGGCCCGTCTGTTTGCTGCCAGTCAGTATCAGTACATTAAACTGTGTAATTATATTATTCATATTATTCTCTAACTTAACTTCAAGTCAAGTCTGGATCATGATCGTCCCTCCGGACCCTTCATCCACAATATGCTTGGTGGTTTTAAACTTCGATTCCGATCGACTCATCATTGTATTAGGTCTAATTATTGCTTTTGGATATTTCCTAATGTTTTATTTAATATATTGTGGTTGTAAGGACTAGCGATGGGTTGGCTTCATTTTCCCGTACATACTTATATATAAAACGTTATTATAACACTTGATTCTCTAAAAATCAAATCTATCCGTCTTTATCTGTCTCCCATAAGAACCTTCCCAATCCCGAATCCTGACCAGACCCATAACCGTACTATTATCTATTTACCTGAATGTCCTGCCTGCTCCTTCTGTCTCTATCTCTTGTATCTACAATGTTATTATAAAGAAAGAGAGTGTCTGCTACCGTAGCATTCTCGCAACGTAAATAACGGGACTGGAGACCTAGTGCGTGCGATTCCGGCGACGAAGACGACGGCTTCAGCGGTTTACTTTCGTTCTCGTGTCAATCACATCAAATACAAAAACTGTGTGTGGCCACACTCACACTACGTCAATCAATGTACTACTCATTGTATAACATAACGTTAGTTGAATTAAGATGAACGTAGGTCTTGTGATTTTTCAGCTAAATGTGTTTGGTTCTCAATCAATATTGCAATTTATCACGGCTGGTGTTTTCCTTTAACTTGCGTACTCTATCTATCAGATCTCGAGAAATCTGTGTGTAGTTAATCAGATCAAGAGGATATATTATTATATTAGACGAGTTGAGTTTTCGAACAGGGGTCGCGACTAATTCATTGTAATTTATTATCCAACACTCGATTGTTTGCAGAATTTACTTGTACTATTATTAAACTATATGTAAAACGTTTTTATACATAAATATAATGTGTAAAATTACCAATGATCATTATGAATCCGCCTTATGATGCTGACCGTCTGTCATCTGTCTGTCAACTTGTAGATTATTCACTTGTTTTTATTTTATTTTCTTTTTTATTATTTTATAAATATATATAATTTAATAGTTTGTAATAATAAACGGATATTGTAACGTGTGGACCAGCACTATCTTTCGCCCTCGCCCCGCCCTTTGTTTTATATTTATTCGCTTGCGACCCTCGCTGACGGAAGAGTTAAGATTTGGCAGCGTGAAGGAAACCGGCAACCTCTACCACCTCACCTTGGTAAGGATCTATCTTACGTTGCGTTCTCTTTGTTTGTGCTCATCAAATGACTGCAAACACAAACTTTTATTTCTCGTGCGGTTCGATGTACGATAGTCGTCGTCGCATTGGTTATTATTATTAAGTACTGTTTTAACTTAAAGTGATAAGGAGCGAATTGTAAAATAACATTTGTTTATCAAAAGTAATTCATAGTAGAACACGAGGCCGGCAAGGCTTTTCTTACAATGTATTTATAGTAAATGTAATAATAAAATGGAGACTTGATGAAAAATACTCTACATTTAATAATCAATAATACCTTCACTCATCAACTTTGTATATTTTTATTTCGATTCATTACTATGTCATTGTACATTATAATTATGTATATAATTTTTTAATAATGCTGGAAGGTGTACGTATGTAGTGGTTATTTTAGAAAAATATAAAAATGTTTCCGCCCGGGATCGAACCGGGGACCTTCCGCGTGTTAGGCGGATGTGATAACCACTACACCACGGAAACTGTTGGTAACTGAATGATGCAGATAACTTTTAAGATAGTACTGTGTTATAATTATTTGTACCAATATTTTTATATAATAATATACTGGGTGGAACATCATACCTGTGTACATAGGCGATTAACATGAAAAAACAGTTTTTCCATGCGCATTGCTCCCCAAATTATTTTAGGCAAAAATGCTTCAAATACATGTTGTACTAAATCAATAAACAGAATTACTTTTACTTGCTTTGTAACGACAGAAATTGAATATGAAAACATGGAAAATTACGATGAAAATATCAAACAGCCATGGAATTGAAACAAAAATATATAAATGCTTGATATTTGACAGATGAATGATTAATTTGACGGGTAAAATATCAAATAGACAGAAAAACGACAAGCATTTATTTATTTTTGTTTCAATTCCATGGCTATTTGATATTTTCATCGTAATTTTCCATGTTTTCATATTTAATTTCTGTTGTTACAAGGCACATAAAAGTAATTCTGTTTATTGATTTGGATGCAGAATTTTATGCTCTACAACATGTATTTGAAGCATTTTTGCCTAAAATAATTTGGGGAGCAATGCGCACGGAAAAACTGTTTTTTCATGTTAATCGCCTATGTACACAGGTATGATGTTCCACTCGGTATTACATATTTATGTTAATTAAGGCAAATATAGAATTAAATAAGGTACAGATTTTTCTTTTTAATGTAAAACAGAAGATAGTTCGAAGTATTGTCTTTGTTCTATGTGATGTTTGTTATAACACGGATAAACCGATTGTTTAAAAGTACAATTTTTTTTGCATTTATCGGCTCGGTTACAGAAATGAAACAAAATGGTATATCGACAAAAAATACAATTACCTACGTTCACATTTTATATTACACGGTGAAATTGAACCTGTCGTTTTCATTTTTAGTGGAATTTATTTTTATTGTGTGGAAAACCGTTTTAGTCGTCAACTTTTAGTTTGGCGTGGTGAGAAAAATTTCTATTGATTTCTTTAGAATTCATACTTATTGAGAGATATATAAAATGTCGACGTTCGATTACAGAAAATTTTTAATGTCACCATTAAATGCGATTTTTTTGACAGCTAACAATCTGTAAAATGTCTCCTTTACTGCCTATTGTTCCTATGGTGATGGTGAAACCACAAATTAGTCATTACATTTCATCAAAATAACCGCAATTTGCGTTTTCCAAATGTACACAAGTATCGTAATCTTACAAATTAAAGAACTTAGAACAAATTAAAACATTTATCACTTTCCACTTTGTATATTAAATTGATTATGAATTTTTGCAAAGAAACAGAATTATATTTTATGAAAATATAAATACCTTTTTTTGCCGATTAACATTAAAATTAACTAATAGTCACTTTTGCTCCTAGGCTTTAAAAATATTTTACATAACAACCGCCCAACAAACGCATAGTAACCGTCAACAAATGTATAGCCACCTTTCGACGCACGCATGGCAACGTAATTTGATGGTTGTAACCTTCAGAATTTCTAAATCGACAAAAACATTAGGTGTTCAACACGGCACCAAACACAGATTTACAGCTTCAACAGCAGCAAACGGCAGCCTCTGATGAAAATCTGTTATTTTGGTCTTTAGTTAAACAAATAACTATTTTTTGTCCTTTGACATTAAATGAGATATTTTACAGAGTACTAACAGTCTATATATTGACACTTTTACTGCCTAGGCCGTAAATATAATTTACATAGTAACTGCCCAATAAACTCATGGCAACATTCAATAAAAGTAAAGCAAGAAAATTTTATGGCGATAACTTTCAAAATAGTTATTAAAAATAATCACTAAATTAATATTAATTCCAATTAAAAAAAAATAACGTGTTCAACACGGTACCAAACACAGATTTAAGCTTCGTCCCTATTCGTTTTCTCGGCTGCGCCTCGTCAAAGGAACGGCAGCCTCTGCTGTAAATCTGGTATTTTGATTCCTAGTTAAACAAATAATTATTAATTCTTATTAATGGGTGTACTTCAAAAAAAAATTTCATACGAAATACAAATAAATTATGCTTTTACTTTCTTATCAAGTATTTGTGTACACATAGTGTAAGAAAGTATAGGAATAATAAGAAAATACATATTTTGTGGTCCACTAAAACGTTTTGACCATTTTCTCAATTTCAGTGTAGTCTGCGTGTGGATGGAATGATGGATCTGCGTGGGTAACAACTTATAAATTACAAAAGATATCAATCGACAGAACTAAGTTGGTTTGGTAAAAATTGCAAAACCGAAAATGGAAGAATACACCGACAACAATTAAATTAAATTTATTTCAAATATAGATTTAGCTGCAAAATATTCATAAAGATGATATCAAATAAGAAAAAATCTGGAGTGGAAACCACACTACTTTCATATACAAATAAAACCAACTTAACATGTATAACTTAACTTTTTTTTGACAATTATTTGATATATAGATGTAAAACCTATTTTTTTTTTCTTCTCATTGTAACTATTTATTTATTTTAAAATATATATTGATTAATACCTACAGTACAATACAATATTGTATGATTAATATCTAGTCTTTAAAACTTTCACTAATAATACAAATATTGCTTTTATACTCGTAATATACTTTGTATAAGAAAATAAAAAAGATTAATTAAAATTTTCTTGCATCTGCTTGTTTTCAATAACTGCAAAAACTCATATTTTTCTCTGAAGGCATCGAAACGTCGATTTTTTAAATGAAATGAACATGAAACCAAAAGTTGTTTTCTTGCATCACATATTTTAAAATTGATTTTAGTATAGTTCCTACGAGAACAAATTAATAACCGAAACATGATTCTATGATTTAATCGTCAAGTTAAATCCATAAATCATTAAGCTTTAATCTGTGTAAAAAAAGTTGTACGTGAACTACAACAAATACTTTTATTTATTGAAATTATTGAGCCATATGTTGTCTTTATGCCATTTATTCCTTCTAATAACATAAAATGACTAAAAATAAAGTAGGTATAATACAAAATTTGAAGTACAGACTGTTCTTTCTCTTAATCTGTCCTCTTGCACTTTTTGGTATTGAGGTATTTAGTCCTATCTAAATTATTTTTCCGACGATTGCTATAGAAAGTTAACTTTTGCGCTTATATTTGTCAGTAAAATTGATATTTTCTGAGGAATTTTACTTTGTCGCTCATCTTCAATAGCAACAAGCGACAAGTAGCAATTTAGTGGTAAAAGTTTTGTTTTTTCTCAATCTACTAATTCATCACCATGGATACGACCTAAAAGTACAGCATACAACGCTACAACAATATATGACAGGAATGTCATACATGGGTTTATTTTAATGAAATTAGATCAATATTTTTCTTTTACAATCATTTGTCGAAGAAATTTGTGTATAATTCGAGCGCAAAGTATTTTATATTGCCTGAGGTTCACGTTTGAATATTCGTGTTATAGCGACAAAACATAACTTTGCGCTCCAGATAAACAAATAATTTCCAGTTTTTACAATTTGTGAGAAACAATCAAAAATACATCTGCGTAATCCATGTACAGTCACACAAATTGCATGTGTATTTCCATTATAAAGTAATTGGATACAGTCTACAGCTTGTATGTAGTATGTGCAAGACTACGGTTTCTGTGAGGAAGAGCGTAGAACATTTCACATTTCCAATGAAAGGTGAAAGAAACCTCAATCGCTGGAACAAGTCTTCATGAGCGAGGAGTGCGCAGTGGCTAGTGAGCAGCTGTGTCGAACGGTCGTTCTCTGCTTTGTCATTCAGAGTTGTTGATTCTGCGCGCGCTGGTCTTCGATATGAAAATCGTTATCGCGCTCAGTTTGAAGTGACTATTATTGTGGAATTTTATGTGAATATTTGCACTTTCTCAAGGATTATTAACCTAACAGGTATGCAGGAATATTTTTTTTATTACACAAATTATAGAGTAGATAAGTTTCTTTTATAACTACAAAATTAATTTTATCTGCATACATTTGAGTCTCCTTGAAAAGTGATGTTTTGTGTTAATTTGAAATAAAAATATTGAGGAACAATAAACTTATTTTTACTTTTTATGAATTATGTTAGGATTTGCAACAATAATTTATTTACATTTTTTGGTGTAAACGAAAGTTTCTTTCACTTTCAATTAGATTTTTTTGTATCATTAGTGGCGACGATAAATGTAAATATCAAGAAAAATTTACAATAAAAAATTAATATAAACTTAATGATTTTATAATTAGTATATTTAACGTAAGTATGTCTAAGAAAATGAAACTATTTGTTAATTACTGCAGAAACATTTTATCAGTATTTGTCTGTCGAAGAATTTTTTTTTAATATGCGGTCTCAACTGTTGAGGTTATTTGCCGCCCCGGAACCTCGTTTTCGGTGGTGTGACAACGGCACGCAGTATTCGCTGGTATGGGTTTTCGCAAAGCGGTCAACCATCCAGCTACTGACCGCGCCTGTCGAAGAATTATAATTGTATTTGTTAAAAAATAATTTTCATTCATAATTGGCATCAGATATTAGTAAAGAAATCAGTTAAAAAATAATAAAATTAAAATCACATTCACTCTGATATTTAAGTTGTCAATTTATTAGGTTTTTGAAATGTTTTCTAAATTTTTTTTGTAAATATCAATAATTTTATATTTATTAATATCATCAATCATTTACATTTTATAATTCACTCTACTGTCGAATAGGAAATTGTAAGTCTTATTTAAATCATGATCAATTTAAATTTCTCACACAGCATGTATTACAGTTCACTTCTTCCTGTAATAATTGGACCTAAGTAGCCAATTACAATAGCTGTTATGAATTATAAAGGCCAAAAAATGTCAATAAGTCAACGTCCTCCTTTACCACTATTACAATTACTCTACAACTCGGTCAATGAATTCTAACCTAACATTTCTCACGTTTGACAGCTCTGCGACAGAACAAGAAGAAGGATCATAATGACCTGCTTATCGCCACACTGCGTGAAGAAGACGACAGGGGAAACCGTGAAAGAGTCTTCATGTTGTTGCTCTGACTCGGAGCCCGTGGAAGACAACGAAACTTGCTACACGGTCAAGGTAAAGTGAAAGCAAAATATATCGGCCTCGATTCGATATCATAAATGTACGGAGAAATTTTGCATAGAAAAAATGGGACCTGTTTAATGTTAGAAATTTGGGAGAAGAAAGTTTTGGTTTGATGCTTTAACTTCTGTATGCTAATAGCATTTTTATATTTACCGTATTACTACCAAGTACCGTTTTTATATCTGTTTTTAGACACTTTGATTATTCTTAAAAGATAATAAAAAATTGAGGAGGTAGGGATATGGCGAAATGTGTTTGTTGATGTGATTTCTAAAAACCAAAACTATATTATAAATATAACACACTGACATACAAAATTAGTAACGGAATAAACCACTCATTTCAATAGCGAAAATTTCAGTTGTTGACTTTGGACTGCGAACTGGGCTTCATATTTTTATAATATGAATATTGCAAACGAAATTATTATTATTTCAACTTAAACTTCGATGAATATGAATTGAGTTTCTTACCTTTTTAGTTTTTGTGGCACAATCACGTAAATATGGAGAGTGATTTTAGTTAATCTTTTTACCTCCCGTCTACCTCTGAAAAAAGGAGGTATTGTTTTTGGTCAAAAAAAGTGAGTTTTCATTCAATGAACAAGCACGTTTTACTATTTTCGCCATGATGTTTGTATGCATGTGGTCGGTACGGATTTGTTCGTCTCGCATAACTCAAATACTATAATACCACAAAATACAATTTTATGTAATTTTCTTCTTATTTTTATAAGAACACCTGATTAGATTTTGGATAAAATTGGTGAACCGGAAGTAGCAGTTCACTAGAAACTATTAACAGTTTTCCGTGAAAAAAAAAAAACGGTTGAATTTAATTTTTGACAATTTATTTTATTTTGAAAATTGTAGAATATTTAATATTACATGTGTTTTGATTACACTAATTTTATTAATTTTCATTTGATTAAGAGATAATAAAATATAAAGAAATTAAGTTTTATAAATCTTGCATTCCATGTGCACCGTGGCACACTTGAAAATTTTCAATTTTTTATGAAATGTGTCACATGTCATTGTGATTGTTAAGCTGTTTTATTAGTAACATGTATATCAAAGAATTAAATAAATATACGAATGAAAATTTAATTTCTTATATATAAATAGAAAATAAACAAATAACAATGTATTTTTCTATAACACTGTTTTGAAAACTACACATTCTACAACTAAAAACTGTATTAGAACAACTATCATTCCATACGCGTATGTACCGGAATGGCATATCCCACACTAGCAAATCGTAGTCCTCGCCTTCGATTCGGACTACAAACTTTTGCTCGTGTGGAATATGTGCCATTCCATTACTTGTAGAATATACTATTCTGTATCACCAAATACTATTTTGTACCGTTTAAGAATTGTATTGAGCGGGGTTTATATGTTGGCACATCAGATTGTTTCTATAAATTTACAATATTGGCAACGTAGGATATTTTGTAAGAAAATGTCAAAATAAAGGCAAAGTTACACAGTCTACATGATTTTTAATTTTTACACACTTAAATGGATACATGAGGAAACAAGTTACCCGAAGAACGAATCCCATATAATTATTAAATGAAATTGTATTTATTCAAACAAAAAGTATATTGTAATGAAAATACATATGCAGTTACTTCATTTTAACAAGGTTTACATACATTAAATCTATGGTCGCCACATTGTGCAGTTTTAGTGTTAAATTTTTAGCCAATCTGACCTCCATGTAAGGACGCATCAACTGGCTTTCAAGGTTTTTTAAGCAAACATTTTTGCTGTATTTTTTAACTTTTTGTAAATTTTTGTATAATATATAAGCATAGTAATTTTATCTAACATGCCATAAAAATATAGGAGTAATCAATAATGTCTACAGAATCACTTATTATTTCTACTTCATCGTACCATTTTTACCCAGTAGTTTAAAAATTTGGATCTGCAAATTTAACATAATTTTTGCCGCCATCACTGTAACAAAATATACATCAATCATTTTTTACTTATACTAACGCATACTGGGGTAAAAATTACCCAAAGAGTACTGGGATCTCGAAAACTATAAGAGCTACGATTTTGGCTAAATTAGACAAAAGTTGCCACACTAGTAGGACAACTTAATGATGTTTTTGTTTTAACAAAAAAAATGCATATGTCACTAGATATGGGTCAAAAACCCTTTTTCAATTATTTTTTTTAATAATTAAACTATTGCATATTTAGAAAAATGTTTCGAATGAGAATGGTACATATTTTAACTGTTTAATCAGCGGAGTAGAAAAATATTTTATTCTGTGGCTTATATTCGAGATAGGTTACAAACTTATATCAAGACCCTAAAATGTAATTTTTTATTACGAATAAACCATATGAGTAAGTAAATAATATTTTAATGCCGAGGTATACATTATATATTTTCCGAAATCGTTAAATCATTAATTAAAAATATAAATAAATAGCGTTATGTGTTTGTAAAACGTCTACTAGCTATTGCAACGGAGATGGCTGTGATAACAAAAGTACTGTCAATGTGTTAAATATTTGTGTATAATTTTCATTATTATTAACATGTTCTTATACGCGATCTACCTGTGATCTGTTAAATCTGGTAAATTATTATTAAAGGTAAATATTGAATAAATTCACCTACAATATTATAAATTTATAGAATAATATGTTTGTTATTTTATGTAGTGCTAAAAGTTTTACAAATGAGCAGTGTTGTGACTGATCTACATCAACTCGTTAGATCTTTGATCTGATCTAGATCGTTTTATATTTTCTGATCTTGATCTAGATCAAAAATAATAAGATCTATGATCTTAAAAAAAATCAGATATTTTCCTATAATATTGACTCTCGGCACTAAATTAAATTAATGTAATTTAATTTAATTATTTATATTATATAAGACATTTAATATATCTTTTAGATAAAAAATATAAAATAACTTTTTTGATTTTATTTTGTAAAAAGTAATTTGTATTTTCTTTATTGTTATTAAAATTGTCACTTTTCTATTTTCTTAAGAAGAATTAAAAAAATTGTGAAAGAAACGCTGCTCTTTTCTATCATCTAAAAAAAAGATCTTTTTTCCTGATCTGATCTAAAGAAATAGATCCGATCATAAAAATTAATTTATGATCTGATCTAGATCATATTAAATGTGAAGATCTTGATCTTGATCATTTTTAAAATTATCTGTCACAACACTGCAGATGAGTCCGTCAAGTTAAATTTTGACATAAGAATCTGGAAAGTTTTACTTTAGCTACTATTTTGGATAACTTTACGGAGTGATATCGTGTACAGCACTCGTAAAGATATAAGCGTTGGGTTTTCAGAAGCCGTTAGTAGCATTAGCATGTAATTAGTATAGGGTTATCCTAGGATTAAACATTTAGACATGTGAAAAGAAACATTATAATAATAATTTCATTTCTGTTAACATAATGCACAATTGTCAAATAATATTACTATAATTCAACCGTTTTTATCAATTAATGACCTTCGTTACTGTTGATAATGAATTAATGGTTGACAGTTCGATAAAATTATATAATTCATTCGTTATGTCAAATTCAAATCTTATCTGTCAAAAGTACATAATTTTTTCCACATAAAAAGCCAGACACTATTTATCATTTCTTATAGTTTTATTTTCTTTTTAAGTTTAAATTGTAGCTGAATAATCGATTTTAAGATTTTCTGCTAAATCACACAAATATGTCTTCTGAAGACTAAATTTTGGGGATAAAGTATAGTTTTCTATTCGCATGTAATGGTTATTACTAATTCTCATGAGTAATAGCGTACTTTACATGCTTATTGATTAATATACTATTATTTAGGTATTTATTTACAGTTTTAGTTTAAAATATAATCAAAAGTCATGATAAAATCATTAATAATAATATAATAATTCAGGATTGACTTTGTAACAATATATACATAATAGTTATTACATAATCAACTCGCGTAATTTGCAAAACTCGCTACACTCGTTTTGGCAAACTTACAGCTCGTTAAACAATATCACTCTTTTCATAACGTATTACGTACAATATTTTATCTAATTCCGTAATTTCATTCCTCTACCTTCCAAATTATTTGACAAGCAATAAATTATTTTATTTATTATTAAAGTAGGCATCTACACGGCATTTTATTTAATTGAATATCGGTTGTGTAAAAAGTGTCCTTTCATAACGTCGTAAGGTTAGGTAAAATTCAACTTTACAAAACGGAATTAGATAAATCTATCTAATGCACCACGTTGTTAACAGTAGTCGACACCTTGCTGAGGCCAGTAAAACGCGTCTATTAAGAAGTCAACTCTAACCCTTAGCGTCTACTATACTTTAGTATCGATTTCGGAAAAAATAACTATTAAAGCAAATGTCGTGTTTCGTACGATAATATCTTCTAGCATCTGCGATCTTATTTGGAAATTTACACAAGTTTACAATAAAATTTCGCTTCCTGTATTTAAAACTAGTAATTAGATTTTTAATGATTAAGGAGTACTTTTGATACATATTCATAATTTATGTAAAATAATAATGAGGTCTTACCGAACAACATCCTTTTCCTTGATTAAACAAACCATAAAACGAAATATAGGGAAATGAAAAATGTCCTTTTCTATTCCGCTATTGTATTTTATGTTATTATTACAGCTTTCTAACACACGTTTTTCTTTAATACAGCGTAATTAAGAAAGCTGTAATTGCACATTAAAATGGGCATTGTTAGTTAATTGCAATAAATTAAAAGCATTCATGTGAGTGTGTTACCGAATGTTTAGTTTACGTAAAATCTTGGGACACAAAAAAGAAACTATGTAATATAGTATAAATAATATAAAAAACTTGTTATTCAAATGGACAAAAAGTGTTTCGTATTACTATCCGGATATCACGAAATAAATTTTAAAAAAAGAACAGATATAATTTTGTTTTGACGAGTTTAATTTGTTTGACACGGAAATATAAGATAATATTCAAATAAAAAAATGTAATAAAATAAAAATAATTAAATAAAACTTATTATCAAATACAAAAAAATGTTTTATTCTGTCTGCTGTGATAGTATTTCGATTTACTAAATTCCTGACAAACAAACATCACGGAATTAAAAATATCCGAAATAATTATCAAATTTGGCCACATTATGATTATATTTTACTTTTTTCATAACACCATCGAAATATATTTTAATAATTAAGTTAAATATTTTATTTTTTCTTCTTATTTTTTTATACTAATACTTATCTAATATCTTATCTAATCTTAAAGCCAAAATATCCTCTATTACTTCCAAATATTTTTTACAAGGGAACTTTGTAGTAAATTATAGTTAGACATGTTTATGACTATTTTCCATCATTTACGAAGTGTTATATATATATCATTGTATGTAAAATATTCACAATATATATGTAAATGATTTTGGAAAACATTGCGCAGAAATGATTACCACTGGTTTTATGTTTTTTTATTACGAAGATGGGAAGCCTACTATGTTCGCCTCACGAATGAATGATTACATCCTATGATTCTGCGGCATGGAATTTAAGAGCCGATATTGGGTAATTCTGGTCTTCTGATTATCAGAAATGTATCAGATTTGTCGAATAGACTCTAGTTTTTGAAATAAAGAATGAAATAAAATAAAAATAATGAATACATTCAAAAACCTCTATTTTCAAATGACAACAGCGTTATTATTGATAATTTGAATACATTAAAATAAATTAAGAAAAACGTTTTGTATGTGATTGTTTATTGTATTTTTGGAGAGGACAAAGGTCCAACACTAGTCCACCATCATATGGTGGTCTCACCGGCCCGGATACCTTTCCTCCAATATCTTCATATCCTGGTGGAACCGTTCCCATTGTTCTTCACTGTAATCACTTAAGTTGTCAGGGAATCTATCCAAATGACTAGGTATGCAAAAAATTATTTTGATATTCATATTAACTCCCAGTTTTTAAAAATTCTTAAGCATTTTAGAGACTATTTCAAAATATTCTGCAGCTTTGTGATTCCTCAGAAAGTTTTTGAAATCTGATACAAAGCGTGTCCACGCTTGCAATTCAACTTGAGTCAGGATATTCTTAGGATAAAACAAGTTAAACTAAGTAAATAAAATAAATAAATATATCATCACGCCTTTTACCCATTCTGGGTGTGGCACTCTGCTTACGCAGATCTCGGTAATTGATATATTTTTGCGTATGAAATGCGATTACCAGCCGTCAAGTCATAGCCCGCAAAGTTGTTAGTGAAGAGGGAACCACAGAGGTAAATGTAAATTGGCAACTGTCAGCTGAGGGATTCGAACTGATGATCTCACGATCCACAGTCCGACACGTTACCACGGAGCTATTTACCCCATTATTAAACTAAGTAGATACTAAAAAAATTTAAATTTTGATATAGTACGATTAATTATGAGAACTATAGTCAATTCAAACAAAATAACTATGCGCCGAGTAATTTATTATATTAGTGTATGTAAATTCACTACGGCCGCAGAAAAGAAAATGTTTGTTTGTTCCCCAGTATTATGAGTTTATCCAAACAACACAAACGACCATGCTTTTCAGTGGGATTCGAATCCACGACCTTTGGCATGCTAGGCTATTGATATTGACACAACGCCACCGAGATCGGTTTGCACTTGTTTATCTGTATATTTATTCAAATTAAATTTTTAGAAAAGAAATTTCATGAAACGTATAAATTCCAAGTTTCATTTACATATCTTTTCTCGTTTATGAGATATTGCGTACATCCATCCATCCATCTATCCATCCTCACACACAGACATCATTGAGAAATTGGTATAACGGATTCAGTGGACGTCAAAATATATATTTCCGCAAAAATCTCGTCAGTGATTTTTATCATGATTCCAATACTTCCTTATACTTTGTGTAAGAAAGTAAAGAGATGTTGACGTTTTTAGTTGTCAGAGTTAATTTATCGATGCTATGCTAGTATTTACTGGTTGGAGCCTCCCAGTCGGGTAGTACTTATACTTATTCATCAGTAAAACTTTAATTTCTACCTTAAAAACCCATTAAGCATACATTAAAAGAAGTCCGATCATGCAAAATGTATGTATTATGTATGAACGTGTAATCAGTACATGTAATCAGTAGAAATAACAGCCAAGATACTGGAAGGATTATCCTTGCGGTTTCTGGAGCATCCGGATTTGAGAAGCTGTGTTGCATATCTAGTCCACATATCACATTTTATATTTTTACCTCCCGCCTACCTCTAGGTAAGGGAGGTATTGTTTTTGGTCAAAAAATGGGTAGTGAGTTTTCAATGAATAAGCATGTTTTAGGGTCCCTACAATACGATTTTGCTACTTTCGCCATGATTTCCTATGTATGTATGTATGTGTGTGTGTGTGTAGTCTGTGGCATTTTTTTAGTCTTCATAACTCAAACACTATAATACCAAAAATTTACAATTTTTTAAATGTTTGCTGCTAATATTTAAATGAAGAACTTATTAGATTTTGGATAAAATTGGTCAACCGGAAGTAGCAATTTACTTGAAGCCCTTAACAGTTTTTGTGAAAAGCACGGTTAAATTTCCTTTTTCAACAATTTATGTTAGGTATTTTGAAAGTTGTAGAATATTTAATTTTACATGTGTTTTTATTACAATAATTTTATTATTTTCATATTTTAGAGATATAAAATATAAAGAAATTAAATTTCATAAATCTTGCATTCCTTGAACACCATGGAAACACTTAAAAATTTTCAATTTTTTACGAAATGTGACACATGTCATTTTGATTGTGAAGCTGTTTTCTTAGTGAAATATATGTTAAAAAATTAAAAAATATTCGAAAAAAAAAATTAAATTTCTCAAATTTAAATAGAAAATATACAAATAAGAAGGTATGTTTATGTATCATCAAATACTATTTTTTTACCGTTTAAGAGTAGTATTGGGCGGGAGGTTATGTGTTGGACACATCATATCTGTCTATTATTGTTGTAATTTGTCTGTATTCAGACTGTCAGGAACCTAGGCGTTGGAATGTTGTTCCACTGTAATAGAATTGCATTCTATTTAATTGCATATTGTATAACTACTTATGCCTTTTAAGTTTATTTGGTTAGTTGTTCTACAAATACTATATGTAACATTCCCAATCTTCGTAATATTTTCTTTTAATTGCAAAACACCAGAGAGAAAGTTTTACCAAACAAGCGTATCTTAGAGCGGAATGCGGTATAGATAATTTCATCACGCTTTACTCAAAACAACAGCAAATTATTTCGCTTATTTGCTCACTCAATATTTACTTCTACAATAATTTGCTGACAGCGAAAATAAATAATACGTAAATTCTGAATACCTCGCAGAGCAGAAAGTTCAGAATAAATACTTAATGCTGCTTTGCACGTATTGTAGAAATTAACTCATGGTCAGAAAGTGTCAAAATCAATATTTGTTTGCAAATACTTTCTTTATCCCTATTTGTTCAAGGTCGTTTGTGTTTTTATCATTAACATACTTACCTATATTATGTTACACAAGTTTGATTTTATTTCAACAACGAAAGTACGTGATGTGTTTTAGAAAAGAAATGCAAGTCTAGTTTTACATAATGTATGGTTATATTTCTACAAAAGTGAAAGTGTTATTTTTAATAATTAATGTCTGTGCTCCAAATCAATATTTCTCTTCAATCAGCTAACATATCTATCTACTGCGTTATTTAGCATAGATCAATAATAGACAAATGAATTATTAATAAATATTAGATCAACCACAATATGTGTGATAGAATCCCACGTTACAAATATCAACACTTTGAAAGTTGAGTGCGTTGCCGAACGTTAAGCCAGTTCCATTTGTATTATATCTGGATGGCTACCTATAGTCCATTCGGAAATGAGCTGCAATTATAAATCAAACCATCGAAGAGATGTCAGTGGCGCCCCAATAATTATTTTTCGATATAGATCGACCGTTTCAGATCCCTCTGATATTTTCTATTTACGTCTATGTTAACTCTCAGAAGGCATTGCTTAAACGTTTATTGCAATATTATTGTGAGAAGTACAAAACAAGCAAAATTCTATGACCACTACAGTTTATACAAACTATGCAAACATTACAAAAAAGAAATAGCAATTAACGTATCCAGGGCGATGATATATGGACAATAATGCGTGAGGTCGACAGTGTGCTGCCGAGTGCCGACTGCCTCCGGACCGAGGTGTGTACGTTGACCGAAGGCATTATTGGCCGCTTAACGCCCGTGATGCATTCAACGTTTAATATCCGATCGATAAATTATTTTATAAAAAATATTTATCTATTTTCGTCCTATCATTGTGTTTTGATTAATCTATTTGTTTACAATATCGATTTGTTTATTTCAATATTTCTATCTGCCAATAGAAATCAGAGTTTTTTTTCTATCTGCCAATAGAAGTCAATGTTTGAGCGATATTTGGTATAACTGCCTGGCTAGCAGGTCGGACCTAAAATTTATTTGTTATATAGAAAAGAATACAACGTCAGGTTCGAAATTCAGATAAAAAAATACTATCATGTTATAAATATAAAAAAAAATAATAATAATAAACATTTTTATCCAACACCTCTCAATAAATGCTCTATAACTATGGAAAGTAACAGATTACCCACTAGTGGGTATAATTTTCAGAAATGTAACTAGTGGGTTTTTTAAATTTTATTTTAAAGCAAATGTCACTGTCAAATGATATTTCTTTAATAAATTTTGCATTTATTAAGAGATGTTGGATAAAACGTTATACTTCACACGTGGGCAAAGTGGAATTACCCACTCGATTAAATTATCACACTCAGCATTCGCTTCGTGAGCTAAAATTTATCTCGTGGGTAATTCCTCACTTTGCCCACTTATAAAATAAATAACTATTGTACGCCTATATAGCAGAAGTGCTAGAGTGTAAGTTTATTGAAGATAAAGAGCTGGTTCAGTAGGATTATGTTATGTGTTAAGCAATAAAAGTTTGTAATAACACAATTTCACTTTAACTGTGCGGCATTTAAGCAAAATAATATTTTATGTCTCATTTTTCTGGTGGATTTATTTGCCGTATTTCTGAAAAAATCCAATACTATTCTTGCAAATTTTGATTTATTACTCCAGCTCATTTCCGAATAAACTATAAAACTTTATATAGTTGAATTGATGTAACTTGGCGAGCAAAAGGAATGCAGTTTGATCCACTATTCCTATGATATTTTTTGTCAAAAAATAGTAATTTTACAACTTTTTATTACTCAACACAAAACATAATATCCTACTATCTTTAATAGACTTACACTCTAGTACTTTTGTTTGCACCTAGTAGCGGAAAAAATTTTTATCTGAATTTTAGATGTATTTTTTCTTTTTACATGATAAAAAATATCTTTTTTTACGACTGGGAGAGAAATTCAGTGTCTATGATACCAATTGGTATATGTCGACATCCTCTGGCAAATGTTAACATTCACTACTTTCTGACTCTCACAGTAACATATACACCGCAGGAGATTGTATTTTTTCCATTGTATTGTAGAACTCGCCTACGGCTCGTGCTTCAATTTACTCCGCGGGCAAAAACCATATACTATTCTATAATGTTTGTACATTTAAATTGAATTTTTTCTGACGCAGCTATGGGTTTATTAACTTTTCCCGTGGGTAAAATCTAAATTACTTCAATTCGCCAAGTTACATCGTTCGGACTAAACGTGAATGATTGATTAATATCAGTCACATAAGATATTTTGAAATGATAAATGCATTAAGTGTGTTTTTGAATGAGATAAATTTGAAACTCAACTCATTGGACTGTGAATCATAAGATTCGCAATTTAACTCCTATAGTCGATAATATTGTTAATTATAGCTTTACCTGTGTTTTTTCACCTTCAAATTTTTAGAAGCCTAGACTTTATCACTTGTCAAGATCTAAAAAAAGTAGACTGCAACACTCAAAAAGAGTAAATGGCGTTATATATTCTTTTTGATGTTTTTTTCTGCTCAAAATTGCGACATTAAGTTATATTACTGAGTGACTTTTCATCCAATTAAAAATTAATGCGCTGTGTTAAGCACGTGCACTTAATTTAAGTACAATGAAAACTTTTCACATCTTTTATTTTTTAATTATTTAGATGAATGTCTGTCTTTGTTTTGTTATTTTTAGTAAGAGTTAAGTTCACGATCTTTTAACACATTAGCATGTATTGTTATTCAAATTAGTGGAAAATTTTGGGCGCCAGTAAACTTTTTGAAAATTACTAATAATATCTCATTTTTAAAAATGATTTACTCTAAACAAATCACTAGTTGTTTTTTTTTTAATAACAAGAAAATAAATTTAATATAATTATAACTCATTGACTATAAAACGCAATTAAAATAATCTCACAGTTCGATTCCCGCCTTGTATTCTTCTTGATTTGTTACATTTAATTTTATGTGTACGCATTTCAAGTCATAGTAATGTAATTAATTTGAATACAAATGTTTTGATAACAAATTCAAAATACCAAAGTTAATATACCGGGTGGAGCATCATACCTGTGTACATAGGCGATTAACATGAAAAAACAGTTTTTCCTTGCGCATTGCTCCCCAAATTATTTTAGGCAAAAATGCTTCAAATACATGTTGTAGAGCATAAAATTCTGCATCTAAATCAATAAACAGAATTACTTTTACTTGCTTTGTAACGACAGAAATTAAATATGAAAACATGCAAAATTATGATGAAAATAGCCATGGAATTGAAACAAAAATTAATAAATGCTTATCGTTTTTCTGTCTATTTGATATTTTACCCGTCAAATTAATCATTCATCTGTCAAATGTCAAAAATTTATTTATTTTTGTTTCAATTCCATGGCTATTTGATATTTTTAACGTAATTTTCCATGTTTTCATATTTAATTTCTGTCGTTACAAAGCAAGTAAAAGTAATTCTGTTTATTGATTTAGATGCAGAATTTTATGCTCTACAACATGTATTTGAAGCATTTTTGCCTAAAATAATTTGGGGAGCAATGCGCACGGAAAAACTGTTTTTTCATGTTAATCGCCTATGTACACAGGTATGATGCTCCACCCGGTATGTTCTTATGATTTCGTTATAATATTAAAATATTATAATTTGTGTTTATGTCTTATGATCTACAAGTTTAATATTAGCAATGTAACTGACATTGACAAAAAACTATAGTTATTTACATTACAAGCAAGGTAAAACAGTTTTTACTGCTGAATGGAGGAAATGACCGGCGAGCCGATTAGGCGAGCCTGTCACCTCCTTGAAGCAGAAAACAGTTACCTTACGTGTATTGTACATTTTACTTGTTACTCATTTGTAAATCAAAATAAAAATTAAAAGTAGAAACATTTACATAGCAAATGAAAAAGTGTAAAACATATATAATGATATGATTTATATTTAAATAGAAAACATACGAGAACGTAATGTAAATTATAAATAATTTCATGTGGAATCGAGGATACAACATTGCTACGTGCTAAAAACAAATGTGAAAGTTTATTTTTCATTTCCTGGTTTAAAAACTGACGCAAAATTATTATAAAATTCTGAAAATATGTTATATTCATATGTTACATATCTAGCATGCCTATAAAATATTTTATAAACATTCATTGTTGTAAACGTAATTGTGAAATGATTTAACAAGTTATAACGTTATTTAAATTTTGCTCTAATTTTGAATATATAACCTAAAAATAATTTACTCCTAGTAAGTATAACATTTGGGAAATATATTTGTAATATACTCCCACAATAGCAAAAGAACGTTTTGTTGAATTTTTAAATAGATTAAGTATTTACGTACAGTTCGTAGATATTTGGTTTTACTAAAAAATTAAAAATTTTCAGAATGATTATCAGTAAATTTTTTAAGTAAAAATATGAAAAAGTTGTAGAAATTTGAAAATCATAATATGAACATTTTCAACAGTTAGAAATAGTATATTGTGCGCCTATAACCGAACACCCACTGTAATATTAATACTGGAATTCTGACGTTGAAAATGCGAGCCTTATATTTTTATGAACTTGAAGAAAAGAAAAAACCGTGGAATAGCCTATTATAAGGAAAATTGTAACACGGCCATAGAAAACTAGACAAAAACGAAAAATATTTGATATTTCAAAAGCAGGTTAAGTTTATTTAAAAGAAAAAATGTAAAGAAAAGAACTCTAAAATACGCCATTATATCATTACAATCTTCTACGAAATTTCCACAGAAAATAATAAAATACTATAATAAATAAATCTAAATCTAAAAGTCAAATATTTTTTGTTTTGTTTAATTTTTCATGGCCATATATGTTACTAATAAATATTAATTTTAATTTGATTGAGATACTAACATTTTGGTAACAAAATGAGCCTTATCGCGTGCATTTTTTAATTCGGAACATCTTTTGTACTAGGTAAAAATTTACAGCAATTTAAAAAAAATAGTATTCTATATTTCACTTCTACACCCGGTATATATATATATATATATATATATATATATATATATATATATATATAGTCAGCACCCTCTTATGGTGTAGTGTTTTATTATTTATTCATGTTTTTGTCTCTAGCACGAGTTTTTGCTTCTTGTCATGTGATTCCTTTTTGCTTTAGTGTCTTCTCGACAATATCGTCCCAGTCTTCTCTTGGTTTTCCTCGTCCTTTCTTAATTATTTTCGCAGTCCAATCTTTCTTCGTAAGTCTCCTGTCGTCCATCCTCACCACCAATAAATTGTAAACGGCACAAAGAAGAGAAAAAAAGGAAATATTGTAATAATTATCATTTCACATCTTTTGGATATAACAAAATCTTAGTCAATTATTTACTAAGAAGTGACTAAAAATTTTTATAGGCCTACAAGTAAACTACTACTTCCGGTTGATAGATTGGTATCAAAATATAATCAACTTGTAATTTGAACATATGAATTCTAAAAATGTAATTTAAATTTAAATATACACACACATACATGATAGCGAAAAATAATGGTGATTTCCGTATTTATATAGGTAACAGGTAAATTAACTATATGAGTAATTAAAAAGAACTTAATTGTAAAGGTCAAGGAATACATTATGTTTCTTTTAATCGGATATCGAGAAATTACAAATTCGAATTTTTAAAACTTAATCAATACTATTAATTTAATCTGTTAAAATTCTTTAGCGTAATTATCTCTTGACGAAGATGATAATGGTGATGACAAAGCCTGTCCTGTACAAATTCTTGCTCAAATATTTCATTAGTTTACTAATTAAATCACAACCGATTTCTGAAAAAGATTTTGTGTACATGTTCCTTAAGTATATTAAACAAAAGAGTTCTGTATAATATTCATTTTTGTTGTACACAATGATAAAATAAACAATAAAAAAATACTTAGTTTCATGTTTTACAAAGATAAACAATACATGTACTTAGTTTATGCAATGGCAGAATGATAAACAGAAACCATTGATACAGTTATTGATCATATCAAACTTTAATCATATAAGTATAATACCGAGTACGTTCTGAATCATAATTTGAGTAGTTTGGAATAAAATTCAAGGCCGCCTACGACGACACGCGTTCGATTCGCGTTATAACTGTTTGACAATTTGATTCAGTGTCATTCGGCTATTTTCCTGCGATAGAGCTTGTTGGTTTTATGGTTTCGCAGTTTTAGTTTTTAAAAGAAGTTCAGTGTTTTGTAGTAATCGAGAATGCTAAATGAAGCGAAGATAGAAACTGCACAAGTGACCGATGGAAATGAGAATATTCTGCGAAACAGGTTTGGCATGGTTCGAAATAGTTTTGTTTTATTTATTGACAGTCAAGTTAAAGAGATTAGCGGGAAATAAAATAATTATACTTTAAAAAGCAAATTTACATATTTCGTTATCACTATAAGTACAACAAAATTTAATAAATTATTCAGTAGGTAATTAAAATGTATCTGTAGTAATTATATAATTTTTGTACATTTTGAAGTTAAGTTACTGTTTATACTACTTATTTTGCTCTAGAAAAATAACTTTACTAAATATTATTTATGTTATTTAATATTTCACTCACGCACAAAAATTTAGAAAGTTAATTGAAGAAAAAAATATAATTATTTCTTTACTAAAAATAATTTAATAAATATTAAAATATCTTAGTTACACACGAAATAAAATTCAATGTAGATACTATGTGCTTCAATTCCGAAGCCTCACCATTGGTTCTTGAGAACTATAAGAGCTACGACTTCGGTTAAACTAGATAAAATGCCTATTTAACAATGTTTTTGTTTCCCCAATAAAAGGCATAAGTCACTAAATATGAACAAAAAACCTATTCTCCTTAATGTTTAAATAATGTCTAAACTATCGCATATTGAGAAGATACGTAATTTTATTATCTAGCTAGAAGATTTTTTTTTTCTGTAATTCGTATTCAAGATATGACACACTCTTATAATTTTTTAATAGAACTAATAGTAATAAATATCATAGTTATTAAGCTTATTACCTCCCGCCTACCTCTAGGTAAGGGAGGTATTGTTTTTGGTCAAAAAATTGGGTAGTGTTAATGAGTTTTCAGTGGCTGTGCACGTTTTAGGGTCCCTAGAATACGATTTTAATAGTTTCGCGATGATGTGTGTGTGTGTGTGTGTATGTGTGTGTGTTTGTGTGTGTAGTCTGTGGCAATTTTTTCATCTCGCATAACTCAAATACTATAATACCAAAAAATACTATTTTGTGAATTTTTGCTTCTTATATTCAAATGAAGAGCTGATTAGATTTTGGATTAAAAGTTATAGAATATTTAATTTTACATCCGTTTTGATTACTTTAATTTTATTAATTTTCATTGGATTTAGAGATAATAAAATATAAAGAAATTAGATTTCATAAGTCTTGCACTCCTTGTACACCATGGAAACACCTAAAAAATTTAAATTTTTTACGAAATGTGACATGCCATTTTGATTGTGAAGCTGTTTTCTTATTGAAATATATGTCAAAAAATTAAATAAAAATACGAAATAAAATACAATTTCTGTAATATAAATAGAAAATAAATAAATAAGAAGGTATGTTTCTGTTATTTTGTATCGTTTAAGATTAGTATTGGGCGGGAGGCTATGTGCTGGCCACATCAGATTTTTTTTTTCTGATTTCAGTTGTATAACTTCGTATATTTTTAATAACATTTTACATGAAAATAATTATACTAATTTTTGTTCATGAGACGATGAATTTATTAATTATTTTTACAGAAATAAGTCAATTTAAATTAAGAAATAAATTTTACAAATAAATGATTAATAGCTCATTTAGCAGTCCCAGTACCATATTATAAGTAAATTCGATAAGTGTTTTACTTATGTTATATGGTTTTAAGTATACGAAGTTACACATAATTTAAATTAGAAAAAAATAGTGTTTTTACTGTACTATTTTTTACTAATGGTTGTGTTTAAAAAATTAAAAATTTGTGACATATCTAGAATATGAGCTAGAGAAAAAAAATGTTTTTTCTACGCCCGTGATTAGATGGTAGAAATATGTATCCTTTGTATTTAAAACATTTTTCTGAATGTAGGATAATTTAGACGTTATTTAAAATTAAAATAATCAAGGAATAGTTATTTGTTTAACTAGGCATCAAAATACCAGATATATAGCAGAGGCTACCGTTTCATTGACGAGGGGAAGCCGAGGCAAAATGAATGCTGCCGAAGCTATAAATCTGTTTTGCCGAATTAAAATTAATATTACTCTAGTGATTATTTTATATAGATATTTTGCGGGTTATCGGTGTCAAATTACGTTGCCATGCGTGTGTTGCACGGTTGTTATGTATTTATTGATGGTTGCTATACGTTTGTTGAGCGGGTGTTATGTAAAATATTTTTACAGCCTAGGCATAAAAGTGACACTTTACAAACTGTTAGCAGTTCGTGAAGTGTCATCTTTAATGTCAATCGGCAAAAAATACAATTAAAAAATATTTCGGAAAAGCCAAAATGGTGAGTTTCCAAATTATAACACACTGTATATATTTTCATTATATGAGCAGAAAATTTAATTGCAGTGATAAATGTATATTTGCAATTAGAATTCAGTGTATTGGGGGTAAAAAGCTTCATGGTAACGAATCATAAGACCATGAGTTCATTTAGCAGAAGGTATTCTGTTGCTGTTAACCGTACTACACGCGCAAAATTACATCAATTATCGAGGTCTATTCTAGACAATGGAACCTATTCTTTTAAAAGTTGCTACTGTAACAACATGCTAAATGTAACAAAAAAGAATCGTTTTTTGACAGCTTATGATTTTGTCATCATTGGCAAGTTGCTACGTAACAACTTCGTTAGAGAATTGACCGATAGTCGCATCCAGAACAGGGTATAGGGTGTGATGATAGATTTCCCTATTTCATTTATATTTATTTAATTGGCATTGCAAATGGTGGAACAGAAATTTGAAAAATTCGGTTAATTAAGTAACAAAGGAATACATAATAAAGCACTGCAGGATGGGATATTTTGTTTTACGATGGGGTCGTTCACCATTTTTAAAATTTTTTTTTAAAGAAACTTTATCTAAATTGAAGACTATCTACACTTTTAAAAAGTCGTAATTGTTATTCATTAAGCCACAATGATTTAAAAAATGCTGTGACGTCATTATAGAGGTGTTGGTGGATCTCAAACAGAAGAGATTTAAATAATTTTTGTCACATAAATGTTCTATTTTATTGTAATAATAATAATAAAATAAGTAAAAAAATATATGGCTACAATTATTAACAATATGTACTGTTTAAGATCCAGCAACATCTCTACAATGACGTCACAACATTTAAAAAAAATTATTATGGCTTAATGAATAACAATTAAGACTTTTTAAAAGTGTAGATTGTCTTTAATTTAAATAAAGTTTCATAAAATTTTTTTTTAATAGTGAAAGACCCTATTGCTGTTATTAATAGAATGGTTAATGATGCACTCTTTTAAAATAATAAATTTAAAGTGTAATAAGAAGAAACAATAACATTATAATTAATAAACCTAAAATAGCCGATCTCGGTGGCGTAGTGGCTATGTCACTAGCCTAGCACGCCAGAGGTCGTGGGTTCGAATCCCACTGAAGAGCATGGTCGTTTGTGATGTTTACATAAATTCACAATCATCCTCTCATGAGGCGGCATATGACCAAAGTAGTTAGTCCGCCTCCCATCTCTTCTTAATAAAAAAAAAAAAAACCTAAAATAAAGTCATAAATGAAACAAACATATATTAAAAAAAGTGTTCCTTTTTTTACCTACAAGCGTATATTTTATTATGTTCGACTGTGTTATAAACAGTTGTTTGTGATATTGTATAGCGTACACAAAGTGGCTCTTTATGAACTAGTCCGATAAAACTAAAACAATAAACAACTTGGTACCCAAACAACTACACTAGCTAATGAAACTCAGCGCAACAATACACTGAATGACGTGTTTGCAGCGTGTTATAGCCTTATTAGAATAAGGAATTAGAAATAAAAATATATTATATTCGACTGTATTATAATTATTGTTTTTGATATTGTTTTGGGTCCATAAAGTGGTCCTTTATGGACTAGTCCGATAAAGTAAAAACAATAAACTTGGCATCCATCAACAGGAAAAAGTACACTTCAAAGTTATCAATTTTTTTCATCACATATAATTGTCATTCTAAGCAAGTAAAGAAATCTGCAAAACAGTAAATATTGTATGTAAAATGTACATAATAGGGTTTTATTAATATCTATTTTACTATAAAATTTCCAAATTTAGAATATTTTTTTTATTTTTAGAATAAAATATTTATAAAGAATTATATCTTTTATTACAATTATTATTAGAGAATATAAATTTGTATTATTTAATAGGTAAAAATAAAATCTCCTTAATCAGTATTAATTGTATCTGTTAAGAAATAGTTATTTAAATACCAAGCCCGCGAAATCACTCTTTCGCGTATCGAGAGACAATCTCGAAAAAGCTAAAGGATTTCGCGGGCAAGGTGTACACACTATTTTTTGTGCAACCGTAAAAATTATGTAATTACAAATTTTATTAATTTACAATTATATTGTAAATAAGAAGTTGGCTTTCAAAGCGTCAGAATGATTGTTTTTCACCCTATTTCACGGCTGTTGTTATGGTAGCGGCCGCGAAATAGGGTAAAGCAATCAATTTGGATTTCGCGGCCGTTACCATAACAACACCCGCGAAACTCAGTTGCGGCTGCTAAATGCTTATTCCGCGTCCGATTGCACAAAATAGTTATTTATGTATCAAGGCACTGAAGTTTAACTTTTTATCACGAATATGGAATTTATTTGCCGAGCCGCGTAGGGCCGAGGAAAATAAACCATGTGAGTTGTTGTCAATTAGAACTGACACTCAGTGTTGCCAACCTCGAACATTGAAGTTATCTTAAATAACACTCAAAATTATGTGTTTTGTCCTCAATTTCTTCATTGGAATTAATTAGTTAATTCTTCTTTCACATATAATTTATTTTACGTATAAATTTACTACAATACGTAATAGATCTGTCAAAATTATCCTATTTATACAATAATTATTTTACTGTAGCCAACACTGTCTTCCTTAATATCGTCGTATGTTACTTTAGTGACGATTTCCGAGCTTTTAATGACGATTTTTTAACACTTAAGTGCCGATTTCAAATAAAATACATTTAAATTATTTTCTAAATAAGAATGCCGTTGTCAGAAGATGACACTATTGACCTAGATTACAATAGTTTGCATTCATAATTTAATAATATGAATAATAGATGTATGTAGTTGAACAATAGGCAAACCAGGAAGTCAATAAGGGAAATAAAAAGAATAGTTGCTGAGTTTTAATTTTTTATTTGTAATAAAGTTATTATCTAGAATTAAACAATACATATTTATGGAAGTTATATAATAAGTTTATAAATAACTATTGGCCCAGTTAAAATCATACAAAGGAAAACTGTTTAATTCAATATATTTATATCTTAAATTCTATAATTGCACATGCATGTATGTAAGGAAGGTACTGTTTATGATACAAATTGATTAGATTTTGGAAACGAGTCATCAACAGTAAGTGGTAGATTATTTGAAGGTCTATCTGGGTTTTTGGGTATATCTTAATAAATAAATAATAATGAATTTCATTGGAATCTAAAAGATGTAGAATAATATTACCTACAATTTTTATTTGATACATTTTTCTATATTTTGGTCTCATCAGATTCAAAAACAGTGTTCGTGGTACCAACCGATACCTGTTGGCCAAATGAAATCTTTATGTTAGTGAAAGGGGTTACTTAATAGGCGTACAAAGAAGTTGTGTGGTGTCCACATAATTTTTTTTAAATTGCGTTAAACCTCATCAAAATTACTGTCTTACAAAGCATAATGGTAGTATTCAATTGCTTCCGATTTAAATTTTCTGATATCATAGTTGCGATAAGAATAATTATATATATATATATATATATATATATATATATATATATATATATATATATTATATCACAATGCTACCAATATCCCTACATCTTATTTAATACAGATTACTTTATTTTGATACCGCAATTTAATGTAATTAATAATAATAATTCCTAATTTCCGCCTACTCTTTTTATTGCTACTGACGCATAGTGCCAGCAATTTGTTTTAAATATTTTAATCTGTCACTGTCATCATGAATACATTAAATGTCGAGAACCGTGTAAATATTATTAGAATGTATTATGGGGGCGCAGTGCAAGACAAATATCTGAATACATCACAGAAATGAACGCCGAATGGTTTCCATCGCCAGAAATTGACAGTGATTCATTAAAATATTTAAAACAAATTGCAAGCACTATTTGTCAGTAAGCAATGAAAAGAGTAGGTGGAAAATTAGAAATTATTATTATTAATTACATTAAATTGCGGTATCAAAATAAAGTAATCTGTATTAAATAAGATGTAGGGATATTGGTAGCATTGTGATATAAAATTTGGATGCATACTTTTTTGCCGGACACTTTTTATTTACAAAAAACTGATTTTACATGTTATTTGCCTATGCCAACCTTTACGTGGGACACACGCTATATATATATATATATATATATATATATATATATATATATATATATATATATATATATATATATATATATATGTATAAGTTATATAATTATTCTTATCGCAACTATGATAATTGAAATATAAACAAATACATAAACGACATTAAGAAAATATAGAGTACCTCAAAATAAATATGTACAATTTTACATATCACGAGAAATAACCGGATAATATGAATTTCCCCTTCAGAAAGTTTAAATTCAATACCAAACACGAAATAATTTTAGAAACTATTAAAAAACAATTGACGATCAATCAAAAATAATTTTTGATATTTTCGTATATATCTCCCCCGGGAGATCTTTCATTACACACCGTACTCAATCGTTCAAACTAAATTTTTGGCATTTGAAATCAAATCTTCTCCCTAAGACCCAACATTTGATACCAAATTAGGTAGGATTGATTAACTTGTGTAATAAATAATTGACAATCGTCAAAAAATTATTTATATATATATATATATATATATATATATATATATACCGTGTGTCCCACGTAAAGGTTGGCATAGGCAAATAACATGTAAAATCAGTTTTTTGTAAATAAAAAGTGTCCGGCAAAAAATTATGCATCCAAATTTTATATCACAATACTGCCAATATTCCTACATCTTATTTAATACAGATTACTTTATTTTGATACCGCAATTTAATGAAATTAATAATAATAATTCCTAATTTTCCGCCTACTCTTTTTATTGCTACTGACGTATAGTGCTTGTAATTTGTTTTAAATATTTTAATCTGTCACTATCATCAAGCATACATTAAATGTCGAGAACCGTGTAAATATTATTAGAATGTATTATGGGGGCGCAGTGCAAGACAAATATCTGAATACACCACAGGAATGAACGCTGAATAATTTCCATCGCCAGAAATTGACAGTGACAGACTAAAATATTTAAAACAAATTGCAGGCACTATACGTCAGTAGCAATAAAAAGAGTAGGCGAAAATTAGGAATTATTATTATTAATTTCGTTAAATTGCGGTATCAAAATAAAGTAATCTGTATTAAATAAGATGTAGGGATATTGGCAGTATTGTGATATAAAATTTGGATGCATAATTTTTTGCCGGACACTTTTTATTTACAAAAAACTGATTTTACATGTTATTTGCCTATGCCAACCTTTACGTGGGACACACGGTATATAAGAAAGTGACGTGATGCCTACAAAAGATTTTATTTATCAAAATGTGCCAAATTGGTTAAAATTTTACTCGTATGGCCTGTGTCCACGGTGATAGAAATCGGTCCGAGTTGTCGGATATAATTCTCACATCGAAATCTCGGATCATGGACACCAATCACTAATAAGTGTTTTCAAATAGTTTCCAAAACATGATATATATTTTTTTGATTATTTTACGTATAAACAAATTTAATTTACTAATGTCCGAATAATTTCTTGAGTTATTAATAATTACGAATGTACAAAATTTACTTATCAAATTAAAATATACTTTTCCAATTATAATAAAGCATACGAAACTAGTTTAAAAACAGTTAGTACAATTATAAAATTATCTGTATACTATAATAAAACTAACTGTAAATTGATATATGTTTGTGATTAGTGTGATACAATTCAGGACGTATTAGAATTAAGTTACCGGGACACGGACACATGAACAAGCATCCAACATGAACACAGAACACGAGACCCAAGAGTGCTTACTGTTGTAGAAAGTAAAATAAATGAATAAAAACGCATCGCGATACACGAACATGCAGCTTAGCTTTCATTTATTTCTTTTTTTCTTTGGTATCAGAGATATACGGCACAAATCTTTAAGTTTGTTACTTTTACTCCTTACTTTGTATTTTAATGATACTATTTGTGTACATACGATTAAATTTATAAGTTATAAATAAATGCATTTACCCATTTTTGCTGAGGCACTCTGCTTTTACAGATCTCGGTATGCGTAATGGGGTCTTTCACATTTTTTTTTATTTTTATTTTTATGAAACTTGATGTATATTGAAGATTATCTACACTTTTAAAAATTCTTAATTGTTATTCATTAAGCCACAATGATATTTTTTAAATGTTTGACGTCATTCTAAAACAGTACATATTATAAATAATTGTAGTCATATATATATATATATATATATATATATATATATATATATATATATATATATATATATATATATATATATATATATATATATATATATATATATAAATATCTCTACTGTTTGAAAAATCATTGTGGCTTAATGAATAACAATTAAGACCTTTTAAAAGTGTAGATAGTCTTCAATTTAGATAGTTTCATAAAAAAAATTTAAAAATGATGAAAGCCCATTGCAAACCACAAAGTTAATTTTTTCTGACTGTGAGATTCGAACTAAAAATTTCATAATCTACAGTTCGATGTGTTGCCACAAAACTATTTACCTCATAAAAATAGATTCGTATAGATATAATTATTTATATAAAACAGTAATTAATTCAATTGCTGTAAGTATAAGTTAGTTCGTTAGTTGCAAAACAAAATGCGTCCCCGGCAGGAATCCAGGAATGTGCATCCAACTATAACTAAGTTTACATGTACGGCAAAAATTTAATTTGACTTGACTTTGACTTTGAAAAGCCGAATTTTGAAAAGTAAAATTACTAGTACGTTTACACATTAAGATCAAATCTACTTTACTTTAGATTATTGACTTGATGATTGATTTATTTGACAGCGTAAAAATTACAATTCATAGTATTTATTTTATCTATATATAAACTATGGACAGTAATTTGAAATGAAACATATTAAATACTCGCGTAATTCTTTTTATAAGATGACTACAAATGCAATCACAGTTTTTGATGCAACATAAATTGAAGAAACAATACTTTACATATTTCAAATAACGAGAAAATTTAATGTCACTGATGACAAAGTAAAGTCGATATACAGGTACATATTAGAAGGGCATATAGTTCTTAATGTCCTGATTACGAAACAAAAAGAATTTTTTTCAAAATTCCTATAATTAAGGGTAGTTCAATTCGGAAGAACATTTTTTGTACCCCTGGATACTATAATAAGAAACACGATTTATGTGGCCGGCTACAAGAAACCTAATGAAATGATTGTATTATGCAAACATTTCTTATTAATTAGATATAATACAACGTAATATTTAATATTAAAACTACCTATTCAACCAGCGTCCCAAAACTGTTTCCTTCAAAAACCTCAAAAACTAATTTTTTAATTTTGAAAAAATTCTTTTTGTTCCGTAATCAGGACATTAAGAACTATATGCCCTTCTAATATGTACCTGAAGCTATGGGACACCCTGTATGTTTACAGAGAGGAAACCTAATTTGTACAATAAAAAATTGTAGGCGCTTTTATAGTATGCAAGTGGAATAAGTTTTTTTTTTTATTTTAACCCACTTGCAACTGACAAGTACTCAAATTTACTGTCATATACAGCTACTGCCAAAATGGCCACTATGCTCAACTATGCGGGTGTCACTAATGTATTAATTCTTATACTGTGGTTATAATTTCTTTTTGCACAGTGTGTAGAATTGAAATATGGAATATAGGGATTTCAATATTATTTTTATTGATATTTCTGATAAATTTTTACCTATTCCTTTACTGCAACAAAGAAAAGAAAAGTTGTTAAACATTTAAAAATGCATTCTATAGGCCTTTTTGGTTACCTATATATTAGTATTTCACGATACATCAATCAAATTAAAATTAATTTTTATTAGAAAAATTGTAATATGGCCATGAAAAATTACAGTGTTATATTATTTTCTAGGAAATAGTTTTTTTGTTAAATAAATAAATCTTGACCTGCTTTTTAAATGTCAAATATTTTCGTTTTTGTCTAATGTTCCATGACCGTGTAACAATTTTCCTAATAAATATTGATTTTTTTTCTTTAAACGTCATAAGAGTACGTTGTTATGTATTTGTATTCAACAAGCAGAAGTTCAAATTTATTGCCACCGGCGTAAAAGTGTCTCCTTGGCAACTCTTTTACGCCGGCGGAGGACAATTAGTTAGGTTGAAATTAAATAATTCGACAGTTAGAAATGAAACAAATAAACAAAAATGACAAAACAGCATATTCTTATGGCAACTAGAAATGCAGAAGAAGACAGAATATGTATTGAAGTTTTGGGCATTTATAATTCTGTTTTCTATGTTTGAAGAAAAAATAGCATGTGTCATTTGGAGTAAATGTGATTTTGGGTGCTTCGCATGTAATTGTCAGACTTGCTTCGCTCATCATTAAAACTTACAAGCTCAGCACACAAAGTATTACATTTACTCCTTTTAACACAATATACTATTAATTTCATTGATATATCGTGATAAACTAATATTTAGGTAACCAAATAGGTTTCATTGCATGCATTTTTAAATTCTAATAATTTCTGTATTTTACACTTTTGCTATAAAGTGAATAGGTAAAAATTTACTACAATATTAAAAAAAATAGCATTGAAATCCCTATACTCCACATTTCAATTATACATTCGATATAAAAATATGTGATAACGTAATAATTTAGTTCACATATTTCTATTGTTTCCATTAGCCGAATAGTAAATATTTTTCTATAACACTGTTTTGGAAACTAGGCATTCTACAACTAAAAATTGTTATGGAATTACTAACATTCCATACGCAGCGTATGGAATATTTTCGACGAATCAGAGCCGCATATTAGCGCGATATATGAAGAATCTTGATTCAGTTACTATGGTTACGTCTGTTTGTTTTTATTGGATTTATTTGAGTTTAACGTTTACAACCGTTTTATATTTGTATTTTTCGTATATTTCCAAAATCTTGTTATAGAAAGTATAGTCTACAACGAGAAACGGAATGGCAAAAATCGCCTTCGGCTCGGACTACAAACTTTTTGCTCGCATGGAATATGTGCCATTCCATTACTTGTTGTAGAATATACTATTATCCAACAACTCTCAATAAATGCTCTATAACTATAGCGATTTTAAACAAAGAAAGTAACAGATTACCCACTAATGGGTATAATTTTAAGGAAAGTCACTAGTGAGTATTTTTTTATTTATAATAATAATAATACCATGGTAACTACTTCGATTGACATTTTAATTTAAAAATTTAAAGCATGTGTCGCTGTCAAATAATATTTCTTTAATAAATTTTTCATTTATTAAGAGGTGTTGGATAAAAAGTGGAATTACCCTATCGATAAAATTATAACACTCAGCCTTCGGCTTCGTGTGCTAAAATTTCTCTTGTGAATAATTCCTTACTTTGCCCACTTGTTACATAAGTAAATAACTATTTTCTTTCCAGGACAAAGAGGTAGAAAACCATGCTACGGAAGTAACAAAAGCATTACTCTCTGACCTCGCTAATGACATTACAAAAGAACTTTCACCATGTCGACCAGTGGCCGAGGAACCCAGGGTCACGTGCGACCTGAAAGGATACCGCCTCCTGTCTTTCTACGAGGCCCCAGAGTATCTTAAGTTCAACCCCTACATCTTGTCCGGATACCGAGGACTTCTCAACACCAAGTTGTGCATGGAGAGGTATGATTCATTGGTTATTTTTATTAGATGTTAATTGGTGTTAGTATATGTTAGAAAATTAAAATAGTGTGTTTTTATTAGTGTTTGGTGTTTACTGTTTAGAATATAAATGGTAAAATCATTCCAAGGATTTTGATTTTATGTAAATATAAGATTATTTTTCTCAGTGTTAACTGTTTTGACTGTTTGCAATACTCCAGAAGTTAAATTTAACATGCAATTTCACTAATTTAATTTAATTATGGATTGAAATCATTGACAGAGTTGTTTGTAATTTAAATACAAGTTCTTTAAACGTCATAGTGTTTTTATTTTGCAAAGTATTTGGAGCCTTGGGTTATACATGTGCTTATGTCAGTACCTATCTTTTTCAAAATAAATTGTGACATGGCATAAAAAAACGAATTCCTTTTCTGCTTCCTGAAATTACTACATAATGCTACTAAAATAATTATACTTACAGTGATTCATGTACCTGCTATAAAATAGATTCTTCTGTGTTAAAAATAATGAACGCTCTACGAGCTCAGATTTCAAACTTATAACATCGCTAGGAATGTTAATAGCTATTACAGCATAGGCGTAACAGTGACATTTTACCGACTGTTAGCAGTCCATAAAGTGTCACCTTTAATGTCAATCGGCAAAAAAATAAATTTGCAACTAAAATTGACTATAGTTCATATATATTAATTGCTAACTAAAGCTGATATAATTTCTGTGTAAAACACCCAATGTCTACCATTACTTATTAATAGGGCTGTTCGATATCTTGTTTTGAATATCGATATTCGATATTAGAAAAATATCGATAATATCGATGTATCGATATATTGATATATCGATATATCGATGTATCGATATATTGATATATCGTGATATTGATGTAACGATGCATCGATCTAATATAGTTATATTTTATTGGTAATTAAACAATGATTCAGGATGTCGATCACTATATAAATAGTAAACAATCTAATGCAGATAGATTTTATGGTAGGATTACAATGGTTCAGGATGTCGGCAATTCTATTGTGAAGAGAAGTAACGTGTGTTTCAAAGGCGAAAAATTTTAACATCTGGGGTGTTTGTGTACTTGCTTTATGGTGCTGGGCGCCAGCATTATAAAACAAAAGGGAATCTACTTAAAATATTTGAAATTGTACTATGCCATGACTAGAAGGTAGTTTTATGAAAACTTCTGCTGGAAATTGTACCTATACATCGTCCCAATTATTAATTCTCCCCTTAATCCCGACTCCAGAGTGAAAGTAAAAATAAATATCAGTATGCAATGATATCAATAAATCGAGCACAACCCCTTTCATTAGATGGCATTATAGGTAAATTTTAGTTCTTTTTCACAAAATACATCGAGACATCAATACATCGATACATCGATATATCAATACATCGATATATCAATACATCGATATATTGATACATCGATATATCGATATATTGATATATCGATATATCGATATTTTTGCTACTGAATATCGTTATTCGATATATCGATATAATATCGATACATCGATGTAAACGCACAGCCCTACTTATTAATTTTTGATTCACAGATTGAAAATAATTTAAAAATTATATCGGTGCTAATTATTCTTTCTATAATTTAGCTAATGTTTTAATATTATTTTTGTTTTCAGTGTGTTCTGGTGGACGAACGAAACAATAAACATCTGGTCGCACATTTTCGGCCTGCTCCTCTTCACAGGACTGGCAATTAACGACGTAGTTATAATTAACATAGATGCTCCGTTCGGAGACAAAGTCATAGTCACCTTCATATTATTCTGCTTTCAAGTAAGTAATCACTTTCATATACAAGTAATGGAATTTCCATTTAATATTTGCAATTTCACTACTTCTTACATTAAAAATGAAATTCGTTTTCTATTAGCTTATTCATTGCAAGTAGGACATGCATTAATTGTTTTCATTTTTATACCTAGATTTTTTTTAAATATTGTAGTTTTGTGCTCAATACTCCATTACATCAATTTTATGGCTTTTATAGATTCTGCGTTAAACTTTAATGAACTTAAATAAGTTAAACAATACAGAATTAAATAGTGCACATTTTAATGGTTTCTCATATTATAAAACAATGTTAAATTTGCATGCTTACAATAGCTTTAAGTTTAATTTAATTTATATTTTTATTTTATAATACTTGTGTTTTCATTTCCAAAGAAACTTTGGACCTATGGTTGGCTTATACTGGATTTTATTTACAAATTTAGATTTTTAATTTGTGATTTACCTCCTGGTTTATACTGAGTTTATTAAATTTGATATCTGCCAATCAAGATTGAGCTTCAGATTTTGACAAATATTAAACATAAAAAAATAACCTTTACTTATCATATGTGATATTTTTCAATCAAAGATATTAAATTAATATCATATTTAGAACTCTCCATAACCATGTTACAACAATATTTTATAATGATCACAAATAAATCAATTTGAATGACAATCTTGATACATCTTATTGTTGTCACAGTTATTTTTTGTTTCCCAGTAAAGTTGACTTTTTGGATTTGAAAATAAAAAAAAAAATACCTTCTGACAACATGACAGATGACATTTCAAATTAACTACGACTTCATACGACTTCATAGTTAACCATAACTTGTAGTAAAAGTTAACTACAGGTTAAGTTGTAACTACAGATTGAAAAACGCAAATTAAACATAATCACTGAAATTTTACGATTCATGGCTGGTTTAGACTGGATTTATTTTCAAGTTTAGGTTTAGAAATTTAATTTTAAAAATATAAAATACATAAAAATACCTTTATTGGTTTATGCTGGATTTACAAATTTATAGATTTATAATTTACATTTAAAATACCACCATATTTTATATTCTAAATCTAAATTTCCAAATCCAACCAATCAACTTGACTGGGAAACAAAAAATAATTTTGACAACAGTAAAATATGTCAAGATTGTCAATCAAACTGAGTTATGTGTGATCATCAAAAAATATTGTTGTAACATGGATGTGGAGAGTATTAAATATAATTTTAATTTAATATCTTTGATTGAAGAATATCACATATGACAAGTTAAGGTTATTTTGTTGTTGTTTAAAGCATATGTCAAAAAGTTGAAGCGTAATCTGGATTGACAGATTTCAAATTTAATAAATTCAGTATGATCCAAGAAATAAATCGCAAATTTCAAATCTAAATTTCTAAATCCAAATCTGTAAATTAAATCCAGTATAAACCAGCCATTTATGCCAGTTTAATGTTTTTGTTTTTACAAATAAATGCACTGATCATTAGACATGCGCATAAACGGAAATTTCGCTGTTTTTTTCTTGTTGCTTTATAACTTATAACTTTCTTATTTTAATAAATCCGGTATTTTCTGATACGCATTCTTGAGACATCTGTTTATGAAGAAATTGCAGAGGTACTTAAATTTTCTTATTACGAACTATTTTCGAATTATTGGTAGAAATTTCCATTTTTCAAATACAAATAGTTGAAAATAAAATGCTATAGGTTGACAAAATGCTTTCCAGCTCTGAGATGTGTCGCCTAGAAGGCTTGTTTATTATACATAATTAGAGTTAATTTAATTTAGAATTGGGAGAGAAATAAAGAAATTAAAGGCTCTAAAAAATGTCCATATTCAGCCTCCTTCAATTCTGCAACCTCCCTTAAAAAAAAAACAAAAAAAAATATTGATGCGAAATGTCTAAAGAAATAAATTTTATGATTTTATATGCGTGAAATAGCAGTAAAATAAAGATTACTCGTATATTTTTTTCTCAAGTGCATTATAATATTCACATTTTGTTACTACATATACGATATAGAAGTTTGTTACTAATTCAATTATATAAATATTATTGTACAACGTACAATAATATATTAGTTGTTTCATATACCACTGGTGTAATAACCTACAAGGGCAGCTCTGACGAGTGACAGTTGTTATTGCGTGGTTCTGTAATATTTTATATTTTATTGTTTGCTTGAAGAAAAAATATAATGTCAATCGGAATTAAACATTCTTTTCGTGTTTCGTTCAATTTGCATAAGCCTTGGCTGACGCTTTGATCGCAATTCGCAAATATATAAAGACACAAAAATAATTTAATTATTTGAAATTGGTGCCTAAAACCCAAAAACTAAAAACGTGTGAATTGATATATTTTTGGGTAAAATTCAAACTAAATTTTTGAATGTCAAAGTACTGCGGTAAGATTATGCTCGTGTATCTTGCAAATAAAATAAACAAAAAGATCTGTTTTAAGAGAGGTTGGATTCAGGGGGTAGCATGCATATGGACAATTTTTTTTTAAATGTTCCTAAGCAATATTTTTAACTTTTTCTTAATTATACGCGGGGGCATTTTTTACCTTCATATCTGACTATATTCTGCGATAGAATTATTAAAAATGTTAATGAAAAATTTGAACTTTAATAATACCCTAAGATATATGTATATTTTTTTGTATATTAGTATACCAAACATTAATCTTGTTCAAAGAAACAGAACATCATTAATTAGTTGAATATGGTACTTTTGTTTAATTTTATTGATTATATAGCAGCCCAGTTCCCATGATCATAAAACTGTACATGTTATCTTGGACAATTTGTCTAAATTCTAAAAAAAATATAAATTTATCATATACCCAATAAAATGAAGTTCTTAATAGACAAATTATTTGGCGCTCTGCAACCACTTTCAAACTAATTATTTAATTTCGCAACATTTAAATTTCTCCTGTCGTCTGAATGCAATTACAGCACCAGACTAATTTGTCTGACAGTTCCTGATTCCTGTCTGATTGATGTCTGATTACAGGTGTGCATGTTTCTATCAGCGTTGTACCACACATTCAACTGTCGTTCAGAGCACGATTACCACAACTTCCTAACATTCGACCTCTTTGGCATCGCCTTAGCTCTCTATGCTGTCTATATCTCTGGGATATACTATGCGTATTGGTGTGATCAGGTAAGATGATGAATACTTTTATAGATAGTTGGTTTTGACTTTTATATTAAGACAACTTGTAAAACAATATAACCCGGAGACCTCTTCCAATTCATAGCAATATGTAACTATTGATATAGGATAACTCAGGGTTGTTATATTTTATCAAGAGATAGAGTTTTAAACAATAAATGTTGATATTATATTTCATTATGGTTTCTAAACAATGGTTATTACTATATCTCTGAAGCTGTGTTTCTATTTTGTAACATAGTCGTTGTTTTTCTATTGTGATTTTTGCTTTTGTCAGAAGATTCCAGATAATTTCTGTTCGTAACATAAAAATTGTTCAATAATTCCTTGTGTTTGTACATGTATGTACTCTAAAATAACTAATATTAAAATTTTATTTAATTAATTTAAATATTTTGAAAATATTGTAAAATAAATTGTTGAACTAACCATAATAATGAAAATATTGCTTTTAATTAATCAGATTTATATAAAAGAGACTAGACTCTATTTATTTAATAAATAATTCAGCTAATCTTCTTTTCTTTTTTTCAACCAATTATTATTTTTAATTTGTTCTCCAGATTTTTCGAAATTTCATATAGAGGAGTGTGATAACAAAAAAAAAAAATATTTATATATATATAGAATTAAAAACACAATACAGTTCAAAAAGAAAAAGCGTCAGCATTTAAATTTCTCACATTATCTCACAACGCCAAAAACTATGTCGAAAGTTTGAAGTTTGCAAACTTTGTGTTTTTGCGCAACGATAATAACTACTACTGAAAACTAAAATGATGACAAATTTTTAAGGTTATGTCGAAATACGAAAACTTTGACTATGTTAAAAGGCGCAAATTCTACTTTACTTAAATATAATGTGTATACACATATTGAAATAAATATGTGTCTACAATTAATAATATATTTACAACACTTCTTTGAATAAATTCCATTAGAGGTTACATGTATATGAAGACAAACATGTCTTATCAACTTGCTGTTTGAATTAGACTAGGGCTCTATACACCATTTCATCTTAGAAAATAGCAGATGGCACTGCATACACAATTAACATAATAGACACAAATTTAAAAACTTATTTAAAACTATGAAAAATATGTCACATATACAGTTAAATCAATATTTAATTTTATTGGAATTGAAACATACAAATAAATATTATGGTCAGCAGTAATTAAAATAGTTTTAATATAATAAGTAAAAATGTTATTATTGTATTATATGTCGAAAAATAATGTTTCATATTTTGATTTTCTTCTAATTTATTGACGTTACTAAATAGAGTTCTATACAAATACTTTGAATAGCTGTCAGATATGTAGGCTAAAATTTTCGACCAATCAATCAACTGCAAGGAAATTATAGCCTTGTTCCACGCCATTTCCTTAGATGAAATGGACTATAGTATTGTACATTTGAATAGGTCAATATCGTATATCTGTAAATGTAATATAAATTAGATGATCCCACAATAATTTTGTTCTCCTTTCATAGACAGATGGTTTTGACTTAGACTATGATTCTGCGGTAGAATATTGCAAATATGTAAAGGTCAGTATTTTGTATCACTTCAGAAATAATGTGCAATTGGTTTGTAATTATGTTTCGCACTAATAGATAGTTTACGGTTATTTATTAATTTAAATGTTTGTGTTGTATACAGCGTGTTTATACGTTCACCAAAATTGAAATTTCGAGAGTTATAAGACTACGAATTCGGTTAAAAAGTTTATACTATATTTATAAAATAGAAGAATGAATTATTTGTATCACAAATGCATGAAATGCTTGTTTAGCGCACTATTTTGAAAGTAAATATCCCTTGAAAAAACGAAGTGATATTCTGACACACTGAATAAAATTATGAATGGTATTTGGTTAACTTTAAAAAAACTTTAATTTCTTGTATTTGCACAACTAAATAGAATAGGATTTATGTTCATATAACATTTTTCCTAACATTACCTCGTACTTATTACCAAGAGGTACCTGACATAAGAGTTAAGAGAGTGTTTTCGTTGATTTAATAAATGGCCCAGGGTAGCACAAAAAACTGACTACCATAGAAAGTTTTGACTCTACTCCGTAGTGTACTCCTATTTAAAGAAAGACCTCTTGGTAAAAATGGCAGGAGATATACGCACTGTCGACGAATCAAACATTTATTAAACAATAACAAAATGCCTTTTATTACAATAATACTATGCTTCATTTAAAAGTTTAGCTCAAAGAGGTTCTTCGAAATTTTCACAAAAATATATATTTTGATGTCCACTAATTTCGATTTGACTACTTTTTCAATGACGTATCTATGGATGGATGAATGTATGGATAATTATTTATTTATTTTTTGAGAAAAATTGTATTAAAGTAAATTAAATCTAATAATAGATACCAAAAGACTTATAGTATATTAAGTATAAGAGACTGAACGAACCAAAGGCTCCAATTTTGTCGGACCAGTATGTAAAGTCAATTTATTTTTTTCACGATATGGTAGGAAACCCCACCGTTCTTCCCCCGAAATAGTGAGGAAAATGTGTGGTTCCTCTCTAGAGAGAAAAATATAGAAGTGTTACGAAAATGAATGTTATTTACAAAAAATATATTATACAAATTATAAATAAATTCCTAATTTTATTGAAAATCCTTATTTTAGTGATATATGTACTTTAAATATCTTACAAGTCTATCATATTTTTCTTTTTCTTATTAAATCACAATTTGACAACTTATTAAAGATATTTAAGATTGGTCCATTGGCAACACTACTACACCGTCTTGTGTCTGATAACCTAACTTTTAACGTATCAGTCTGTCAGTTGTGTTCTCAAAGTATATTTTAGGTCTGAGCAAATCGGTTTTAGAAACATGTCGTGAAAAAAATGTTGTGTCTAACAGGAGAGGAAAGTTCTTCTTCCACTCTCGTTCGAAATGCCTCACTCGCTGCGCTCATGAGGCAAACTTCGAACTTGGGGGAAAAAAGAAGCGCTTTCTTCTCTAGTTTGACAAATAACTATTGAATATGAAATCAACTGTTAAACAAACTTTCAAATAGAAGATTTAAGTAGGAGGAGAGTGTTTTACATTTATCTATATGTGGTGGGAGACTCAATTTTTGAGCTTCTTTGATTAATAAATTCCATATAACCAGGACAAATTAGAATAATAACGCATTGCAATAAATACGCCTAAGGTTACATTATTTGTCTAATTTCGCTATAGCTGTAAAACTAACTATTGATGTTTAGTGAACTCACCTGCGGAAATAGATAAACCGCAATATTGTGAAAGTATATAGACGTAGCGGAAATAATTTTATATGCTATTCTGTAACGCAATTTAATTTCAGTGATTGAGATAGTTGAAAAGTAATTTCAGGATGAGAGTGTTTTAAAAGTGAAAATTTTCTCTCGTACCTTCATGTATTTATTTATTATTTTATACTTTATTAACTCGTACTTCAAGTGATACTAATCAGCATGTATTGCAATTAATAATAAATTGTGAAAGCTCTTCTGTTAATATTAAAAGTTATATGGTTCATACAAATTAAGGACATTTTGATGACATCTTTTGATAACATTTAATTAATAATAACCGCACTTCTATGGATTAATAAAATGAAAATAATTATGGAAGATCACACACTTAACGAAACTTTCTATTAACAAATGATGAACGCTTATAAATTGTATTTTATAGAATGTAATACTCGGTAATTACCATTTCATCAAATATAAATCACAATTGATTATTTTGTTCTATTTGCCCGTATGTAGGGCTAAGTCAACTTTATTCAAATTGTATTTACTTCTTTATGATAAGAATTAGATACAAATCAATCAATGCAAATTTATGGGTTTGTGTCAATTTAGGTATTATATTTGGCCTTTTGCCATATTGATTTTGTAATTCTCTTGTCTGTTCTATACTAAAATATGCACAATTGACAATTAAAGTATGCTGAATCATTTGCAATAAATGGACATTTAATTTCTTATACATGTTATGAGGAAGCATAGGCTCATGAAATAAAATTAGATATTTCAGGAAATACATTTTTTAAGGTCCCCTGAATCAGTTTTGATCATTTTCTCAATGACGTCTGTATGGATGGATGTGTGTCCATTCTTGAACAAGAAAATATATAGGTGCTCTATTAATAACAGTGCGTAGAACTGAACAACAATTGTGAAAAAAGTAAAATGTGTCAAGTTTGTCAGTTAAATTTATTTACTTGTGGTCGTCATATAATATTGTTGTACGGCATCAGATATGACAAATTATAGTTATTTATTTAACTAGGCATTAAAATACCAGATTTACAGCAGAGGCTGCCGTTTCATTGACGAGGCGAAGCCGATGCAATGAATGCTGCCGTATTGTATTATATTACAAATTTGTCAGCACACAATAACTTATCCTCCGTGTGTTTGTGTGCAGGACTGGGGCAACTTCTACATGCTAACAGTGACAGTGATCTTCATCATGGCAATGATCATCCAGATCCCGCGACTGAACGTGGACAGCAACGTGAAGATGATCGTGTTCGTGGGCTGGGCGCTGTACGGCGTCGTGCCCACAGCGCACTGGCACATGCTCATGGGGGGATTTAAGAACCCGCTTGTACAGGTAATTATACTCGTACACCTGGGCTATTTATATATGTAGTTCCTTGTTTACGTTTTACCTGAATGTAGGAAGAAAGTGGATGTGGTGAGTGACGTGTCAGTTATTTTTGGTAGATGTAAGTGGAGCAGCCGCAAGTGATATTTAGCTACATAATATTACAGACTAGATACCAAATAAATGTCTTCCTTGTAGATTATTCAATCGCAAACTTTGTTTTTCTGATTATATTAAAGCAAAAACTTTCAATTGTTAAAAATTGCACCTAATCCATTGAACAAATTAATTATTTTTATAATTTGCATTTCAGAACAAAATGAAAACTGTACAAATTCCAATTTTTTACATACGATAAATATGCAAAATATGCAACATTTTAAACTATTCTAAATATACGAAATACATTTTAATATTTATTAGAAGTAGGAATTATTTGCCAATAGTGATGTAAAATAAATTGTCAAAATCTATTATTTGCTATTTGAACTAAGTTGATGATAAGGAGAGCAAAAGATAGATAGAATTGTAATTTGTTGTAATCTTGTACCGTAAGTTTCAGATAAGGTTTAATATTCATTTTTCTGTCATTTATTTAACAATTAATTTTTTCACTAATATACAAGCTGTGTTGCATTCATTTTATTGGAAACAGTCCGGTAAAGTACATAGGTGGTATCCCTAGTAATTTATTAATAAAAGAAAAGTATTATGTAAAATTAGAGGCAGGTATGTTTCTATGATTTTCAATTTATATTCAAGTTATAGAATTGAATTTATTTTTATATATTCTTGTATATTTTTACCTATTCACTTTACAACATAAGTGTAACTATAAAAGTTGTTCAGAATTTAAAAACGCATAGTAAGAACCATTTGGTTAACAAAATATAAATATTTCACTATAAATCTATTAAATTAAAATTAATATTTATTAGAAAAATTGTAATACGGCCAGGAAAAATTAAACAAAAACAAAAAAATTTGTTATTTCATCGAACAGATTTGGTTTATTTCTTACACTGTTGTATTATTTTCTATAATTCGAAATAACTTTTGTAGTTAAATTTTTTTTGTAAAGTAAATAGATAAAAAGATACAGTAATATAAAAAATGGCCACATATACACCATATTTCATTTCTACATCCGGTACATAATTTTTAATCCAGGAAACTAAGTATTATTTGAAATTTTTGCGTGATAATTTGTACGTAAATATTCTTGTAAAATATTTGACGTCACGTCAATAAATTTAATTAAAAATTGAAAAATTCATAATATTATATTGTATGACGTAACTACAAAGTTATTCGTTGTACTTTTTATGCATTATATCTTTATTTTGTTAAATTTTTTTCTACCTAATTATATAATAGGAGTAATTATAATAATAATAATTGCTTTTTTAAATAGCGTAGCTAATACAAAACATTAATAATAGTAATTAATACCAAAAAAAAAAAACAGTAAAATGAAAGATTTAGGTTACCTGAACGGAAACATATGTTTAATATAACGAAAATATTTAGGAAAACATAGCATTTTCCATTTCGGCCAAAGTTACTCCATGGGGCGCAAGTTACACAATTTTACGGTATGTAGTGTATTATTGCAAAACATAATGGTTATTTTGCATATTTCATAGTAATTATTTTTAATTCGGGAAATATGGGAAGCAAACAAAATCTCTCAAGAAACAAAAATTAGACTGTTCAAGACAAATGTAAAAAGTATACTACTATATGGTGCGGAGACCTGGAATATAAACTCAGTAAATGTGAAAAAGCTACAAACATTCATAAACAAGTGTCTGAGAATAATATGTGGCATATTCTGGCCAAAAACTATATCAAACGAAGAATTATGGAATATCACAGAAGAGGAAAATATTGAGATAACAATTAAAAGATTGAAATGGAAATAGATAGGCCACACACTAAACAAAACACAAGACGATTTAACTAGACAAGCCCTAGATTTTAATATAAGCGGTAGCAGAAGGGTGGGTAGACAGACTCTTGGAAACGAAGCATACAAAGGGATCTAAAGAAAATAAATTTATCGTGGAATGAAATAAAGAAAATAGCAACAAACAGAAAAAATTGGAAAGAACTAATAGAAAAAATAATCACACCGGAAAAACAGACATAGATATGACAATGAAATTATCCTATACGAAAAAAGAAAAAGAAGAAAAGGAAGGAAAGATGCGCAGAGTTAGCAACTCGGCCATTACAAAAAAGCTGTAGAAACGCCGAAATGCGCCTTATGCTCCACCGGGAGCCACATGAAGAAGAAGAAGAAGAATTTTTAATTCGATTACGATTATGGTTGGTTTATACTAGATTTAATATATAAATTTAGATTTTAAATTTACAATTTATTTTCCTGGTTCATAATGAATTTACTAAATATATAATCTACTAATCAGGATTAGGCTTTAAAAGTAATCTGAACTTGTCAACTTACTGTTATATGTGACGTCCCTCAATGATTATAAATTTATATCATTTTAAATCTTAAAATGTAAAAATTCAGCTTAAACCAATAAACGTATTTATATACAACACACATCATCGCGAAACTATTAAAATCGTATTCTAGGGACCCTAAAACATGCTCATCCACTGAAAATTCATTACCAATTTTTAGCATTATACCTTTACCTCCCTTACAGAATGTGGCGGGAGGTAAAAACAGTACGGCTGCCAAATGCTGATGGTTACTATAACAACGCGATAACAGCGTTTCGAATTGTAATGGAGAAAGCTGCTTCACCATCGGCATCGCTTGCTAACGCACTCTCCTTTATATTCTTTCCTTTAAGAACTTTGAACATAGATCATTTAATAGAATGGATATCAAAATGTAAATCTAATCATGAGATACCTACATTTTAAGAATGGAACTGATGATTTCATATTCCACGAATCTATTAATATTAATCCTTAATTATTTTTTTACGGTATTCTTTTTCCCAGGTGCTGCTACCACGCGTGCTAGGCATGTACACCATCAGCGGAACCGCCTTCTTGATCTACCTCACCAAGGTACCCGAGCGGTTCTTCCCAGGACATTGCGACTTCCTGGGGCACTCGCACCAATGGTGGCATCTCTTCATCTTGCTCGCGCTGTACTACTGGCATAACTCAGGCATGATCTACGTCCAGTATCGCATGAACCATGCTTGCTTGACCAACATGAATATTCTGTGATTGTGATATGTTAGCGAGGTAGCGTATGTTATTTATTAGTGAAAGGAGGGAGAGATAGGTAATGTCTAATATTTTTTAACAAATGGAAATTATTTTTTGACAATGATGTAAGTGAAAACTAAAAATTTATCAGATTTGTATTTTTTATGGATAATAAAATATAACATATCATTTAATCCCTCTGTTCTAAGTGTGGTATACTCAAAATTTGAGATTTTGCAACTTGAAATTCAAATGAATGTAATTAAGGTAAATTATGCAGCAATATTTTTATTTTGTTGATTAATACTCACGCTATGGCCTTGCTTGTACATAATAATTAATAGTTTTTGGTTTGTTCCATCAATTAATTGTTTTAATTGAAATTTATGCTTTCATTATAATTTCAGAATTTTTTTTTCTTAGGTTAGGTTTAGATTTAGACATTTTAATTTGAAAAATATAAAATATGTGTATAAGTACCTTAATTGGTTTATGCTGGATTTACAAATTTTAAGATTTAAAATTTACAGATTAAGTATGACGATATTTCATGTAAAATCAACCAGTCACAACTTGATTGGTAAAGAAAAAAAAACTGATAGCCCACACATAACCTCCCGCTCAATACAACTCTTAAACGATACTAAATAGTATATGATGATACAGAAACATACCTTTTTATTTGTTTCTTTTCTAATTATATTTGAGAAATTTTATTTTCTTTCGTATATTTCGTATTTAATTTTTTGCCATTTATTTTCACTAAGAAGACAGCTTCACAATCACGTCACATTTCGTAAATACACAAAATATTATTTTTTGGATTTATAGTATTTGAGTTATGCGAGACGAAAGAAGAACATTATATATAAAACCAAATTGACAAGTTATTTTTTTATATGACAAAAATTTGAAGCCTAGTTCTGATTGGCAGATTATAAATTTAAGGAAGTTAATTCGCAAAATTTAAAGTCTAAATTTGAAAATTAAATCCAGTATTAACTAATCATGTTTACAACGCAATTGGTTTGAATTAATTCTTAATAATTTTAGCGAATATTTAAAATAACAATAATATTAAAATTAAATAAAATATACGCTAGTACATTTGTTGCACTTTAGACGCTATAATCAGAACATTTTTACTGAAATATATAGGTACCATAATTTGAAACAGAGGGAATATATTTAATTACCAACATAGGTTAGGTTTAAACAGTTATTGTTGAATATTGTATGAATAAATATAATGATGGTTTTATATTTCTATATTATTATTTGTTGTGCCTTTTGTCTTTTCAAATGCTGAAATAATATCTATAGTGTGTTTTGAACAAAACATAAATTCGTTTCAGACAAAACTCAGCTGAATATAATAATTTTAAGTTCTTCAATTGTGTCTTTTACTTTTATTTTATCTAAGAGTAATTCAATATGCACGGTGGAAATTGAAAGTGTAACTAAAAGCAAAAAGCAAGACCGGACTCCGAAACACAATTTTTTTGGGTCCCTCCTGTAATTAAAAATTGAATTTTTATCTTTTCAAATACAATAAGCAAAATATATGTACGACAAAGAGAAAAAATCACTTACAAATTTAAAAATATACCGAATGTCTAATTTTTTTTTTTTGAGCTATAGGAAATACAATGTGAATATTTTAATTTCGCTCTAAGTTTTTACCTATTAATTTTAGAGCAAAAATGTACATAGCAAAAATATTCAGAATTAAAAACTACACCAAATGAGGCAAATTTATTGATGCGATACATTTCTGTCATGAGATAAACGTGAAATAAAATTTATAATTTTTAGCTATTTCCAGAGTGCAATGGTAAACAAAACATGCAACAGTCATATTGCTTGAATTTAACAGATGACATTTGGTAGAGTTTTAATGATTATTGACTTGTTTAAATTATTTCTCAGTAACCATGGGCACATTATCATTTGAAATAAAATTGAAATAAATTTGAACGGCAACTTGTTTTTAAGATGTATTTTGTTATTAAGAGAATGTCAATAATGTGTACAACAAGAAAAAAATCTGATGTGGCCAGCACATAACCTCCCGCCCAATACTATTAAACGGTAAAAATAGTATTTGATTATACAGAAACATACCTTCTTATTTGTTTATTTTCTATTTATATTTGAGAATTTTAATTTTCTTTCGTATATTTATTTAATTTTTTGACATATATTTCACTAAGAAAACAGCTTCACAATGACATGTGTCACATTTCGCAAAAAATTGAAAATTTTTCCATGGTGTACTAGGAATGCAAGATTTGTGAAATCTAATTTCTTTATATTTTATTATCTCTAAATCTAATGAAAATTAATAAAATTAGTATAATCAAAACACATGTAAAATTAAATATTCTTCAACTTTCAAAATAACATAAATTGTTGAGAAAGGAAATTTAACCGTTTTTCACGAAAAACTGTTAAGGGCTTCAAGTAAACTGCTACTTCCGGTTGACTAATTTTATCCAAAATCTAATCAGCTCTTCATTTAAATATAAGAAGCAATAATTCACAAAATTGTATTTTTTGATATTATAGTATTTGAGTTATGCGAGACGAAAAAATTGCCACAGACTACACACACATACACACACATACATACATACATACATACATACATACATACAGACATCATCGCGAAAATAGTAAAATCGTATTGTAGGGACCCTAAAACGTGCTTATTCATTGAAAACTCACTACCCAATTTTTTGGCCAAAAACAATACCTCCCTTACCTAGAGGTAGGCGGGAGGTAAAAAAGATAAATACCTGTTCCTTTTATGTTACTTAATTTTTATAAATTTCCTAAATTAAATGTTGTCCAACTAGCCAGCAAGTATTCCCAAATTTAAATTTAAAACAGAATTCTACAGTTTACCACGTCTGCTAATTAATTGATTCAACTTTAATTTGCAAATTTGCTGTATCTTTCCTGTTATTGAGTGAAAATTTTATTAAGAAAGACATTATTTTGGGTTTTCTGGCTATACGTTTAATTTCCTCCATACCTTATGAACCATCCTGTAATAAATTTTTTTTCTTCATAAAAGTACCTTGTTATGTATTTGTATTCAACAAGCAGAAGTTCAATATTGTCGCCGTCGGCGTAAAAGTGTCTCTTTGGCAACACATTTACTCCGGCGGCGGACAATGTAAAATATCATGCATAATAGTAAGGTTGTAATTCAATAATTTGACAATTGAGAATAAAACAAATAAACAAAAATTACATATACTGTGGCAACTAGAAATACTGGATACGGCAGAATATTTGTTAGAGTTTTGAGCATTTTTAAATGTTTTAATGTCTATTTTCTATGTTTGAAGAAAAAATAACGTGTTATTCGGAATAAATGTGACTTTGTATGCTTCGCATGTAATTGTCCGACTCGCTTCGCTCGTCGTTTAAACTTACATGCTCAGCACCCAAAGTATCACATTTACTCCTAATAACACAATATACTATTGTTGAATATTTTTTGTATACGACATACAATAAAGCTGGTAGTGGTTACTTTAATTAATGATAATAGCGAATTACTAACTACAAGTTAACTAAATAATGAGTGTCTCATGTTTCTAAACTATTTTGCATCAAATTCTTCAACAAAACTTTCAAAAATGCAATTTTTTAATATTTTACTTAAAGCATTTTTCCGTAAAATAATTTATAAACATTTCACAGCAGAAAAATAGTCACTTGCTAGTCAACAATAAATTCTACATTCTAGTTTTTATGGTTAGTATTACCTCAATGGTCTCATTAACATAATGTTTTGTTAAAAATGTAATTTAGATACTGGAACTATGATTACGGTATATATTCCTTAATTAATGCTGAAACATTCATTTTACTTGTTGATGTTGTTTGGTTTTTTGAATATTTTCCTTTTGGTATCACTAAAATATAATAATTAGTATTTTGCAATATTGTGTTGGGCTTTAAAATTATCAAGAGATGGCGCTGATCACAATTCGAGAAACGTACATGGCAAATTTCACGTAGATGGGAAGCGGATTAACTACTATGGTCATATGCCACTTGTCAAATTTATTTTGTATGATATCTTATGATGGCGAATGCGTGCTTTAGTATTGGTTTTTATTGGCAGCAGAACTGTTGCCATGCACATTGCAAATTATCCTGTTTTTAAAAGTTGTTTTTTTTTGGGGAAAATTCAATCTTAACCTATAATCTAGAAATACAATGTACCTTTCATTTTTACATCTTATTTAAATAATATAGGGTTTTCCAATTTGGGCGGGTCGATGTTGGTAGCCTGTGGTTGCCATGTTGTTTTGGTGGCGCCTATCTAATCTGTTGTATATTATTCTGTCACTGATGCCAAATCACCATGGCAAGTTACACGACTGAGCAACACGTCTTAAACTGGGCTTCGGAGCGTTTGGAAGAGGACACTAATTTTGGCCGAAGAAACATATTCAGCGATGAGGCGCATTTTTTGATGAATTGCTATGTTAACAAGCAAAATTACCATATATGGGACGACAACAGCCCACATAAGGTTTACCAAGTGGCTATGCATCCACAAAAAGTTACTGTTTGCTGCGGATTTTAGGCCGGCGGCGTCATTGGCTCGTACTTTACAGAAAACGATGTTGGTGAGACCATCACCGTCAACGGCGAACTCTACAGAACGACGATAACCGATTTATTTTGGCCCAAATTGAACGATATGGACGTAGACGACATGCGGTTCCAGCACGACGAACCGACGTGCCACACAGCGGAGGCCCGGTGGACAATCTGTATAAACGATTTGAGGGTATGGTTATCTCTCACAGAGGTGAAGTAAATTGGCCACCAAGATCATACGATTTGACTCCTGCAGACTTTTTTTGTGGGGTTTCCTGAAGTCGCAAGTCAATACCAATAAGCCGCAGTCGACCGATATCCTTAAAGTCAATATAACCAAGGCCATCGCTCAAATTCAGCCGGATCTATGCGGAGAGTCTTTAAAAATTGGACCACTCGGATCAGTGAAACCGTGAGGAAACGCGGCGGAAATTTGAACACTGATATATTCCATACAAAATGGCATACATGGGCCTTTCAAATAAAAAAAGAATTTCGTTAATACCTCACACACAACTTGTTTTATTCCATTTGAAAATCGACCCGCCCTTATTGGAAAACCCTATACTAGGTTTGTTCCAAGTGGTTATTTCTGACAAGTTTGTGACAATTTCACTACGCGTGCGATAAATGTAAACAAGTTAACTTTGAAACATAAGCTTCTTTTTTTTTTATGGAGCGAAAAATGTATGAATTTCTTTATTTTTATGTATATTTAGGGTTAGCTGTCAAAACAAAAAATGAGTATGCACATGCGCTACACTCCATTCGCCCTTACAGTGTATGTTTCTAACTCAACTTGTTTATATTTATCGCAGGCGCAGTGAAATTGTTACAAACTTGTCAGAAATAACCTAAGAAACCTACTGCTTAATCAAATGTTATACTTACATTGGAATACTCCTAAAATCACCACTGTTGTTATTAATTTTAAAAAATAATAATTAATTTCAAAATACAATGAAATTTTTGTATCTTACTTTTAGTTCAGATTTCTACCACTATTTAGCGTTCGAATCGAACTTAATAGTTATTTAATTTACAAGTGGGCAATGTAAGGAATTACCCACGAGAGAAATTTTAGCACACGAAGCCGAAGGCTACATTACATGTAGGTAAGCACGCGTGAAGTAAGCTTCTTAAAGAATGCGAAAAATGAATATTTATAAATATCACTGACAGATCTGCGAATGCAGAGCGGCATATCCAAAATATCGCATGAATATATTTATTATTATATTATGTATGGGATGGAAAATGTATAATTGCTCCTTAAAAAAAATTATTTCAAAATGTAAATCAGGAAAGTAAGCCTACTTTTTAAAAATAATTTTCATGGAAAATTATAAATACAATGTTTTTCAAGTTGAACATTTATTATTTGTTTCATTACATACAAATATACGATATAGATTTAAGTATATTAAATGTAGGTATAACTCATAAATACAGTTATTTGTATACCAAGGCCGCGAAATCACTCTTTTGCGTACCGAGAGAAAAATAGTCGGCGAGGTCGAGTCCGGCCGAATTAGGATAATTTCAAGGGTGATAAAGGATTTCGCGGACAAGGTGTACACACTATTTTTTGTGTAACCGTAAAAAATATTAATTACAAATTTTAAAGAGTTTTATTGTAAATAGAAAGTGGCTATGGTATTGACATTTGATAAATAAAGCAAGTAATTTTTTAAGAAACAATCAGCAGCAATAATAATACTACTACTACAAAGAAAATAAACTAATAATACTCGTTATGAGGGCCTACGCAACATTAGAATAAAGGTCACTCAAATGATTAGGCGCTAGTTCAAAGTGTTCTTTTAATATTTTGTATACAAAGTTCTCAGAGATATTATTATTAATTTGTGATTATAAATGTTTTAATAAATATAAAACTAATGGTATTTTTTTATTTTCGTTATAGTTACTTGCACAGATATTACGTGAGACCTATAGTAAAATACATTAATAATAAATAGGTGTTTTATTTGACTTTATTGATTGAGTAAGATAATTCAAAAATAAAATTTCGAAAGTCACCGTTGGACATATGCGATTGTAGTGCCATCTGTTTCTTAGTAGCTGTACCACGTATGAATACGTCAATAATTGACCACATGTTGCTTCAGTACAGACACTGTGTGCCAGATGACACGGTTTGTATTTTCTAATGATTTTGTGTATATATTTATAGATAAATGCTAATTTATATCATCTATTGTAAATAACATTAAGCAATTTATTTTCAATGCACTGTCTCTGTCCCTAATTTTAATTAAATCAATACTTGCCATTATTTGATGTTGTTTTCTATATAAAAAATTTGTAGCTTCATTTAAAAATTGTATTTCGTACTGTAAAATATATTATTTTGCTTTGCATAGAGATACCGTTAGAATTATCTATTTATGTTCACATTTTCCATTCTTTTTTTTTTTTTTTAGTATTGAGAGTTTGTGAAAATGATAATTTTTTCATGATTATCATAGAAATCCAAATCTATTATTTTTGTCAGAAAACCCCATTTTAATTTGCTTCTTACTAATTCTCTGTTGCCACTATAAGAACTAAAAATTTGGTATGGGCACCACACTACTTTCTTATACAAATAAAACCATCTGAAAACGTATGACTATGTTTTGACAATTATTTGATATATAAACCTGTTTAATTTTTTGTTCACATTGTAACTATGAATATATTTTAAAATAGAAATCAATTAATATCTTGTCTTCAATAATACAAATATTACTTTTAGAATATTTCACAAGACACATATTTTTGACACTTATTCACAATTATTTGACACGTTTGACAGATAGATTTTTGTTTCCATTGTAACTAAGATTATTGAAATATACTCTTAAGTATGTAATTTAGTTTTTCATTTGAAACTTTTTCTCACAGCTGATTTAATTTTTGAAAAAATTGGAATTTATTGTTTTATGTGTCGAGTAAACTTCCTCTTCCGGTTTTTCAATTTCATTCAAAATCAACTCAGCTTTTCATCTTTTCGTGAAACTTATAAATTCCAAGTTTCGTTAACATCCATACATCCATCCATCCATCCTCAGACGCAGATATCATTGAGAAATTGGTCTTAACGGATTCAGTGGATATCAAAATATGTATTTCCGCAAAAATCTCGTTAGCGACTTTTTTCCTGATTCCAATACTTCCTTATACTTTGTATAAGAAAGTAAAAATTAATGTGGAGCTTCAAACTGAAGATATAGTGATCCACTGATCCACAGTTCGATACGTTATCAGTATCACGTATCTATTTACCCTATCTAATAATACTTTGTAAATTTAATAATTGTGTATTAAGGAACGATTTCTATTTATCTTTTTATTTTGTGAAAAGAGAATTCGAAGAAACAAATTTACTAGTATGAAATGTGTTCTTCAAGCCATAGTTTCAATTTTGCGCCTCTTTTGCTTCAAAAAATCGTTCTTTCAAAAGGGTATAGCCGGATAAGCATACAAAATCTGCCCCCAGTGATTTTTAAAAATCCATGCGGCTGATCGATTTCTAATTAAAAATAAAAATTTTCCTGAAAATTTCAGCTTTTAAATCCAAAGAGTTACGTCATAATTAAAGAATACGTTTTTTCAGTTTTTATTTTATTGGAACTATTCGACTGAATATTTTTTAACAAGAATTTTTTTAGTAAGAATAGTTAATAAGGGACGTTAACACGTAATTTTTGTTGCAAGTTTTAACCATTACTTTTTTTTAATTTTAAAGTTTTTATCTTTTTTTTTAAATAAGTTCCTTCAGGGTGTCACTCACGATTTTTTCACTGAATACTCCTTTCTTACTCTTCTTTACTCAATAAAATTTTCAATTTGATCCATTTGGTGCAACATAGTCAAAAAAAAAAAAAAATCGATTTTACTATTACACTCCAATATATAAAAAACATACCAAATATTCTAAAACTACAAGTACATTACTACTACTACATTAACTCTAAAACACACCGTTTTTCATTGATTAATGAACCAGATACGAATAAAATCTCTGGCATTAACCGATATTGTTGTGATTGTGGTAACGGTAGGAGCACTGTCGTGAACTGCTCTTAAATTGCAGTTATTTAATTATCTTTTTTACGCTCGATATTTGGCTAAAATAATATGACCTGCTGAGATATTAAGTCGTTTGGTTTACGGATGAAAAATTTATCGTAGTAGTGAATGAAGATATTGGACGAGGATAAACTGACGTTATTTAAAACAATCTTAACATAGAGTTTCTCTTATTGTAATTAGTTAATTTTATCTCATTAAAGAAAAATTGATAAGAACTTTTATTGAGCCATATTAATATTTTAATATAACTTATAAATTTGGAAATATTTTTCGATTATATTAACACTGAATAATTATTCCCAAAATCGATTTTTTTCAAATTTTTTTCGAATGGTTTCACTATTTTCTGGTAAATTTTTTTTTTAATCTCATATAATCTTTTCATATTACTGAAAATAATTATTCAGTGTTAATATAATGAGTTAGGTCTATGATAATATATAATAGCTATAATGTGCGAGCAGTACCCGAAAGTGCACCTGCCGTTACCACAATCACAACAATATCGGCTAATGCCAGAGATTTTATTGGTATCTACTTGATTAATCAATGAAACAACGGTATGTTTTTGAGTTAATGTAGTAGTTGTGGCAATTTTTTCGTCTCGCATAACTCAAATACTATAACACCAAAAAATAAAATTTTGTGAATAATTGCTTCTTATATTTAAATGAAGAGCTGATTAGATTTTGGATAAAATTGGTCAACCGGAAGTAGCAGTTTACTTGAAGCCCTTAACAGTTTTTCGTGATAGACTTTTGTGCGAGTTTTTGCCCCTAATATATAATTTTGTCAATTATTTATGTCCTATTTAAATATATGAAATATAGTAAAATCCTATTGTGCATACAATTATATAAAACAGACTACAAAACACGGTTTTTCATTCGACAGGTAAATATGTCACTTTTAGGTTAGAACGCTGTATTAGTTTTCCGAAAAATGTGGAATTAAGCAAGAAATTGATATTAGTTATAAAATTTTTTAACCTAATGAAAGTACATGAATTTGTGGGAAACATTTTCTTGATTTTTATATACATGAATTTAATAAAAGAGAGATAGTCATATCTAAAATTACGTTGGAAGAATAACAGCTCATTCATACCAGGTGACGAGTGGATTAAAAATGTGCTGTTCTTCTCCCACTGCGTAACTATCTCTTTCTTATGTTGCTTACAGATTACTGTATTAAAAGCATAGGCAACGCTCCGTCCATATATATTATTAAATCTATGCTTGTTACAGTTCTGTGTTTGTTTTTAGGTTGAGATGTTTTGAAAGTCATGATGAGATGATATGTACTTTATATAGTAATATTTGATTGTGACAATTTCAATCAGTCCGCACATCATCAGTGGCAGCATTTATTCGTCATCATCTTTCACTTCACCTCTTCTTATGCTTGGGTGTAACCCACCCCCTCCTCGCGCAGCCCTCGGCGCGTGCTACGTGCTATATACCTCAGCGACTTGATCCATTGATCCCGCAACTTGTGCTGCTAAGTTTGACTGGATTTGCTGGCTCACGGGTTTCCTTAATAATTCTTCTTTATTACCTCACCCGCCGCGGCTGCTACAGAGCTACGTACACACACACCGAGCAGCGAGCGCTTCGTTCACTCGTCCGTTACTTTACGCTTTACGTCGCCTGGAACCCGGAGCCCCGGACCCGTTACCCCGTTAACCTTACGTTGTGTTACCGTTGCGTTATGCCCGGACTGAATATGAGGAGGTTTATATGGTTATAGCAACGGTGAGTGGATGCTAATAAATTGAGGATGTTTGTGATTTGTTGTGGTTCATGGAAATTCATCAGAGTACTTTGATAAATATCGTATTCGTGGATTTTACTGCGGTGGTTCTGCAAACGCAGATCACGAAGTGTTGCTGTTTTGTTTTTATATACATGATACTCTTCATAACAGAGAATAAAGAATTTTATAATTCAACACGAAGACACTTAATAAAATAACATTTCTTGTTATATATAAATTGAATCAAGTGAAGTTTTGCTTCGTAAGCTTGAGAGGCGAGCATTCTACCCAATGTACTACAACTACCTGTTCTAAATAGTTTCGAGATATCGGTCAATTATTTAAAAAAATGTTTAGAATACACAGACTTTTATATGAAACTTAGAATTCATATCTGTCAAAAATAGGAGTTTCCATTTTTTAAAAATGGAGTTGGTGTTAATTTTTGTGATAACAGCGCCATCTATACATGTTTCAATAGCGTCATCTGTTATCCTCACCCTGAACCTGATAAGGTTCAATCTAAACATTTTTTTGGCCGATGCATACTTTTCGAAATGTTCGTGAAAGTAATTAAAAATGGAACAGCCTATACATAACCGTACTATTTCACATAAAATTCAATATATGTTGTTAATGTTGAAGAACATATCATCACAATTTACTGCTTTATAAATACTTTGTAAACATGTTTGAAACTATAACCATAATTGTACCAAACAACAATTTTTTTCATGTTTATACTCATCTGTGAAGCATATTAAAAATTATAAAGTGGTGGACTTAGTGAAGATTCTCTAATAATCATTCATCATTTTGGAGAACAAAATATTATGTTTTATTATCAAGACTTTATGGATTGTTATTACTAACAACTTATACCAACCTTCCGTATGGAACAAATTTTTCCAATTATACTCTCTATTAGTATTAACCTTGAAGTTGAGGAAAATTATTGTCGTTTAAATATTTGAATAAATTAGTGTAATAGTATATTCCACAACAAGTAATGGAATGGCACATATTCCACGCGAGCAAAAATTTGTAGTCCGAGCCGAAGGCGAGGGCTACGGTTTGCGAGTTTTATAATAAGATTTTGGAAATTATACAAAAAGTACAAATATAAAACTGTTGGAAACGTCAAACTCAAATAAATAAATAAAAACAAACAGACGTAACCATAGTAACTGAATCAAGATACTTCATATATCGCTGTAATATGTGGCTCTGATTCGTCGAAATGATTCCATACGCTGTGTATGGAATGATAGTCGTTCCAATACAGTTTTTAGTTGTAGAATGTGTAGTTTCCAAAACAGTGTTATAGAAAATATTGTTTGTTATAAACACAGAATAAAATATATTCTGTATTAATATTTCCATTCTTTAGAGCTCCGCACAACTTAAATTATTAATCATATTCAACTAACTATTGTATCTGTAACTTCTTTCGTCAACAATACTATCATTATACCGATTCCTATTCTACTGTTTCAATTCCTCCTTCAATTTCATTTCAAAGAAAGTGATTAAAACCTAAAATCCCAGGCAAGATATAATCAACATTTATTGAAAGGTCTTTCTAAAATTTAATTTAGCGTATTGTTCCACGTTGCGCATTTCGCATTAAGCAGACAACCAACAAGAGAAAGAACATCACCGCCACGAGACACCCTAACCATCGTCTCTTGCTTCTTGCAATTCACGTCACTTTAACTTGCGTTTTCCATAAGAATCTCTCAGGGTTGCGACCCCAGCTCTTTACTTTTATTCGAGCGCATAAACTGTGATCTATATTCATCAATCAGATGGCGTATGACACAGTGTCGTGACGTAAGCACGCGACACCAGAGCCATCTCTCTAATTATGCATACGTAAAGATTTCTCGGTTAATTTAGTCTCGTCGCAGTGCAAGCCCCTCACATTCTACCATACTGAAACATCTCAGCTGTAATGTCCTGGCGGGTTAGACTGTGAGGAGTTGCGAGAACCACTTCGGCGCCGTCGAGAATACCTTATTACCGGAGGTTAGACTGTGAGGGCCGGGGAAGGGAAGGAGGGACGTAAGCGAGCAGTCTAAACGGAGACAGAGGGCTCGTTGCTATGGATACCGTGGCGGTGGGAGGCGGTAGCAGAGGGGTCGGGCGCCATTTTGTCCCCGGCTCCGGGGCTCCGGGAGTAGAGACGGCTCCGGAGTTAGCGAGAACGCCACAAATTTATATCTGCCTCATCCGACGGCTCAGCCGAGATCATTACAAAAGCTCTCTACTCAATTGCGGATCTTGCGTGGAGTTTGATCTATTTGTCCCCGTGCTTATTTAGTTTACGGAATTCTTCCACTCACCAAGCGTCTATCCTGGCCCCCCGATGCCTCTTTCTCTTTTCACCTCGTTTGTCCACGATTATTTCTTTGACTTTAACAAGATTGTTTTTTATTTTAGTTTTATATCGGTGTATACCAACGATTTGTATCTACCAATAGTAATCAATTTCATATAAGTATATTTTTATGTTTTGTATTCATGTATAAACTACAATATTTATACATTGATATATAGGTTGAATCGTTAATTTATTATTGATCTTAACTTTGAGTTTGAGTTCTTAATTACATATTTATATTTTCTGACAAAAATTGAAAAATATTTTATTGATACATACATCGCTATCAAACATCAGATGAAATAATATTATTTTAAGATAAACTCATAATTAAAATTTTCTTAGAAATGGTAATATGATAATTGAGCTATTAAACATGTCAAAATTATTTTGAAAAATAGTTTCAAATAAAAAATACGGAAATCTAAATATTCTATCTCATATACTAAAAAATTGAAGAGTTTCCCTGAAAAGATTATATAGCCTTTATTTTCTTATTTTGTTAACTCCGATAAACAAAGCAGATTTAGGTCAGGGCGAACGTTATATTTTTTTATGAGATTCAGCTAAAATTTAAATAGTAATACTTTCTCAAACAAATCTCCTGAAGTTATATTTTCAAAATGTAATAATGTTACTGTTAATATTTGCAATAAGTTTTTGTTTCAATAATAATTGTTTTACATTTCCGCACTAGTGCGTAAATATACAACTTTTCGTAACTCTAATGATATGAATATTGAAATCAAAGACATTTTCAAACGGTAGTATAAAAAAGTATTTGTGACACTCATAATCCTATTAGGTATTTATTTAAATGCCAAATAATAATTCCGCCTTCATCTGTTTAGCAAACTATGGAATAAAAAATCCTTGGAATTTTATTGCCAACTGAATCACTGATCACAATTGATCACCTTATACAATAATTTTTATAGAAATATATCTATTGATAGTGTAATTTATATGTTATCAGTTGGTAATAATAATACTACTAGTATCTGCGCAGTGTTATCATAAACGTCAAATAGTCCAGGTCATCATTTCTTGCTTGCGAAAAGTAATTGTTAACAGTGTAATGTTTATGTATTATTTCTACACTTGTTGCACTAGACACTATTCTTCAACGAGCGTAATAACTACAACTCAACAAATTTCGTTTCATTTTCAATTGACAGGCCACATAAAAGCTGTACATAGTACATACACTGTACAGTACTTCAGTATCGCAGCAGTACTAAGCTTCCCTACATAACGACGACATCGGCTGCTGGTAGGCAACAGCAGCAGTGTTGTTGGTGGAAGCGCTTTTCTTTATATATTTTTTAGAAGCGGAATGAGATTCCACTTTATTGCTACCATAGCGGCCGGTATTCATTAGCGGTTCTCCGTTCGTGATACTCTTCGTACGCCCTGCGTAACGCTCTTCTGTACTCAGGAAGAAATGCAGGGGTGAAGAGGCCGGGAGGTTGTTTTGAAATATCTTGAAAGGTTGGAGGTTTTTTGTGAGAGTAATAAAAGATCGCGGATTCGATTTTCTAACGTTGTTCTCATTCTGGTTAAGAATTTAAAATACGGGCGCAAATCAAGATTCACAAGAAAAAATAACCTCGCTCATTTTAATATATTACGTCCGAAAGTTTTTGGTGTCAATTTCAAAAATTGTATACTATATCCTGCAAAGTGGGTCGTCAACTAACAATCAAACTCCTCTAAACATTCCTTCCACGGCCGTGTTCCGTGTTACAATTTTCCTAAATAATATAAATTTTATTTACTTGATATATCGTAAAATACTAACATTTAGGTAATCAAACGGGTCTCGTTGCTCTCATTTTCAAATTCTGAGCAACTCTTTTATTTCTATTTCTGTGGTTTTGCAAAAAAAACAGTTGTCACTTATTTATGTATTTTTCATTTGGTAAACCTGAAACGATGTTATGTCACATATGTTTTGCGTATATGGACAAAATAAATCAGTTAAGTGTCATTTTTGAGTAAAATCAGTAATATGCCATTTTTTGAAAAAAAAAAAAAACAGTTAAGTTCCCTTTAAAATGCACGTTAATAGTTATTTGTGTGTCTAGAGCAGAAAGTATTCTATTGCCGCTTGCGCATGGACATGCATAAGCGGCAAGGACACTTTCTGCTTGAGAAACACACACTATTTTTTCTTCGACCGATTCAATAATGATAAAAAAATGGATGAAAATATTATATTTGCCATTTTCTGTTTGAACTTTTATTCCGATGATTTTACAGTTAGCCATGTTAAACCGTTTTCAAGGTGATGGATACTGTTTCTGCTCGGTCATAGAAAAAGTATCTTATTTACAAATATTTAAGATAATGTGCCTGTGAAATATCTGATAAATTTTTTAATGTTTAAGCTATCTGTTATTAAAAATATTTAATATTTACTCAGATATTTCTTAAAAGTACCTAACTGAGATATTTAAAAGTATTTAAGATATTTAAAAGTATCTAAAATATTTAAAAGTATCTTACAGGCAGATTCATAAAAAGGGTATGCGCTAACTCTATTTTTATTATTACTCGTAACTTCATTTCCCGTTCTCATAACATAATTATTTTAACTAAGATGGTAATCAAGATCGGTAGCATAAAATTTGACATGTTTGAAAATATAATTAATTTAGAAACGAAGTTACAGATGATGAAAAAAATGAAGTTTTATGAATCTGCCTGTAAGATATTAAATAGTTATTTATGTATCAAGGGTCGTAAGTGGAGTTTTGTGGTCGAGGGTATAGTTTGTGGCCCGAGGTGCAGCCGAGGGCTACAAAATACACGAGACCATGAAAACACTTACGACACGCGATTCATATAATATTTTTCCGCCTATCAGGTCAATTTTCTATAAAAAAATAGTTATAATTTAATTCATTATCAATTTTATTTCGAAAATCATAGGAACCTATTTTACTTTGTTTCTCTTGTTGACATGGTTACTTAACTGTCAATCTTAAATAAATAAGAAAATTTCTTTTTCATTCTTTGTGATTTTTGCCTGATTATAAAACTAGGAGAAATGATTATAAATATAGAAGAATCAGCTAATGTAGCATCGTTAATACTATTACCGACAAAATCAAACAAAAGTATGAAACAACTTATGAAACTTTTAAAAATTGGTCTAAAATGTAAAACGTAAGTAATGTAAATGTATTACTAGCTTATTTTCTACTTACGCCCCTAGGGTTGCAATAAAAAAAATTACCACCCGGTGATTGCAAAATCAAACTTACAACCCAACCAAGGTAATAATATCATACTTACAATAGTGGTACGCGGAAAAAGTATCTTAAGTATTAATATTAGATACATTTAAGAAATATTTGCATCTTAAGATACTTAAATATAAAGTAGGTACTTAAGTATCTTTAACAAATATATGTAAGTATCTTAGAAAAGTATCTAGATAGATATTAAAAGTATCTTTCCCAGCTCTATTTTCAACCCACTTCTAAATTTGTTCCGGATAAATGTTTTAGACCAAAATTTTTGAATTTTGATTTGACAACATAACTAAATAATGTCTGTATTATTAACAAATAATCCCGCAGTAACTAAATCCAAAAATAAAAACAATAACAATATGAAAGTCCCTACATTCAGGTACCTCCAGAGGGTGGTGTTCACCCTCCACACAAAAGCACCCGAAGCCGGGTGTAGAATCTGAGTAGCATGCAAAGCCCTTAAGTCGGCCGCCGCAGAATAAGGCAAGTTAATTATGTGAATAGCGGGGTATTCTGTTCGTACGCAGCGGCATGAGGCTGGCGGCAGGCGGCAGGCAGCAGCGTGGCATACAGGCCCGCATTAAGACCGCGTTCATCACCATCCCACACCCCCAAGCCGCCCCTGTGTTATTTGAATTTAAATAGAGACTGAGATGTTACGGTTATGCTGGAATTTGCTCGGCCCGTGATGTTGACTGCAAATCTAATTTCTCTCGCTGGGGCTCGGCTGAGACACAGCGCTGCTGTATACTGTATAGGCTACAGGGTTGCTGTACGCTGTACGGTATACACCCTAGTTTATTGCTAATTGGATTCATAACACTCTTAAATTTTAATAAAAGTTTGGGAATTATTATACAATTTTAAATGAATGTGAGGGTGACAAAATACTAAAATACAAATAAGTCCGACTAAATTATTTTTAAGATAACTTTAGTAGAAATAAGCTAGAAATTATATGACAAAAAAAAAAATCTGATGTCGCAGCAATTTTTTATATAGAAAAAAATCTTAAATAAAAATAATATTATTCTACATTTAATTTTGTTGTTTCAAGACCTATAAAAGCTGCGAGGATTAGTTAAATTAGTGAAAAATTTCCATTTTAAAAGGCTGTAATAATGAGGTCCTTTGGCCGATAGTGTTAAAGCCCTATACACTGCATATTTTAACGTACGAAATCAGTTCAGTCGAGGTTCTATTCTACCGGTGGTAAGTGTGTCGTCTGTCGTTAAAATATTGCGATATCACATATTTTTAAATCACACTCGGGTGCTACAGGCCGACTACTTGGTCACCTTAACTGTAGTTCTGGCTGCATAGGGATCTCTCTGACTCCACTTTGGTTTCATTAGTAACAACGAAAGATCGTCGCAAAGATTGAGATTCTGGCTGCACCAGGACGAATTGGTCGCAAAGCAAGTACCACTGTATTTGAGGCCCTGGTCCTTCAAGGACTGTCGTGCCATAGGAAAAAGAAGAATGAGATATTTTTTTTTCCAACGAAATAATATTGTCCAGAAAAATCTATTCAATCGTTTTCTATCCAAAACACTTTTTTTTTTCAACCATATATAAATAAAATACATATAAATTTAACATACATTATTTTTATTTATTTAGTTACATTAAGGTATGAATCGAATCGAATAAGTAAATTAAAAAAAAAAAACTGTTTTCATTTAAAATTAGAACGTTGTATCCTATATAGGGTGTATTTTTAAATGGATCCAGTACATATTTCGCTTATTAATTTGACGTACTATTCAAATTTGTAAAAAAATATAGTACTTTCCATTTTAAATTTCAAAGGTGATATTAAATACTAGTAAACCGGAAATGATATCATGAATACACATCCGCTATCAATTATCTTATAAGTTGTATAAATCATGATATAAATAATTGCCCACGTTATTCCACACGACTATGTGGAGTATACAATTTTCAAGCTTTATTTAGAGTGTAAAGAAAATACACTTTTCAGTAGTGGTCGTAGAAAAGTATTTGTTTTAGCTCACTGCGCTAGGCGTGTAAAATAGAAATTGTTAATTTAACCAATGTCGTAGCCCTTATATAGTTTTCGAAATAGCATGTTAGAATGAAATATTTGGTTTCTAAGAAATATTGATCCTAGATTGTTTTCTCCAACTAATTCCGTTTCTTCCATGGCACGACAGTTCTAGTAGAGTTACCATATGGCATCCAACCACCCCAAAATATCCTCCTTTTGGTTTTGAATGATACTCAAAAATTACGAAAACTATAAGTAAGATGATTTAATTCCGTGCATTGAGTTCTGAAATACGAGTATATGTGGTGTCGATATTGATATACAACTCTGTGGTATTCTATTCAAAGTAACACAAAATCGAATAAGTTAATACGGGGCGCGGATGTGGTTGGATTGGAGTTGGATATCTTCAGGGCGTCTCGTATTAATTAAGCCTGACTAGAGAGAGATAACATCATGTTTATTAACGGTGACAATTATGTCATTAACAAATTACAAAAGCAGAAACAAAATATTGTTGCACAAAATGAAACAATGTTAATAGAAACAACAATATAACAATGACGATGGCTGGTGACGTCAGTTGGTGACGTCGACTGATGACGTCGGCTGGTGACGTCGACTGATGACGTCAGCTGGTGACGTCGACTGATGACGTCAGAGTGCCGTCGGATGGCGGCGTGGACTCGACGATGGCGGCTTGCTACGGTCGAGCAGCAGCTGAGGAAGGCGGCGGCGTGCGGCTTGATAACGTCGGCGTGGGACGTGGAGGACCTTCGCTCAGTGGATGTCTTCAGAACAACTGGGACTTCGCTACCAGTTGGTGGAGACAGAATCGTACGTGATTCTGTGGCGGCGAGAAGGTGATGACGTCGACTGGGGACGTGGAGGACCTTCTCTCATCGAAGATGTCTTCTACGGTGTAACCGGGACTTAGCCAGCGGTTGAAGATGTCTTCGGTTTCTTTAAAGGTGCAATCGGGACTTAGCCAGCGATTGTTGAATAGGTGCAACTGGGACTTAGCCAGCAGTTGTTGAAGATGTCTTCGTAAAGGTGCAATCGGGACTTAGCCAGCGATTGTTGAAGAGGTGCAACTGGGACTTAGCCAGCAGTTGTTGAAGATGTCTTCGTAAAGGTGCAATCGGGACTTAGCCAGCGATTGTGATGAGTGAGAGTCTGGAGCGACTCTGCCTGTAGCAGCAAATTCGTCTCCTTTTATACCCCTGGCTTGTGTGGACAGTGTACCGTTGTCATAGTTACTGCATACGCAAGCAATTGCTTAGCATTTCTTTCGCAGTTTCTGATTTTCACATTAGTTCGTGCAGCGGCGATAGATGGCAGGACGGGTACGTGCAACAGTGATTGCTATATGTAATTCGCGTAGCGGCGGTAGATGGCAGGACGGGTATGTGCAACAGCGATTGACAGATGTAGGGTGAAGTTTGTTCATTAAGATGGCGTCCGGTAACAATTCCCCGCTGGTTTGTTGAACAAACTTTACCCGTGATGATCTTCTTCCGGTTCGGAAATGTTGGGGTTCTCGAAAGTTGAAGGAGATCCCGGAGATGTAGCTGTACATGAAGGTGCTGGTCGAATCTTGTCTGCATCGATCCGTACAGTGTTTCCTTGCTTATCGAAAGCAAAATCTCGGCCATTGTAGATGCTGCGAATGGTGTAGGGTTCCAGCCATTTGGGAGCATAGCTAGCAAATGTACCTCTTGAAGCGTCGTAGACGGGGTGAGATCGAACCAGGACTTGGCGAGGAAGCAGTGAATTTGAATTAGAACTTGATCGCTTACTTCGTTCTGTGCTGTTTCTTCTTCCGGTCGTTGGCTTCGCTACAGGTCTTCTTAGAGGTGCGTCCGCATCTCTTCTTGACGGTGATCTCTGCCCAGGTAGTGCTGGTGACTTCATGTTTTCCCAGTTATATCGGTCCTCGATACTCAGCGATGATTGGTCGCGTCCTGGGTGTCTTGTGTTGGCATGAAGTTCGTGAAGTTTGCGCGGCTTGGCGCTGGCGTGGACGTACAATTTTTGCACGTTGCGTATTCTATTTGAATACGGCTGAGTCTTCAACGGGGTGGTGCTGAGACTTGGAGACATTAGCCTTTCTTGGCCGTTGTCTGGAGTGTTGACGTCATCCAGACGTCGTGGAAGCGACTTTCGAAGCTTGTTCCGTATTCTCCGCTTCTGCTTGATGGAGCGAGTGGGCGACACTTGTGTGGTGCTGAAGACGGCGGTGTGGTCTTGCAGCAGGCAGTGGAACTCGTCTCCATATCTCTTCGTGGACTTGGTGCTTCTCCAGTAGATGGTGTGTCGTTTCGTTGTACCAAAGTGGAGACAGCTTCCTTTGTAGTCCAGTACGGCGTGATTCTTTGTGAGCCAAGGTATGCCTAGTATGCAGCGTTCCGTTAGGTCAGGGCTCACATAAAACGCCGTTTGCATCGACGTATCAGCAACGGTGACATCAAGTTTAACATCTCCTGAGATAGTCATGGAAGAGTTGACGGCTGCGAGCGATACCTTCCTGAATCGGTGCTCGTACTTGTCCACCAGATCTTGGTGGATGAAGTTTTTGGCGGCTGCGGTGTCCAGTACCGCTTCTACGGCTTTATTATTTATAAAGACCGTGATGCGCGTTAATGAAGAGCTGGACGCGTTAATTTGTAGCGCTGGGGCGTCCTCCCAGCGAGTTTCTTGTTTCACGGCCTGATTGCCGGAAGGTTTATGTTGAGACGGTGTGTTACGTGACTCTCGTAACTTAGGGCAGTCTCTGTAGAAGTGGTGCGCGTTGCAATGATGGCACCAAGGTTGGAATGACTTCTGCGGCATCTTCGTGTTGGTTGCTGGAGGTTTCACTTCTTTCTTCACATCGATCTTGATGTCCTGGTCCAGTAGGGCCAGAAGAGAAATAAGTTTATTGAACGACGTAGGCGTGTTGATTCTCAGCAGCTGTCTAAACTGCGGTTGCAGCAACTCCACGACGGAGTGAACGGAGGCTTCTTCGGGTAGCAGGCCATCCAGATGTCGCATACGGATCCACATCGCGTATTTAACGCGAGCGAATAAATTTGCGGGCTCAGCTTTCTGTTTTGTGCCAAAGAAAGCTTGGCGGAGCGCTGTTTGTTTGGCAACGCTGTTGAAATGAGCCGTGAAGGCCTCTTTGAACTGCTGCCATGTGGTGTACAGCTGCAGTAGAGGTGATGCCCAGTCGCGGGCCTCGCCGTTGAGTCGGTCAGCGACAAGGTGGACGTAGTCATCTTGGTGATAATTCTGATCTTGCAGAATATCTTCTGTACGTTGAAGGAATTGTACCGGACATTCGGTAATAGCACCACTGAACCGTGGTAGCTCTCTTGTTGGGCGCCAGCGGGTGTTTAGATTCTCCCGCAAGAAGGTGGTGATGTCTTCGGCACTTGGAGGCCGAACTTCTAGTTTTGTTGATGTCTCAGCACTGGGAGGTCGAGCTTCTGTTACGTTTGGTGTCTCGGTGCTCGGCGTTCCCTGCTTCGCTGTAGTGCTCGTCTCTCGTCGTTTCGGCATGGTGGGTCCAAGTTTTACAGCAACTTGTCGATGTCGAAGGCCCCACGTTGGTCGCGCCAAAATATAATACGGGGCGCGGATGTGGTTGGATTGGAGTTGGATATCTTCAGGGCGTCTCGTATTAATTAAGCCTGACTAGAGAGAGATAACATCATGTTTATTAACGGTGACAATTATGTCATTAACAAATTACAAAAGCAGAAACAAAATATTGTTGCACAAAATGAAACAATGTTAATAGAAACAACAATATAACAATGACGATGGCTGGTGACGTCAGTTGGTGACGTCGACTGATGACGTCGGCTGGTGACGTCGACTGATGACGTCAGCTGGTGACGTCGACTGATGACGTCAGAGTGCCGTCGGATGGCGGCGTGGACTCGACGATGGCGGCTTGCTACGGTCGAGCAGCAGCTGAGGAAGGCGGCGGCGTGCGGCTTGATAACGTCGGCGTGGGACGTGGAGGACCTTCGCTCAGTGGATGTCTTCAGAACAACTGGGACTTCGCTACCAGTTGGTGGAGACAGAATCGTACGTGATTCTGTGGCGGCGAGAAGGTGATGACGTCGACTGGGGACGTGGAGGACCTTCTCTCATCGAAGATGTCTTCTACGGTGTAACCGGGACTTAGCCAGCGGTTGAAGATGTCTTCGGTTTCTTTAAAGGTGCAATCGGGACTTAGCCAGCGATTGTTGAATAGGTGCAACTGGGACTTAGCCAGCAGTTGTTGAAGATGTCTTCGTAAAGGTGCAATCGGGACTTAGCCAGCGATTGTTGAAGAGGTGCAACTGGGACTTAGCCAGCAGTTGTTGAAGATGTCTTCGTAAAGGTGCAATCGGGACTTAGCCAGCGATTGTGATGAGTGAGAGTCTGGAGCGACTCTGCCTGTAGCAGCAAATTCGTCTCCTTTTATACCCCTGGCTTGTGTGGACAGTGTACCGTTGTCATAGTTACTGCATACGCAAGCAATTGCTTAGCATTTCTTTCGCAGTTTCTGATTTTCACATTAGTTCGTGCAGCGGCGATAGATGGCAGGACGGGTACGTGCAACAGTGATTGCTATATGTAATTCGCGTAGCGGCGGTAGATGGCAGGACGGGTATGTGCAACAGCGATTGACAGATGTAGGGTGAAGTTTGTTCATTAAGATGGCGTCCGGTAACAAAGTAAATAAAAATAGTTTGCTATAATAACCACGTTTAAGTATTTTATTCTGTAGATTTAATTTAAGCGAAGAATATATTCGTCATTTCCATTTTACCAACCTTGAATAGCGCTAACCGACGTTTAAATCGACTGTTATAATAATCCAGCTTATTTTGATGGGATAACTATTTTACTGCTATGTTTTTTTTTTTGTAAAATCACTTTATTTGGTAAGTATTTCTTACATTTTAATAGAGTATTGAATTTATACTTATTTTAAATACCTAGTATTATATTGACATCATAAATACAAGAGTACAGGTTATAAACATGGGTTATAAATGTTTTTCGAATGTAACAAACATGTTCTCTTATTTTAGGACAATGCCATCCAACTCATGTTTATTGAGCAGTAATGATTCAAATTTCTCATCTGATGAGTGTATCAGCCAGTGATGATGAAATTGTTATATACTCGAGACCACGAATCACCAGAAATAAAAATAATGTGTTTGAAATGTTTGATAATTGATTTTAAGATGCCCTTTGGGTTTTCTAAAAGAAATATTGAAATTATTAGGACCACGAATTCGAAAGGAATCTATATTTTTTTATTCTGCACTATATGCATATATTTCTCGATAATATTAAATAATTCTTCTTTCTCTTAATTTCTTCCTTTGTTTCTTCTTGTCTTTGCGACATTCATTTTGTCTTAATTTAAAAAAAAAACCCCCTATTTTAAAATTTGTATTGCAGAATGTGATTGATTTTCATTTGTCAGCTGTTCCTCGAAACCAAAATATCGATGAACAGGGCACTAAACTGTCACACTGTCTTAGTAGCCACATGGTGACGAATAGATAATTTAAAAAACATGACTATCGCCGGTTAACAAACCGAGACGTAAAAGACGTTTGTGAAATGTTAAACTAATAATATAATTTATAGAAAATTTATCTCCAATATAAAGTAAGCCATAAACAAAAAACAATTTTATCGTTTTGAGAGCGGATATATAGGAAGGTAACTTTTTGAAAGTGATAAAACGTTATTTACCTTTCTCCTAGTAACCAGATCAAAATACTATCAATATTAATATCATTTGCAATATATTTCAAAAATATGATAAATAAATAATTGTATTTTCACCAATTACACTTTTAAATAATCCTTCTCATAATTAATATCATTAAATTATCTCGCCGAATTACACTCGAGCATTTTATTTTCTTCGGATAAATTTCAGTTTGACAACTCAACCTTGTCACCTGACAGCCATTTGACTCGAAAACTGTTTAAAAAATAAAATCACTCCACCTACGGTGTCGTGATTTTAGTAAAACAGTTGACTATTTCACTCATTACAAATTTGACCCATCAGAATGTCTCATTTTCCATTGTTGTGCATTTTAGATAAGTGATTAAACAGCACCATGCTGTTTATTCGCGATTAAATTGAAGCTAGCTTTTATATGAAAATTTTGAACATTTTGAAGGCATATTTAGCTGGATAATTAGTTGCAGAAGCAAGATACTTACATGTTTTTTACCTTTACTTGTATTCCATGTCTTTAAACTTGCTGAATTATTCAATTCAAGCTATTTTTATTTACAAATTTTTGACATTTATTTGACAAATAAAAAGAAAAACAATCAATTTGCTAAATATTACACTATAACAACATAATTTTATGGTGCTTTTTGTTTACGAGTGTACCGATTTATTTATGTGAAAATGTGTCAAAAGTCAACGTTTTAGTACAATTTCTTCGGCATATAATCTTGACATATACCCCTCGTGCTAAAGAATTGAATCGATTAAATTTGATGTCTAGCTTATACAGGGTGGGGCATTATAAGTTGCGTTTAGGAATATCTCGAAAACGAAGCATCGGATGAAAAATCAAAAACTGACCCCCGCCCCACACCCAGGGTTGGGGTTGGGGGGTTGAATTTGGTGTCATTGGATGTCCCCCTCGAAAATATTTTAGTCGTGTTTTTTGGATTTTTCATCCGATGCTTCGTTTTCGAGATATTCCTAGACGCAACTTAAAATAGCCCACCGTGTATATAAAATTTTGCTTTTAAAAAAGTGTTATCGTACATAATAATTTAAAATAAAATCCCTCGACCTGCGGTCTCGGGATTTTTTCAAATTATTATGTATTCAAACACTTTTTAAGCAAAATTTTATGCATAAGCTAGACATGTCAAATTTAATCGATTAAATTCTTAGGACTCGTGATATAACTATTGAATAAATATAACTCACTGTTAGTTACCTGTTGATTTAACAGAAGATGATGAAAACGGCTCTAAAGAAATAAATATAAAATAAATATACCACTATAACAGTTTTTAAAGTATTAATTATAAATCGTAAATAGCTAATTTAAACAACTTCGTAGCTCTTATAGTTCTCAAAATAGCAACGGTGAAAACGAAGGAGTGATAAAATGAATAATCATCACATTCATCACACTTCACGCCATTATAAATACTCATTTTGTGATGTAATCATTTTAACAAATTTAGATTTATAAATATATTTCTTAATGTGAGTACCAGCCGTAAAATCACTCCCCCCGACTAATGTTAGTGGAGAATGAGCCACAAGGGTAAGTTTTGTCTGGTGATAATTTCAGTGAAGTGAGTAAATGAAATAAATTTATGTCTTTAAAATTAATTCAGCGTATTTGCAGGTGATTATGTGTCGTTATTAATATCAAACTACATAGTATAAATTACAATAATAATTAAGCGCTATTCCAATAGCAATCAATATGCCGGCGGTGGCATTTTAAAAGTGTATTTTTTAATTTAATTACACAACTGGGGCGGGTTGATGGCGCGGGTATAATAACTATCAGTCTCTATTCGGTTATGTAAATGAATCTCGCGACTAGCGGTCATTTGTTTTCGCTCCCTCGCGACAAACGAGCATCGCGTTCCCTCCTCGCAGCCTCTCGCACCCCTGCACAACCCTCGTCGTCAACTGTTTCTTCTTCACGGAGCTGTAAACTAAAGGCACTCAGGGTAATAACGCTAGTAAATCTTCTCCAACCAACCAACATAAAAATAGATTGCTGCTATCTTTTAATTATTTGAGTTTCAGGTTTTAGATGATGTCTTTCCGGCGTAAATGTTGCGAGAGACGTTTTCCACATATTTTACATACTTATTGTCTTTAATATTCCGTTAAAAATTTCAAGAGACAAATTCTGAATATGGATCGACAAAATTAGATGTGGAAACTGAAATCCATTATTGCTTGTAACTTAGAGACTGTTACATATGGCTAACATTTTTGAGGAAGAGGTTGTTATATTAGTAATAAAGATAACAGTTTTAACAAAATTAACTATATTTTGTATGTATGTTTCTATTACACCCAACATTCACTGATCTGCTGCTACCTATATCTGAAATAGAAAATAATTTCGTCCACAATTTCACACCCTGGAATATTTCTAAAATTGAAAGTAATCTAGAAATGACAAAGTATCACGCCTAGAAATATACATACAAATCAGAATTCACTCGTAAGTTTTAATCAAATTTAAACTATATAAACATTAGCTATAGCTACGATGAAAAGTAGGAATTTAGTGGGCTATTGAACGTTGAAAACCGATGTCAGATGCAAACCTATGCATATGTTTGAATATTCCGATACAAAAGTATATACATATTGTTCTGTCAATGACTGTAGCGGTCATAATGAAAGTGAAGATAACATTGAAATAAGAATTTAATGGTATTATTATTTATTTGTTAAGTACCTATCAATATTTCTATTTTCTTTCTATATTATAATGTATTGCGACTAAGCTAGATCAACTTGTAAGATATTTGTTCTGATCTAGATCGTTTTATGTTTTCTGATCTTTAAGTTGACCTAGACTAGATCAAAATAATAAGATCTATGATCTTAAAAAAGATCAGATGTCTTTCTGCATACTGCAAGTTATTAGCCAGTGTTGCCAGCGTAGATTTATCAAATTCATATACACACTTTTGCATCTGGTGGAGTTACAGTGGAAGCATATGCCATCCTCAAAATCAACAATCACTATTCCAAATGTAAATAAGCAATATGCCCTGATTCTCATAGCGTACTACTTACTACAGAGAATTTACACGCAGTGCCCAGAAATACAAGAATACAAAAAATTCAAGAAGTACAATGTATTTAGATAAACTTGCGTACAAAAATAATATTTATTTGGATTCCTGCACATATTGGCATTGAAGGAAATGAAGACTAGGACAACTTTTAAAAACAAAATCAAAGAAAAATGTAGTGAAGAATGGAACGAAAAAACCAGAAACCATTTAAGCCAAGTTAAACCCGATACACCTACACCATGGAAATCCGCAGGCCCAAGAAGGGAACAATTCCAATCCCAAATATAAAAAATGATAGATGTAATACTTAAGCGACTGGAAAATGATCACAGATAGGATAATACGCATGGATGCAGTCATTCGGTTATTTATTTATTATTTTATTTTGTCAAAAACTGTTGTTTTCGCCTAAGGTTTTCACAATATGTCTTATGTTGAAGTGCTGCTGTTTTATTTATAATTTGACAACATCGTTTTATATGATTGATATTTTAAATTATTTACACTATTAACTTTGTCTTGCCCTGATGAAGCTGCAAGTGGCAGCGAAACGTTGGTTTTTTGACAAAATAAAATAATAAATAAATAACCGAATCACTGCATCCATGCGTATTATCCTATCTGTGATAAAAAATGATATTGTTTAAATTAATACTCATATTTAAAATAAAGTAGTTTGTAGTACAAATTAAAATACGGAGTTCATTTTACAAGTACAATGACTGATATTCGTACATATACCGTGTGTCTGTTTTAAAGGTGTATATAGGAGATTAACATAGGAAATCAGTTTTTTGCGTAGTGTTGTTTGGTGTTCTACCGGACAATAGAGATTGTGGTATTAATCGAAAGATATCATTTTTCTGAATAGAACGATGAAAAATACATTACAATTTAGTTGAAATTTGGTTCTGTAATTTAATTTTTAAACGTTAAATAAAGAGCTTGAAAGAAATCAAAACAAAACAGTCATAGGTGACTACATTTATTTCCGATAAAAATTGAATAAATCGGAGAATTTTCAAAACTTTAAAATTAATTTACAGAGCCAGGTATAGCTTGTACAAATTTCCGTGGCGAATGATTCCATTAGTGTTTCTCAGCAGGTATTTCAAAAGAGGATTAAAGAAATTTATGAGGGACTACTTTACAGGGTTGTACTGGATAATATTTTCAAATGAGTTTTACACAAGTAATATCAAAATATGAAAAATTTTAATAAAATGAATTTTAAATGTCGTTTTCTGAAGGTATATTTGTATAAAATTATCTTACTTAACAGTTTTCGGGGAAACAATTGAAAAGATAATCGAATTAAAAATTTCGGAGATTGAAGCATCTAAGCCAAAAATTATAATAATCCACTCCTGAACATCAGACAAACTTGCACCCCGCTGGCTAGGGCTGGCTTATCCCATTAGCAAGTCAAGTCAATCGCCACGGAAATTTGTACAAGCTATATAGCGTGTTCGAATTTGCCTGGCGATTGACTTGACTTGCTAATGGGATAAGCCAGCCCTAGCCAGCGGGGTGCAAGTTTGTCTGATGTTCAGGAGTGGATTATTATAATTTTTGGCTTAGGTGCTTCAAATCTCCGAAATTTTTAATACGATTATCTTTTCAATTGTTATAATAAAAGAAGGTGTACCGGTTAAAAAACAAAGAAGTAATGCTGGAAAATCGAGAAAGATGTTATTCGTCGGAAAATATATTCGCTTTACAATGAAAATATATATCCTTCACTAAGATTATTGCATCAAAAATTAAAAGATGAATGTGATATTACTTGTGCAGTTAGTAGTCTTCGCAGTGTTCTCCTAAGCATGAAATTCAAGTTTAAAAAAAATTTATAAACGTCAAGTTTTGCTGGAAAGAATATGTCAATGGCGGCATCAATACTTGACAGATTTAAAAAAGTTTCCTGAGGAGAAACGCTCAATTATATACCTCGATGAAACATGGTATGATACACACGACACTAAATCTAAAAGTTTAAGTTTAAAACAAGTATTAGACGAAAAAATGTTACACCAACCGTGTGCGCTAATGTTGAGGAATTAATTAAAAGTGAAATAAATAATATTAGTGACTTAAATTGGGCTAGTAGTGTTCGGCATGTGATAGACATAGAAAACAGTTACTTAAATTTCAATAATATTATTGATGAATTTATTATAAATGTTGGACAGTCTAGTGACGACACTGGTGATGATATTGTTATCGATTAATCACCTAAGTAAAATAACATAGATGTAAAATAAAAAATAAGTTTTTTTATTAATATATGTTTATATTTACTGAACGACAATGACAATACTGTATTCATATTTAATTTTATTAAAATTATTCATATTTTGATATTACTTGTGTCTGTTTGTGTAAAACTCATTTGAAAATATTATCCGGTACAACCCTGTAAAGTAGTCCCTCATAAATTTCTTTAATCTTCTTATGGAATACCTGCTGAGAAATACTAATGGAATCAATCGCCACGCAAATTTGTACAAGCTATATACATACAACATAAAATATAAATTGAAAATTACTAGACTTATTTTCATAACAATATAAATAAACAACTCTCTGCTAATACATAAAATTGTCATCATGAGATCCTCGGCAACCACCAAATTTTCGAAAAAAAAAATTACGAAATTTATAATAATAATAATAATTACTACCATCCTTGGAGGCTGTAATATGCCCTAGCAGAGTGCCACGCCAAGAAATGGGAATTTATTTTATATATTAATACGTTTTATTTCTTTGGGATGCTAAGGTCTCTTTAGGTGGGCAACAAGTTGACGTAATATAAACAGACACTTCTTATAGTAGCTAATATTCTCGACCAGTTTTATTTTTTTATGTAGTTATATTAATCGATTGTGAAGCGAACCATTGTCCCACAACTGCTTGTACGAGTATCGTTAGAATTTAGTATGAATGGAGAAAATCTCCACTATAAATAAAATCGTTTTTACTGTACTTCACTAAACACAAATTAGCATGAATTCCTGAGGAGCCTTCCACTATCCCCACGAAGCAGTTACGGCTAGTTACACTCACACACACATACACTCTCAGAAGAGGGTCCGCTCCCGTTCTCGTTCTCGTTGTCGTTGTCGGCTCTCCGTTGCTGGTGGTGGCAGCGCTCCGCGGCTAAGGCAAGTTATATAACGTGGCTTCCCCTCGGCCCACGCCTTGATTGGCTCTGGCTCCACTAATCCCACTTTAGCCCTGACGGCCTGCCTCGCGCACCCTCCACACCCGCACCCTCTGCACCAACAACACCCTCAAATGGCAATCGACTTGATTACGTATGGTGGAGGCGAACGAACACGCACAAGTGTGCTCTGCTGTGCACCGCAAAGTGAACATTCGATAGAAATAGAAACAAGTGGCTGGGAATGCTTTTTCAACTATTGAAAGATACGCCAGATCCAAGATATTTTAATTATTGATAAGGACTATTTTTTGGCTGGATGATGTATGTAAATGAAACTCTTGGAAATCAGCCAATGGTTTATTAAAATATTACCTCTACCGGTTTCGACGCCACATGCATCTTCTTCAGGAGGTGATATTAACAGAAACTAATACAAAACATGTTAAAAGTATGAATAAATAAATAAACATGGACCAACAAACACAGATGAATCTCTTCCTCAAAAATTGAAACAAAAAATAAATAATAAAAAAATAACACATTGTCAATAAAATAAAATATAAAAAAAAACTCCTACAATTCAATTCAACAGTCAATTTTTTCCGTTGACTATGTTTTATTTATTTATAATGTATTTATTGTTTTTATTTTTGACAAAGAGATTCATGTGCGTGTGTTAGTCCATATTTATTTATTTATTCAAACTTTTAACATGCTTTGTACTAGTTTCTGTTAATATCACTTCCTGAAGAAGACGCATGTGGCGTCGAAACCGATGGAGGAAATATTTTAATAAACCATTGGCTGATTTCCAAGAGTTTCTTTTATATTCTAATTATTGTTCCCTTATTCTTATAGATTACTTTTGTAATGCGTAAAAATATATCTACTTTGAGCAGAGTGCCACATCCAGAAATGGGTAAATGGCGTGATGCTATATTTATTTTATTTATTTATTTATCTTTTGTAATGCAAACATTAATTTTACTACTTAGGTCATATGCCGTCTCATGAGTGGTTGATTGCGAGTATTTTATGAATAACACAAACGACCATGCTCTTCAGTGTTATTCGAATCTAAGACCTCTGGTGTGCCAGGCTAGTGACATATCCTCTACATCACTGAGATCAGCAAAAGGAGTTCTTTAGGGAAATTGGAGTTGCATAGGCAAAATTTAATATTTGAGTACAAAACTGCTATCTGTTATCTAAAAATTGATTGATAAGAAGTCATTCTCAATGAACAGTGTTGAAAGCGCTGCAAGTGATTGTTGACGAAGATTCGAACATAAATAAACTTTTACTCTTTTGAAGAGAAAGATAGTCCATCCTCTAGAACCGCGTGCCCCCAGGCTTTAGCCTATTTACCCTATAAGGTTAATTAGGTCCTAACAACCATACAATCTACTGATCTTACATTTGCAATTCTTATTTACCTATTAAATTCAGTAGTACAGATTTACAAATATAAGTGTTAGATGAAAAGTTTAACAAGCAAACGAATGAACACAAGCAGACATCAAAATTCAAACAAGATTTTTATTTAATTCTAAAAGTAAAAACATCTTTTGTTGTCTCCACACGACTTTCATACACATATAGTATTAATTTTAATTATTAATAAATGATTACTTATTACAGTTGCCAATGTCCAAAAATGGATAAATGAATTGAAAAAATATTTAACTCCTTCAGAAAGCTCCAATTTGATCTTTTCTCATTTATGAGGTATTGAACATCCATCTATCTATCCATCCACATGTATTTTCATGAAAAACTCGCAATATATTTTGTCATGATTGCTATACTTCCATATATTGATTATAACAATGTCATAATAGGCTTGTAAATATAAATCTCAAATTTCTCTACAAATCTAAATAGTTAAATTAGCTGAACAAAGTAGTGAATTGACATTTATCTATTTATAAAACGTATTGTGTAATATGTAAATATAACAAGTGACTACTTTTTTATATGACAGGAAATACAATGTTAAAATATTCATTATGCGATAGTTCGTTTCCTAAAAATTTTAGAACAGAATTGTCCAAAATATGTTCATAATTAAAAACTGAATCAAATGAGCCTATATTTATTGAATGTGATAAATGTCTGTCATGAGATAGTCGTAAAATAAAATATATAATTTTTGGCTGTTTCCATGCAGAGTGCCATGGAAAACAAAATATACAAACAGTCGTATGGTTTGAGTTTGACAGATGGCATTTGGCATAATTTTAATGATTATTTACTTGTTTAAAATATTTCAATATAGTAAATATGTCCATGATTACTGAGAAATAATTTAAACAAGACAATATCCATTAAAAATATATGCCAAATGTCATCTGTCAAACTTAAACAATACAACTGTTTGGGTGTTTAGATAACCATGGCATTCTGGAAATAAAAATGATAAATTGTATTTTACGTCTATCTCATGACAAAAATGTGTTACATCAATAAATTTAGCTTATTAGGTACAGTTCCTGGACATTTTTTTATAACGACTTATCGCTTAATGAATATTTAAAATTATCTTTCCTATGTCCTACACAGTAAAAATTTGCGATTTGTTAATTTTGTGGTTGTTAAGTATTTTTAGTTAATATTGACAAATATATTGCGATAAATTAACAATTTGTTAAATTAAAATATCGACATTTCTGAATTTTTAACAAGAAAAATTATTTTTTTATTTATTTGCAACATTTATAAAATTTAACAAATTGACTGGTCAATAATAAGTAAATTTAGCTAACTTATATTAAATAAAATACCCAACCGTTATTTATCAATTAATGACCTTTGCTACTGTTGCTAATAAAATACAATACATAAAGAACAGTTACAATAAATGAAGGTATTATATAACGGCACCGGTTACGTACCTAATAAGCTAAATAGGAATAAATCATAATAGATTAAATAAAATAGTATTACGTAAAATAACTGCTCTAACAGTTATCAATTTGAAATTATTAAATATTGTATTCTTTGTAAAAACTTAATTTGTTATAATAACCAGAGTTATTGTTCTGCTTCAATATAATTATTAAAATATTTAGTCAAAAGCACATACAAATAATTACTATATTCACAAATATATTACGAAATACACAAAAATAATTCATTACTTGCTAGCAAATTTGAAACTTGTTAAATAAACAAAAAATTTGGACCATAAATATTTTACTATGTATATAAAAAGTATACACGCGTTATAATTTTGTTGAATAATTATAGGAGACATTTATATAAAACATGCTGTACTCTATCTTGCATTTATACCTATCTTTTCATATAAATTCTAGTTGATTACACACCCCTAATTTAAAACATATTTCCATCATGATACCTAATTCAATATCAAACCCACACCTAACGCTCTATCATCTCAAACAGCACCCCACAGCCGTCGCGTTTGCGTTCATCGGATCATCAAATCATCAAAGCGTTCTATCAGCGCGGCTCCGGCAGCACTCCGGCAACACCCCGGCGCCGAGACCCGGAATGCCGGAATCGAAACATATCAATTATGTCGCAAGGTTTGCTAATCGCATCACACGCCTGCCTGCCTACAATTGGGGGTTACGACCTTCGGCTACGTCTGCAGGAAGTAGGAGACGGAACGAACATGAGAGAGAATAGAAATGGTTATTGTAATGATTCTGTGTTTGTACTGAAGTTAGTCGAATGTAAGAATTGTATAATACTTTGAATACGTCGTTGTGTTTGATTCTTTGTATTTAATAATTCGTAGCGTTAATGGTTTCATATAAGAGTAGGCCATGAAGAAAGCTTTCTTCATATTCTACGTAATTTTGTACTTCATATAAAATCTGGTGTGTTGATCACACTAATTTTGTATACTCATAAATCAAAATTTAAAATAAATAAATAAATACATCATCACGCCTTTTACCCATTACGGGTGTGGCACTCTGCTTACGCAGATCTCGGTAAGTGATATATTTTTTCGTATGAAGTGCGGTTACCAGCCATCAAATCATAGCCCCCAAGGATGTTAGTGGAGGGGGAACCACAGGGGTAAATTTAAATTTGTAACTGTCGACAGTGGGATTCGAACCGAGGATCTCACGATCCACAGTCCGACACGTTACCACAGAGCTATTTACCCCAAATTTGAATGTTTAATACTCGTAAAATACACTTGACAAGTTTTTAACGAATAGAATACGAACCCAAAATCATATTATTTGGCCCATTCAATTCATACAAAAGAAAATTGTTTAATTCACCATATTCATATCTTAAATTCTAACATTTTTACCTCCCGCACAAACACGTAATTTCTTATGTATTATGTTTGTTAGGAATTGATTAATTTTTAAGAACAATCGGGTCTTTCACCATTTTTTTTATTTGTTTTTTATGAAACTGTATCTAAATTGAAGACTATGTATACTTTTAAAAAGTCTTAATTGTTGTTCATTAAGCCACAATGATTTTTAAAAAATGAAAAATGTTGTGACGTCATTATAGAGGTAGAGTAGAGATTTAAATAATTTTTGTCACAAAATGATGTATTTTATTGTAATAACAATAATAAAATAAATAAAAAAAAGACTACAATTATTTACAATGTGTACTGTTTTAGATCCAGCAACACCTGTATAATGACGTCACAACATTTAAAAAAAATCATTGTGGCTTAATGAATATCAATTAAGAATTTTAAAAGTATAGATAGTTTTCAATTTAAAGAAAGTTTCATAAATAAAAAATGGTGCAAGGCCCCATTCATCAACAGTAAGTGGTAGATTATTTGAAGACCTATTAAGATTTTTGAGAATATCTTAATAAATAAATAAAATTGAGCAAATTTCATTAGAATCAAAATGATTTAGCATAATATTATCTTTAACCTTTATTTAAAACATTTTTCTATATTTTGTTGTCATCAAAAAGCAGGGTTCATGGTACCAGCCAATAACTTTGGACTAAATAAAATCTTTATGTTAGCGATTTTTGTAAATTTGTTATTATTTTAGTTGTTATTTTTTCTTAAAATATTCTTTTAAATAATTTAAGAAACAAATAAACTGAGTACAACAATTTTCCTTTTGTAAGATCAGTTGTAAGATCAGAACAATTTTTTTTTGTCATTCTGAAAGTCTTAATTGGGCCAAATGATATGATTCTGGGTTCTTAGATGCATCAAATATTTTTTTCTTTATATAACAGCTGTGATTACAAATATGCTACTACTACTTACGAGTATTTGTTTAACTAAGCACAAAAATACCAGATTTACAGAACAGGTTGTGTTAAACACATTATTTTCTTGCCGATTTCAAACTAATTAAATTGGTAATTATTTTTAATTCACATTTTGAAAGTAATCATGAAATTACGAAAATGATGCGCTGATCGACTGATGAGGATATTGATAAAAAAAATAAAACGGACTTGTACCTAGTCAAAATATTTAATAAGAAACGATACGCCGACGTTTCGGCAGTTATAACTGCCATCATCAGGGCTAAGTTACGGGTCGAAAAAACTAATTCATACATAGACACATACAACAAATTAAAAACACATAGAAAATTATCCACAGTCAGATGTTAAAAATATACAAAAATAAGTCATAGGATTAAAATAATAAATAGCTATAAATAAATAGATACTTTCAAAAACAAGTTCATCAGCTTCAGATTGTTTTTAGAAAGTATCTAATTATTTATCCCTATTAATAATTTTATTTCTATAACTTATTTTTGCATATTTTTAACATCTGACTCTGTATAAATTTCTACATGTTTCTATTAAATTTAATAAATTATTTTTTACAGCAATCCGGTTGTACAACTATACCAAAAATTGACACTCATCTATCCTACCATTCACATAGACGTAATTGAAAAATAGCCAACATGGATTCAAAAGACCTCGAAACATCTACTTCCATTAAATTATTCCAATCGATTTTTACTTTCTTATACAAAGTATAAAGAAGTATTGGAATCACGAAAAAAATCGTTGACGAGATTTTTGCGGAAATATATATTTTGACGTCCACTGAATCCAGTAAGACCAATTTCTCAATGATGTCTGTGTGTGAGGATGGATGGCTGGATGGATGTCCGTGTGCGCAATATCAAGATATGTAATCGAAACTTGGAATTTATAAGTTTCGTGAAAAAATGAAGAACTGTGTTTATTTTGAATGAAATTGAAAAACCAGAAGAGGATGTTTACTGGACACACAAAACAATAAATTCCGTTTATTTCAAAAATAGAATCAGCTATGAGAAAAAGTTTCGAATGAAAGATGTTAACAAAAATATTTGGAATATAAAATGTTATTTGCTCTTTTCTTGTACATGCTTCTATTTTTCAGAAAAACTAAATTATATGTTTAAGAATATATTTCTATAATCTTAGTTACAATGGGAACAAAAACTAAAACATTTTTAATATCTATGTGTCAAACGTGTCAAATAATTGTGAAGTGTCAAAAATATGTCGTGTGAAATATTATAAAAGTACCTAATATTTGTATTATTACTTAGAGAGTTTTGAAGAATAGATATTAATTAATTTGTAGTTTTAAACAAATTCATAGTTACAATGAGAACAAAAAATTAAACAGGTTTAACATCTATATCAAATAATTGTCAAAATAAAGTCATATGCAAGGATACAAGTCATACGTGTTCAGTTGGTTTTATTTGTATAAGAAACTAGTGTGGTGCCCACAACAGATTTTTTCATGATTGTTTTCAAATGAAAAATTTTCAAAGTATTTAAATAAATATTATCCATTTTGGGTGTGACACTCTGCTTACGCATAAGTGCGCTAACTAGCCGTCAAGCCATGCCTCCTAAAGTAGTTAGTAGCGGAGAACCACCGCGTATTCCCTGTTATATGAATAGTTGTCATCGAAATATAACTATTTTATGAAATTGTCCCTGTTAAAGGTAATAGTATCTCCAAGAGCAATTAGTATTCAGAGGGCATAAAAACCAACCTTGATTTACACCATCCAGCTAGAACACTACTACAACTACGAACTACCCTCTGTGCGTGCCTACCCCTCACCCTTCACCCTCCGCGTGGTCACCCTTCACCCCGCTAGGATTACTGTTCGGAAACAAGATTATAACGCAATCAGACTGCAGATCTGCACCCCGCTCCCGCCGCTGTCCCCGCCACCCCGCCACAGAGCACGCGCCTCATTTACCTAAATGGGATCAAGACTATGCGCACCTAATTTCATTTCCAGTTCCAGGCTTCCACGGTTCCAGGTTCTATCGTTGCTGGAGCTGTGCAGGATGGTTAGATGGTTGGATAGTGGTTGGAGGTTGGCAAAGGTGCCCTTGAGTGCTAAGTCGTGTGTATGATACGGAAAAGGGGTGGTTTTTTGTTTTTCAAACGGCGGTTAGCTATTTGTTTTCAACGCGTTTTATAGTATAAAATGCATACACACATGGACTAGAAATACTAAGCCGTTCCTTAATAGATATTTAGACATTTAAGGTAAATCATATACTATGACCACAAGTGCACTTTATCCTTACACCATCATTTGATTGAAACAAAATGTTTAATACATATCTGATTTTGACAAGAAGTCTTTTTTAACCCTGGAATGCTACAATGACGTCTAAAAAACCCTACGATTTGCATCTAATTTTTCACATGCGCAGCATTCGCATAACTTCGATGCTACCTCGTTGTAAGTTCAGTTTCTACAATCCTAAACAAATATTCAATGTAAAATCCCTAAAAAAATATGTACATCCATTTATGGGAAAGTAGCTTTTCTTTTCTTGTTGTTTCACAGACCCGAATATGACGTTTGTGTAACTATGAAACAACGAAACAAGTGTGATTACTGATTACCCAGGGTTAAATACTCTTCGGAATCGAGTTAAAATATTCGGTGTTGTTACACATTCTTTTTTTCTATTAAAAATTATGCATAATTAAAGTAAAGATGTTCTATATAATCTACATTTATAACATTTTCAAATGTTACATTTTTCAGAAAAAGAAAAATTCAGATGCGAAAATAGATGCATTAGTACATTTACTTTATAAATATAAATATTTTTAAATACAAATAAATGATTCAATTTTGATTAATTATTAGCAATTTCAATTTTGGAGAATTTATTTATTTACTTAATTCTAAAACCTTTCTACATTTCAATGTAAATAGGTGAATATTGCTGTCACTTTCTGGGCTTGCGGGCTTCTTTTCAAATAATTTTTAAACGCATTTCTGTGTTCCATTAATGCTTCATATTCTTGTTATGTAGCACCTTCACCTACTGTTGCCATCTTGATTTTTCGACCAATGTTTTTATCAGCCTTCCTCTCTTCTTCTTACCCAATAATTTTGTATCATACACGCATTTTGTCAGTCTGGTTTCATCCATTCTATGTACGTGTCCTATACATATTAGTTGATCTTCCTAAGTAATCTCTCTTATTATTGTGTTTAAGTTTTGTCTATGAACTACGTTTCTGATTCTATTCAGCTTACTTTTTCTTCAATTTCAATTGGAAGTTACATTTCTACACTTCTTAGTCTACATTGGCATTTGGTGTTGTCCACGATTCATATCTGTAAGTAATTTCTGGCACTATTACTTTTATAAGAGCCTAAACTTTTATTTGCTTTTGTACTTCATTCTTGGCCAAGAATTTTTATTTTAATGCAATAAATATGTTCTTCTTTTATTAGTTTTTGCATTAATGCCTTGTTCTAGGCTTCCTGTATTTGAATGTTTTTATCCATACTATTTCAATGTCACGTATTTTTTGTTTCTATGATATTTTCTATTTCTTGAATTCTTGAACTCTAAGATTGTGTTCTAGGTCTCCTTCTGTGTCATTGACCAAATTATTTACTTCCAATTTTATGTCCTTACTATTAAAAAATATAATTTTTTTATTAAAATTATTTTAAATACTGATAATGTATTGTTTTCTAATTAATAAATGATATATTTACTTAAAATATATAATAACTGAACTGTTTATGAACCATATTTAATGATACGGAATTTTATTTTATTTATTTTATGAGCATTGTACTTTTATTAAATACCAAATAAGTTATGGCAGTATTAATAAGTTAGACATATTTCTTTATAATAGTTGGTATGCGGCTCTAGACCTGAACGGTCTGTATAGCAAACGTTAACATAATGGAGTGTTTAGTTCGGTATAAGTGATTTCCTTTCCTAGTGCTAATTTGTATTTTATAAATATTAAATATGGAGGACAAAAAAAGCCATATTAATTAATAACCCAGGGATTATTAAGAAGTTTGAAAGTGAATATAATTGTTGTTACTTTTCTTATAACCTTCAACTACTTTTATTGTAGAATGATCTCTCCTAAAAAAATCAGTTGTGTGTTCCAGTGAAAAACAGAAAACTACACAAGCTACATATTGTAACGTTCGTGGGTTTTAAACGTTTTTATTTAAACAAAAAAAAAAGAATATTATTAATAGCAAATAATTATAATAAAGAGTAAAAGTAAATTAAAACTATGTTTAAAGACTAAAATAACGAATTCAAAAACTTATTACACTTATTACTACTATAAACAAACACTATTATTTATATAAACTAGCCAAGCGATATTTATTTATGACGATATATTTATAATCAGACCGAGCGGTATATTTATGTTCACAAGTTCTTCATAGTAGCTTTGGAGTCGACTGCCTCTACTGACGATGAGTCGCTCGTTTATATACCACGTTCCTTGATTCTAGAACTGCCTGGAATATTCTCTATTGTGGAGCGAACGGACTTATTCGAACACGCCGGCGTAGGCCGGCAAGCTTCAACTTGTCGTTGCCGCGTCCCTTACAATATATAATTCTTAACGTTAGAGGTATCCACATCGAATAATATACTTCCAACCAAACTAATATAATTGTATTCTAAGGACACAAACCGTGCTTAACTGCTTAAAAATCAATTTCGAAATTTTTAACAAATCACAATGTCTGCGATAGGTAAAACTAGATGAGCATTTAATTAAATAATACGAACATATGCATAAAATGATTATCACAAAGAGAGCTCGTGGTATAATTGAAACACTCATCAATTCTCATAAATTTGAACGCACCAACATCGAGCTTTACTGTTGTTTAGATTATATCATTTTCCGGAAACGGGCAGCGGCCCAGACAGGAACTTAATGAAATTGTATTTCACATCGAGGGCGGCTGTGCCGCGACAATAAAAAAATACTTGGTATAAATAACGCCGCCGCCACCAGTGAAAAAACTCTCGCCGCTTGATTAATGAAGAGAGGTTAAATGGAAGAACGCGAGGCGTCGCGGCGGTCCGCGCTGCGGACGTGTTGGTCGTTGGTTGGTCACATTTCTCTGTTTTTATTTATCGCTATTTGTTTTCACGGTGTCTGTGCTAAGTTTCATGAAATATTGCGCGATAAATTTCAGTATTTTGAATATGAAAACTGCATATATCAAAGTCTGCATGTGAATATGTTAAATTAGATGTCATGGTGGTGGATCAGTGTATACGGATGCTGTTATTATGCGTAACAAACAATGTGTATCTACATTTATTATCAATAAAACTGTACAACCGATTCTTTAAGTTTTATGTACTACTGAAATAAAATTTTAATATAACTTTAGAGATATAATATTTGTTTGACGCTGATTTTAAACCCAGAATCTCTTGGAAATATGCCAAGGGCGTTAATTCGCTGCATCATAGTCGGGCATATAACATTTAAATTTTAATCTCTTTTATTTTATTATGTATTCTAGGTAGATTTGTTTCTAGGAATTATCGTATCAAAATGACCTTAAACTTTCGGTTTTTAAATATTAATTGAAGTTAGAGTTGTAGCTCTCAGAATCAATAAAATAAAAATAGTTATTTACTTTACAAGTGGGCAAAGTAAGGAATTACCCACGAGAGAAATTTTAGCTCACGAAGCCGAAGGCTGAGTGAGATAATTTTATCGAGTGGGTAATTCCACTTTGCCCACGTGTGAAGTATAACGTTTTATCCAACACTTCTTAATAAATGAAAAATTTATTAAAGAAATATTATTTGACAGTGACATATGCTTTAAATTTTTAAATTAAAATGTCAATCGAAGTAGTTACCAAGGTGTTGTGAGTTATTATTATTGTTATAAATAAAAAAATACTCACTAGTGGCTTTCCTCAAAATTATACCCACTAGTGGATAATCTGTTACTTTGCTTGTTTAAAATCGCCATAGTTATAGAGCATTTATTGGGAGGTGTTGGATAAAATATATTATGTATAATATATTTTTTATTCGAACGTTTCGACTTTCATAAAAATTATTATCAGCAAGAAGTAAAATTAAAATTATAAAATATGAAGTAAAGAATTTAAATTTTAAAATTTATCCACATTACTTCCAGTTTTTCTATGAATTAAAGTACCCACAATTCAAGACATTGAATTATGATTCATAATTCACTCTTCTAGACCAATCACAGAGCCAGAAATCCATAATTCACTGTTATTTTAAAGACGTGATGATCACCAAGAAATGGCCGTCTGCCAGTTGACATGTAATCAGTTGTCATCGTGTATTTTTATGTTGTCATTTTTCAACATGTGTTTTCAACTAATTTCGATCATTTTCAAAAGTGATATCCGAATTTACAGGAGTAGAATAAGTCCAGTATTATATTTGGAATTATGGTCATTATTCACTCAATATTTGGTGTGCTTTACCGCTGTTGAAATCATTGGTCCATATTTCATCAAAAATGATACCGGCAAGAATGTTACAGACCATGGAGACCGCTTTAGAGTCCTGATTACTGATTTTTTCGTTCCTCAATTGAATGGCATTAATGTGGAGGAGCGGTGGTTTCAACAAAACAGCGCAAACATGCCACACAGTGAGCACCTCAGTCGAATTATTGAGGGACACATTTGATGAATGCATAATATCGCTCAGTGAACTTGAGGATTGTCCTCCAAAATTTTAGGATGTAACACCTTTGGATTATTTTCTGCGGGGATATTTGAAATCGCTTGTCTACATCGATAAACCCGAGACGATGGACAACATGGAAACCAACATTCGCCAGGTTATTGCCGATATATGACCCCAGCTGCCTCGAAAAGCGATCGAAAATAGAACTTCCAGATTGCGCTTAATTCGAGCCAGTCACAACGTTCATCTTTCCGAAAACATATTCAAACACAAATGGTATAAAATTAGTTTAAAAAAAAAGCCAATACTATGACTATTGTCACGATTTTAATGTGTTTTATTTTAAAGTTCTAAACAAAATAAATACCCGTTATTATATGTTTATATCGTTGAACTCAGAAAAATGATTTGTAGATTGAGCTAATAAAAAAATACAAACATGTTGCCATTTAAAATTAAATAGTTGGGTTCCATATTTTGAGAATCTTTGGTTAAAAAGAAAATTTATATGCTCATTGTTAAATAAAAATTGTTATCTAATTTATTCAGCTTCGTATCGTTTATAGTTCTCGAGATAGAAATGCTGAAACATTCTGTGTATTCGTCACATTAATTTTTTTTTAAATTTTAATTAATAATAGAAGCACTGCTCTTGACTAGTTAGAGGTAAAATTATGTATATCAAAGGTTCTGGTTCTAATCACGACTAGAGAATAAATGTTTATATTGGTATGTATTTGACTGTATCATTCCAACATCGTAATAAACCTTAGTTTGTTTAGTCGCTTTGAATTGCTTTGTTCCGGAAAACAATAACAAAAAAACAATAATTACAGCATTGCTTGCGAGCAAACATACGAAACTTCGTATGTGACATACACCTTCACATATCGGTTTAGCAGCACAACGACGCCAAGACGACGTCGGCATCGCCAACGCGAAATAGCGTCTGACATCACGAGACAATAAACTCCCATCAGGATGTCAGGGGCGCTCGACGCGACATCTACGCGACACTAAAATAAATCTGACGCCGCCAACAATACCTTCGTGCTTCCATTTCCTCTTCCGCCGTCCCTTGCCTGCCGTCGCCCTGGCCCCTGGCTGCGCTCTGTGCATGAGATATTGCAAACCCCGCACAAATAAATAGTTGATACAGTCAAATAAATTTGATGCCGTCTTCTAAGATATTACCAGAGGCTGGTTTGGATCCCGGATAAGATTTAGAATGTGGTTTGAAGCCCGGATAAAATTTAAAATGTTCTACACTAATATTTTAATACTGGATCGTAACTGGAGATATATTTCTTTAAAGTTGGGGATTTTTTGTAGGTTTTGTTGTTTTTATTTCCATATTTTTATGTGACATTTGTTACGAGACAAGTCGGTTAAATTGATAATAAAAGCCTTTAAATTTGAAATATGTTTCGGTTCACATGTAGGCTTTAGTTCATTCATTTACTTGGTCTCATATTTTAGTTAAATAAATATCTGTATTATCTAAAAAAATACATGGTCCTCAAAATATTTAGCCCTTTATTACATCTAATTTATATAAAGAGATATAACTGTTTTTTACTTTAATATGGGTATAGCAGATACATACTCAGTGTTTTTGATAAAGGGGAACTCCAAATTCCAAATATTCCTAAAGGTAAAAAGTAATTAATGGAACAATAAAATTATGAGAGACGCGTTTGGTTCGTATAATATAATTATTTTATAAATGTGACAAGAGTTAAAGTATTTGATTGATTCATTGTTTTTATAGATATTAAAAGAAACAAAAACTGTTGTAAGATTTCATTGTTTTGTGACAAATATTACGTCAGATTATCTGACAAATTTTGTCCAACCAAGATTAAATTTCTCGATTAAAAAATTTGAATAAATTTCCAACTATAAATCTGATTGTAAGAGAAAAATAGTTATTAAGTTTTCAATAGCATATTAAATAAAAAGTTTCGTAAGGTATACTGTTAAAGCACGTGTACTAGTGCGAAAATTTTTATTTTGCGCGATTTTTTTTTTTTTTTTGATTAGCAACAAACACATAAAAAATTGTTTTTATATTTTGCTTCTATAACAAAGCTGTTACGACAACCAAAGGAGTTTCGTAACAGTTCAATCGAGTGTTAATTTTGGTTTGAATAGCAAAATCGGAAGTGGAAGTTTACTTGACACACAAAACAATAAATTCTATTTAATTAGAATATGGAATCAGCTGCGATAAAATATTTCAAATAAAAAAATGTTAGTAATAATATTTAGAATATATAATGTATCTCGCAATTTTTTCGTATCTGCGTCCGGTTTGCAAAAATCAAATTAAATGTGTAATAATGGTTTTAAAATGAAATTTATAAACATGAATCAAACCCAAAGACCTAATATAAATTAGACGGCGCATGGCAGCATTTGTTGTGAAGCAGGCACTTCCAGAAGTGGAGTAAGGGGAATGCAGTCTGGAGGTGTTGCGAGTTGCTCGCACTACACTTTTAAACTGGCATTTACTAATAAAATAGACAAAACTCTTCGGAGTACCTGCTTCAAAACAATCTCTACATAGACAGCGCTTTGCTGCATCTACTTTATATGACGTCATTAATCAAACTCAATCGAGTTAACTAACAAATTAAAAATCTTTGAGAGAAGATTTAAACTGCAATGTTAATAATTAATTTTGGACAATCTTCAAATGTTTTTTTTTTTGTAGTTAAAAGTCAATAGAACCTTACTGAGTTTGGTGTCAAATTAAAAGTCTCAAGGAAGAGAGTTCTTAAATAAAAAAAAAATATCTTTGTTGGATTTAGGGATTGTAAATTTTCCGATTTTTTCAATTACCGGTAATTCGGTAAAATATTTAATCAAAACCGGTTTACCGGTAATTTACCGTTTTTCTAATATTGTTATAGGACACAAGAGTTAATATTTAAAAAAAGGAACATTTTATGGAAATTTATTATTTCTCCAGCATAGGAACAAATAAAACTATTCTGTATATAAAATAACACAAAACATATTATAAAACTAAACAATACATATGAAATAATGGGCTACAAATTTCACCACAAAAACAGTAAAAAAAATCTTAACACAATAATATATTTTTTATTTATGCTTGCATTATAAAAAATACGCTTGAAAAAAATATATTTTATCTAAACTCCTAATCTCCTAATCCCCACCACTTGCCGCGTATCTAGCATTTTGTACTTGCGTTTCGCAACTTGAAAACGTATAAATGCGTTATTTTACTATTATGTAATTTTTACCGAATAACCGGTAGAAAACTGGCGAATTACCGGTAAAAAATTATGGGATTTTTTGGCTATTTATCCCTAGTTGGATTGTTAATTGGTTTTATAATAGTTAATATATTTCATTCTGGTTTGGTTATCAAATCCTCAATGTCTTTCGTGTATCTATTTGTATTACAATAATCCTAATTGCTATAAGAAAATATATGTAACTGAAATATTTATTCTATGTATATTTATTATATTTATATGTTGCTCGCACCATACATACTTAACAATATTAAGATTATCTATAAATTTAAGTATTATACTTTTTGCAGAAATATTTAGTAATTAAATAGAATTTGGTGCAATAAGTATACAGTAAAGAATTAATTTAAAACAATATTTGATTGGCATGGAGGTTAGGTATACACCAGTGCAAAGTGATATGAGTGAGCCGTGCAAAAATTTCCATAAAATAATCGTGTGGGGCAAACAGTGGGCGAAACAGAAATAATATAAACATTGTTGAACGTGCGTTGTGCAAACATTACATAACGAAACAATTTAATTAATCCGATTAAATATTAGTAGTGAGTGTGTGGGGTGTGCACCGCGGCACCGCATCAGGTAATGTGAACTTCATTCAATCAGTTGACATATGTCGCGGCCGCGGCCAGTGCCGCCTCGTCACTGCGGGCACAAAGCTTTATTTCAAATAGAGAATTTATACCTAACACTAATAAATTTTAAATATCTAGCAGTAATATGTGTAGATTCAATTTAGTTGATTAATTTCACCCTATATGAAGCAGCATTAGTTACGATTTTTCACTTTATTTTTATTATAATTTTTAGAAATATGAGACATGTAAATTTGTGCTGTTAATGATGTTTATTTTTCCTAATAGCAACTGTAATTATTGAAATACAAGTATTTTATTAGAGGTAGTACTTTTTCCTTTTTTCTAAAAACTGAAAGCAGATACAACATAAATAAAATAATTAAATATATTATCACACCTTTTACTCAATATGGGTGATGCACTCTACTTGACGCAAAACTCGGTAAGGGATATATTTCTGCACATGAAGTGTGGTTACCAGTCGACAAGTCATGCCCCCCAAAGATATTAGCGTCTGATTTGTTCACGATCCACAGTCCGATGGGGTACCTCGTGGTAAATATCTACGTACTATTTATTCCATAATATAAGTGCAAATTATATTTTTTTGCCGATTGACATTAAAGATGACTCTTCACGGACTGCTAATAGTCTGTAAAGTGTCACTTTTATGCCTAGGTTGTAAAAATATTTTACATAACAACCGCTCAACAAACGCATAGCAATCGTCAATAAATTCATAGCAACTGTTCAACGCATGCATGGCAACGTAATTTGACAGCAATAACCTTCAAAATATCTATGTAAAATAATCAATAAATTAACATTAATTCCAAATCGGCAAAAAAAATAATGTGTTCAACTCGGCATTAAACACAGATTTCTAGCTTCGGCAGCATTCATTGCCTCGGCTTCGCCTCGTCAATGAAACGACAGTCTCTGCTGTAAATCTGGTGTTTTGATGCCAAGTTAAACAAATAACTATCTGTTTTTTCTCATGTAATTATGAGGATGGAAAAATCTAAATTTGAAATGTAAAACTTGTTCCATTTTATTAAAATATAAAAAATCTTGTATGTAATAAATTAGTCGTACTCGTAAATAACGTCTATAGTATATAACTCACAACCACTGATTTCTATATAACACTAGATTGGGTATAGATCATATTCTGCCATCTGAGAGCGTTCCCAATTGAAATGGGGAAATTGAGGTTTTGTGACACTTTTGTAATGTAAAGTGCGCAATCTGAAGCTCTGTCTTCACCCTCTCTATACTGCGCTCGCCACCACCTCTATTTAGGTCATACCACGAATTATGGTCATATCCAGAGACAGGAGAGATAAATTTTTAAATATTGAAGTATCACAAAAACTCAATTTCGACCATCATGGCGGCTTTCAATTGGGAACGCACCGTAGCGGCTTATGCCCAATCTAGTGTTATATAGAAATCAGTGCTCACAACTCACTATGTGGCTATTCTGTAACTTTCCTGTTAATTTTTAACGCTTGTTAAAAATTTTAACCAATAAAAATACATGTGTTAAATGATATTTTCTATTTTTATTCGGTAACGTTTTTTATCATTGGTTAAAATTAAAACAGGCCGTTAAAAATTAACAGGTAAGTTACGGAATAGGCCCCTATAATACCTATTATTCCCTTTAAATTATTCATCGTCGATAATAATTTCGTCCATTATAGCGTCGATGTCTATCATATTATTATTCCAAAATAAACTTAAGTTAACATGTTTGATATACAAAATAAATGTTTCAATTGCACATTTGTTCTCATAACAACTATGATTTTATTATAACGTATTAAATCTATAATTTAGATTTTCTTAAAATTGGAAATATATCTACAATATTTATTTATTTTTATTTGAAATCGGCACTAAAGTGTTTTGAGCAACCCAGTGTTGGCAACCGTTAAATAATTATTGTACAATTTGAATAATTTTGGCAGATATATTGACATACTATAGTAAATTTGGACGTAACATGAAACAAAATTTGCAAGAAGAATTAACTAATTAATTCCGATAATGAAATTGAAGAAAAACACATAATTTTGAGTGTTATTTACGATAACTTCACTTCTCGAGGTTGGCAACACTGACTGTCAATTTCAATTAACAACTGACAGATGTATAAACTTAACCTATATTGTAATTTTTTTACAGTTTTTTCGAATTTTAGATTTCAAATAAAACTTAATATGTACCTCGGCACTGAAGTTCCTTTATATCAATCACATGGTTTATTTTTCTCTGGCCTCGGCAAATAAATTCCATATTCGTGATAAAAAATTGAACTTCAGTGCCTTGATATATAAATAACTATTAAATGAATAAATATATCACGCCATTTACCCATTTTTAGATATGACATTGTGCTCAATGCAAATCTTTGTATTAAAATAATATGTTTGGGGGTACCAGAATTCAAATCAGGACCTCAAAGATGGTAGTGGTGGAGGAGCTACAGGGGTAAATTTTTGTGGTATTTTCGAAAATTTTACGGCTGTGAGCATCGAACCGAGAATCGTATAATCCACAGTGGAATGCGTTATCACAGAGCTATTTTTAATTTAATGAATTACAGTGAAATAATTTTCCCGAGCGCCACTGTAGAAAACACTCCTAAACATTGGTAAAATCGCCGTCTGTCACTTGCTATCACAATCAGTCAATGATTTGAAATGTCAAAGTGTAGCGAAACAATAATATAATAAACGTAATAAATCACAACTTACATTCTTAATCAGTTTATATTTGCCAACAGCACAAATGGCACATGTCGCCACGTCACTAACCCTGATTTAATTAGATGTTATTGCGACTAAACTTTAAGTCAAATAAGTCACTTTTTAACCCTTGTAAAAAAACGTGCATATTTTTTTACAAAGAAAAATTAATTCTAGTACATATGTTGCGATTTGCCAGGATTTTTAGCTTATATTCCAGATGACAATTGTGTTAATACCTAACTTTGATCATTTAAGCTAAACAAATAGTAATAACTGTCAGGTATTCTTATTATTTGTAGTACTAATTTTGTTCAAATACTATAATACTAAGGGAACATTTATATCTATATTTGTTTTATTAATATTTTGTATAAATATCAAGAATTAACATAACAAAAAATTAAAGTATTTTATATTCAAATATTAATATTGTCAATGTACTTACATATCTATAATATTTTAAGTAAAGCGAATTAAAGGGATAAATACTTAAATTAATTTTCGTCTCACATGTGTAACTATCACATACAATTCAATAACATTTACCAATATTAAAATTGATAAAATGTTTATTTATTTGATCAGTGCAGGATTTAGATTTTGGGGCCGTAATCAGTAAAATTTTAGAAACAAATGAAAGCATTCTCATAAAATATTAAAATAAGTAGAATAGTCTACAAAATTTAAAATTATCCTAGAAAGTGTGAAATAATTGATTCATTAAACTTTGTTACTTGTTATCGGTAAGATAATGTTTAAATGTATCGTAGCAATCCATGAAACATTTGAAGTCGGGCATATAAAAGGTTTGTTCCAAGTGGTCATTTCTGACAAGTTTGTGACATGTTTGTTACAAATTTCAGTGCGCCTGCGAAAAATGTAAACAAGTTAGGTTTGAAACGGCGAATGGAATGAAGCGCATGTGCATGCTCATATTTTGTTTTGACAGCTAACCTTAAATATAAATATAAATAAAGAAATTCATACATTTTTCGCAACAAAAAAGAAATGTTTCAAAGTTAACTTGTTTACATTTTTCGCAGGCGCACTGAAATTTGTCACAAACATGTCACAAACTTGTCAGAAATGACCACTTGGAAAAAACCTAAAGCGAACATAAGGAACAAAGTTACCGAATACATATTTTTCGCCGAATTTGATTGATTTCCATTTTCGAGATACGTTTAATTAATGCCTTTTTGAAATTTAATGCTGAAATTTAATCAATCGATAAAACTTTGAGGTTATTTAAGAAAAATCTGATTTCCAACACATAACCTCTTGCGCCGTAAAGGCCTGTGTCCAAGGTGATAGAAATCAGTCCGAGATGACGGTCATAGTTCTCGAATAAAAAACTCGGATCGTGGACACTACCAACTTGATTGAAAAAATCGAATAGAAAACTATGATGAAAAAACGCGTTCTGTCCGATATAGATGTTACCAAATTAAAATTTTGACGTTTAATGTATGAAAAGCAGAAAATTTTTAAACGGTACATAATAGAAAAAAGATTTTAAATAAAAATTATAGCTAATAATATTTCACTAATATATTTCAAGTAAACTAGCACTTCCGATTGATGGATTGCTACCAAAATATAATCAGCTCGTAAGTTTAGCATCCAAATTCTACATATGAAAGGATACTCCAGGGTAAGATAGATAAAAGTGCCCTTGATCCCTTGAAGCAAATGGCATGGCGCCACTTTCCACTTATTTAGGACTAAAAAATATATTTATTCATCTACTTAAATACCGCCTATCGCCTCCCTCTCTAAATTATTCAAAAAATCACTTTTTTTAGAAATAAATTTTTGTATTGTGATTATGCAATCGGATCAATTTGGGAATAATTCGTGACAGTAAAATGGCCGAATAGATATCCGAAATAAATTTTTTCGATCAAAACAGAACTGAAGTTTTAAGAAGACAAACATGAGGCCAAAGAGAGCCGTAATCCGATTTTTTCTATATCTTATAAACAGCAACACGTAGATATAAATTCAAAATTTTTAATTTAATGTAATTGCATATTTTTACAAGTCACATGTACTGCATAAGTTTTTTGAAGCAACCAATCAGTTTTGTTGGCTAACGAATAACTTTAGAAAAAAATAAATACTCAGGCTTATACAATAAGAAGAGGACATAATTGTACAGTTAGTAAAATAAAATTATTATTAGGGGATATGCCACGAAGAATGAAAATTTTGTTTTCTTAAATGGAAATGGGTACTTTTTTCATTGGAATGGAGAGTCGAAAGTAAGATATTTAATGTTCATTTTTCAATTATATAAAATGTTCCTATACTTAAAATTAAAATTAAGGTCACAAAGTTTAGAGAAACATTAACATTTTTAATATGGAATATATAACTTTAGGTAGGCCGTTGAACAAGTTTTTTTTTTTTTAATATAAAGTCAATAAAAATTGTCAACTGTTTCATAAAATACAGTCTCAGAATAATAACAAAGTTATTAATTCAAAGAGACCGGCCAAGCCAATCAATCAATCGGTAACTACAGACGCGTTTCGCTGTTATTGGAGCTCATCAGTGTAGTGTAACCCGCCAACTGCTGTGAGGCAATGACACCGATTGACTGACTCAGTGAGATCTAAGATCCCAACAGATTTGAAAATGGATCTGAGAAGTAAATAAATACTCCCAGAGCTATCTTTTTTTATTTATATTCCCGTGAACAAAGGCTTTATATCGGCAACAATTTTAGACAAATTGATAACAGGAGTATCAACAATAAAAATAATAACTTGTTTTGTTCAACGGCCTACCAAAAGTTATATTTTCTATATTAAAAATGTTAATGTATCTTTGAACTTCGTGGTATAGGAACATGTTATATCGTCGAAAAGGGAATACTGTGGGCTATCCATTCCAATGAAAAAGTACTCGTTTCCATTTAAGAAAATATAACTGTCATATCTCCCCGCCACATTCTCGTTATAATTCTATTTTACCATCCCTACAATTATGTACCCCTCCTTACTGTTTAAGCTTGTATATTTATTTTTCTCTAAAGTTATAAGTAAGTTAGCATAACTGATTGGTTTCTTTAAAAAAAACTCTCCTTGTATAAGAACATAAGAACACATATAAAAAATATAATTATGAAAAAGAAAATAATTATTTAAAAATGTTATTGATAAAATTCAAATATAATAAAAATCAGATACGAGGGGCATTCAAATAAAAACGAGCCTTCTGCTTCTGAGGACTTAGAAAGTATGTCGGAGGTTGGCGGAGCATCAGGAAGGATATATGGGGATCTCCTCCAGCTGACTAAAGGCTCATCCGACCGCCCGACCTGTTTCCTGAGTTGTCCTCACAATGAGAGAAAGAGAGGCTCATCTATCAATAGCGCAACGCATCATTATAAAGTTTTTAGCGTATGAGGGCGTTAAACCAACCGAAATTCGAGACCGACTGCGTACACAGTTCGGGGAAAACACATTTTCATGGCCGCGAGTAAAAGTCCGGCCAGTATGGAGTGGAGAGAAAAAGGGGAGTCAGGATCATCAAAGCCAAAACTATCTAATTTTTTTTTTGCAAAAGGCTCGTTTATATTTGAATGACCCTTATATACCAAAAATCAAATATAATAAAAATATGTTTATGGTCAAATTAAAAAAAATTGGGGTAAAATTATTAAAGTTGTCAGCAGAAATTTTTAAAAATGCTGATTGGTCATCAACTATGTACGTTGTTTCGACTATATTGTGTAGTGTGTAGTACAAATATTCTCAGTAATATGTTGTACAAAAATCGAAAAAAAAGAACGGCAAACAGTTTTTTAAGCTTAGCTATATTGATGCTCGTACCGATACGAGTTTTAAAAACATAAAAGAAGCTTTGTGCAGCATTTGAAAAATGAAAGCCGTACTTGTCTCAACGTAGAGACGCATTTGCCCACCGTTGTACAATATTATCATCTAAGAAATAGGTATAGAAAATAGTGACAAAAGCATGTCAATATAATATTTATTTATTAGACCACCCGCGGTCCATTTTCAATTTCTCTGATCAACATAACATCTCCACTGAAAATGAATTCCTATTCCTAGTAGCAGCACTTTCATTTCTTCTCGCGGGGCGGCGTGGGTGACATCCCTGCCGGAAGTACATTCAAATTCAATCGCTAGTGTCCGCCGTCGCCACCGCGAACGATATCAGAAGAAAAAATAAAGCCTTCGGATCGGCGGAGCTTTTCAAAGACGAGTTGGTTGTGAGAGTGAGACCAGAAGAGACATGAGACTGTAGTGAGGTGTGTGTATGTGTGTGTAAGTGTGCACAGGACTCCTCGTAAGCCATATAGGAGAATAATGTGCACGGAGGATTTGGTCGGTCGTTACAGGGATGGTTGGCCAGCCCTGCCTAGGGGAAAGGGGACGTGCAAGACAGAGGCGTCGAGAGGTGTTCAATATTAGTAGGAGGTATTTAATAATTATATCAATGCAGTTACCAGCCGTCAAATTGCGGCTCATAAAGATGAAGACAACCACAGGAGCAAAAAAGATAGAAGTGTCGTAAATGGGACTGCAAAAATCGAACTGAGGATCTATGCTCCATATTCCGAAGCAGAAATACATGTTTTGATATTCCTTGAATGGATGGATGAATGGATGTGTGTTATATACGAGTGAATATGAATAATAATAATAATAGGGTAAATAGTTCTGTTTTAACGCATCGGACTATGGATCTTACATTCAACTGTTTAACTTTATACCTTCGATTCCTCCTACATTTTAGGGCCGTGACTAATTCCATTAATTCCATAATACTGTATTGTATTATAATCTAATTTCATATATCGTCGACAATAATTTCTAAAAAATTTAATCCATTTTTTGCTCAACAATAACAAGCTCTATAAAAATTTTCAAGGAAAATGTCTCATCGCGAAGATTTACTAAATAAAATTTCTTCGGCAAGCGAGTCTCTTCTTCTTAAAACATCAATGTCGAGAATTACTATTTTTGACAATTCAAATTGTAATATTTATATTAGTATAAATCAAGTTTTGTCGTTTATTTCGTTGTTATATGACAGCTTCTTAATGGCATTCATACCATAAAGTAAATATATGATTATGTACAATTTTCTTAATAGTAACGATACTATTTCGAAAATAGCACTGATTTCTATGCAACATTAGATTGGACATAGGCCATATTCTGCTACCTGAGAGCGTTCCCAATTGAACGGGTGAAATTTAGTTTTCGTTACACTTTTGAGCGAAAAATTCAAATTACTCTACTCCATCACTTTTCTTCAGGTCATACCTATCCTCTAATATTTTTAAATATTGAAGTATCACAAAACCTTAATTTTTACCATCATGGCGGCGTTCAATTGGGAACGCACCGTAGCGGCTTATGCCCAATTTAATGTTATATGGAAATCAGTGGACTTTAGGAAACGAAAATTTTTGTGCTTGCATATTGAAGAAAAATAATTTCTTATTGTGCTCAATTCAGATTTTTTCTATATTAGAATTTTGAAAATAAAATTTTATATTAGTTTAATTTCGAGACACGACTAAAGCCAGACAAGTACCGAATTTTCAATATGAATATCAAGACGCTACTGCGCAATAACAAAACACTCTTCAATGCTAATTTGTAGTATTAACAATGTAAATTACAGCATTCACAAATTAATATCAAATCATAATTTAATTTATAACTTGAAGACAACATAAAAGTATATTAACGAATGTTTGAAAATTCTATTGATTGTCAACTTACTTTACGTAAAAATTGATGTGTAGACGATTTATAAAAAATTCTTACAATATTTGTTTATTTGCGGAAGTTTGCATTTCATGTTTTTGACACTATGGTATTTCTACAGAATCACCAAACTTAATAAAAACTTTTGAACAAATAAATAAACCGACGAAAAAGTGAACTGAATAGCATAATAAAATAAACCCTTTAGTCTTAATAACTAAGCTCCTGAACAAATGTAACGCAATGTAAGTAACTAATTTTGAGCCGACATTCGTTGACTCAAAATAAGTTACTTACATTCGTTTAAGAACTTAATTATTAAGACTAAAAAAGTTTGTTTTATTTTTCACTTTTCAGTTTCTTTTTTAGTCGGTTTAATTTTTTGTTAAAGTTTTAATTTTTAATTTTTGTGGCCTATTTTTCTTCTGGATTTTTTCTTTTCAAATTCTGTAAAAAAATTATACGTGTCGACTTGAGAACCTCCACTTTTCTTCATCGATCAAAAATATAAACTATACTGTACTCGAATGAACTATTAATGAATTTTTTTTTATGTGCTTTACTATCTTTATAAATAAAATAAATAAATATATCATCACGCCTTTTACCCATTACGGGTGTGGCACTCTGCTTACGCAGATCTCGGTAAGTGATATATTTTTTCGTATGAAGTGCGGTTACCAGCCGTCAACTCATAGCCCCCAAGGATGTTAGTGGAGGAGGAACCACAGGGGTAAATTAAAATTTGTAACTGTCGGCAGTGGGATTCGAACTGAGGATCTCACGATCCACAGTCCGACACGTTACCTCGGAGCTATTTACCCCATTACTTTATTATATTATATTTATTATTTATGATTATTTATTTATATTTATTATCTTTATTATAGACTCTAAATATAAAAAAAAAATATGAGTATTTTAGAAACCAATATTGCATGAAAAATATAATTCTGTCGTTAAGTGTGAATATATATTAAAGAAAAATCAATCTAAAAAAAATATAGTAAAATATGTATATACCAATACATTATTATTTAGTCTCAGATGAGAATTATTACTATTTGAGATTTTCGTAAAATGTACCTTTATTGATATTTTGTTTTGATTAAACATGTTTCAAAATATACAAATGTTCAGTCTGTAATGAAACAGTTTTCTCAGATTATTTCCGATCAAATTAAAAATATTATCGTCCGCCAAGAAGCGGGTCCGACGCCGCTGAGTCCTCGCGACGTCGCCTGCGGCCGTCGGCCGTGCGGGGGCGGCGCCGCCGCTCAGAGACGGGGACGTATCTCGATCAAAAACACGTTACATTTGAAATGAAGAAATAGAGAGTGAGCGCGGGATTTGGGCGGATTGCGGCGACTTTACGGGATTCCGAACATGCAGTCAGTGGTCGCGTGGTCGGGGTGGCTCTGGAGGCGGCGGAGGAGGACAGGTATAGCACCGCTGCCGTCGCCGGTTTATGTCACAGAGTGTGGACAGTCTTTGTTTAACAGCTGGCGGATATGGGTGGAAGAGTTACTGCGACAAATCTACTGCTGAAAGTAAAGATCGGGAAATTTGTACGAAATAAAACACAGATAAAACTGACTATGGATTTTTAAATAATATGAACACAGAATCATATCTTTTGGTCTAATTAAGACTATCAGAATAACTTTTTGTTTTGTTTTGATCTTACAAAGGGAAAATGGTTATATTTAATTTATTTATATCTTAAATTCTGTTATGTTTAAGAATATTTTAAGGAAAAATAAATTTGAAATAATAACAAATTAATGAAAATCACTAACATAAATATTTAATATTGCTCAAAGGTATTAGCTGGTACCACGAACACTGTTTTTACTATATCTAATTTATTTATAAAGAATTAAGATATGAAAATAAAATATACATACTTGTCATTAATAATTGCTTGTTTAAAGATGTACCTATGAAGGAATAGCTATTTGTCAAACTAGAGAAGAAAACGCTTCTTTTTCCCACTCGAGAGGCAATTCGTAAGAAAGTGGAAAATGGGCTTTCCTCTCGTCTTAGACACAACATTTTTTTCACGGCATGTTTCTAAAAACACCGCTCAGACCTAAAATACACTTTGACAACATAACTGATACTTTAAAAGTTAGGTTATCAGATACAAGATGGTGTAGCAGTGTCGTCAATGAACCAATCTTAAATATGAATTAAAGTTCCCAAATTGTGATTGAATCTAGAAAAAGAAAAATATAAAACATAATTATAAGACAATTTAAAGTATGTGTAAAAAAAATATGTCATCACGCCTTTTACCCATTATGATCTCGGTAAGTGATATATTTTTGCGTATGAAGTGCGGTTACCAGCCGTCAAATCATAGCCCCCAAAGATGTTAGTGGAGGGAGAACCACAGGGGTAAATTTAAATTGGCAACTGTCAGTTGTGCGAAGTAAAGTATGTATATCACTAAAATAAGGATTTTCAATAAAATTATGCATTTATTTATAAATTGTACAATATATTTTTTGTAAATAACATTCATATTGGTAACACTTTTATATTTTACTCCCTAGAGACAAAAAACACATTTTCCTCACAATTTCGGGAGAAGAAAGGTGGGGTTTCCTGGCATATGAAAAAATTAATTGATCAAATATATGAAAATGTAAACAATTAACATAAACTAAATGAGATATTTATAAGTATAATATTCGATCAAAGACAATGCGACTTTATTGAATATAATACTGATCGATAGTTTTAGTAAAGTTGCTAAAGTTCACAGCAAACATACTAACACACGTGTTGTACAGTACAGTATACCTAACGAAATATACAAGAACATTTCTATCTCTTGTTTATCCAAAACGACTAAAACCTTCATTAAAATATTAATTAATGATAGAGTTATACTAAGTAGAAACAATTGTATCAGCGCTTGAAAAAAAAATTTAAGTGATATTTGATGGTACACTATACAGGGAGTTTTTTTTTTATCAGCATACATAGGGATGTGACATTACCATAGCTACAGTTAAAGTGACTGACAGCAATGTATTAACACGTTTTTTAAAAGAGTAAACATAGGGATAATTTACATTGATTATTATTAATGAAACAAACAATGCAAGTTTAAACAAATAAGAAATTTGTTTTAATTGCTTTAGTACTTAATAAATTACAATGAATTGATAGGAATTATTATTTTTAATTACTGTAAGTTATCCCTATGTTCACTCATAAAAAAAAAACGCTTTAATACATTGCTGTCAATCATTTTGACTGCAACTATGGTAATGACACTTATTATTATTTTATCCACTAGTGGATACTCCTATTGCGATTTTAAACAAGCAAAGTAACAGATTACCCACTAGTGGGTATAATTTTGGGGAAAGTCACTAGTGAGTATTTTTTTATTTATAACAATAATAATAACACAAAACACCTTGGTAACTACTTCGATTGACATTTTAATTTAAAAATTTAAAGCATGTGTCACTGTCAAATAATATTTCTTTAATAAATTTTTCATTTATTAAGAGGTGTTGGATAAAGCGTTATACTTCATGCGTGGGCAAGGTGGAATTACCCACTCGATAAAATTATCACACTCAGCACTCAGCCTTCGGCATCGTGTGCTAAAATTTCTCTCGTGGGTAATTCCTTACTTTGCCCACTTGTAAAGTAAATAACTATAATAATACATTTCAGTAATCTTAGTTACAATGAAAACAAAAACTTAAAAACATTTTTAACATCTATATGTTAAACGTGTCAAATAATTGTGAAGTGTCAAAAATGTCGTTTGAAATATTATAATAGTATATTACATAACGAGAGATGTAAGTAGCAATTTACGCACGAGTGAAAAAATTGACACACGAGCCGCGTAGCGGCGAGTTTGTAATTTCACGAGGGCGTAATTGCTTTACATCTCGAGTTTTGTACTATACTTTTTCTACGACCACTCAATACTATTTCTAAATTAAAAACAATATTCAAATAGTTAGAAATTTATTATGCTTTTTTGTTTTCTCTAATCCATGAATTTTTGATACACAAATTCGTATCGTTGTCGAGATTTTGTCCCCAAAAGATTATTTGTTGCACTTTTAGCTTTAGCTTATATCTCCAGTGGTGTTCTAATTGAAAAATCACTGTCGCTTGACATTTCTTACTTAAAATATTTATAAATATAAGTAAAGGATAATAATATTTAGTAGCATATATTTACCTAATAATAAAACACAGATTATAAACTATAGATGCAGATGGGAGACTATAAAATATTACCAGTTTATATGTAATAATCACGCACATAACCTAAATGTCAAACAAGCTTTGTTTGTGTTTATAAAAATAAACGACAATTATTGAGCGTAGGGATACATGACGAAACATAGTCCCCTCTACATATATTATTGAAATATTTATTAGTGTCATAATTTATAATAAACCTAGCAAAACATTAATTTAGTTATAAAATTTTATCAGTTAGCCTTTGAAACAATAACATTTAAATCTAAGATTTGATGCATCAAATTTTAATTATATTGGTAATGTGACAGTCAGTAATGCCAACTTAAATTTCATTTTCAAGTGTTACGTAATGAACATTACGTAACACTTGAATGAACATTACGTAACACTATTCGTAACAACGCACTTACATTGATTGTAGTTTGTTCTGTAATGACATACTTTCAGTAGTGGTCGTAGAAAAAAGCAATATATGTATTATCAGTTACAAAGTTTCAAAAACTAGATATTCATTAATACCTATTTTAAAATAAAATTATAGTTACAAGAAGATAACATTAATCAGGTTTAACATCTATAATATTTATCAAAATAAAGTCATACGCAAGGAACAATTCATACGTGTTTAGTTGGTTTCACAGAAATATGTGTAAGAAAGTAGTGTGGTGCCCACACCAGATTTTTTTAAATGGTAAAATTGATTATAGTTCACAAGAAATTTATTATTAAATAATAGAAGAAAGAAAACGTGACGTAGTTTTGATAGGTGAATGATGGAGATATTTGTAGAGCAGATATATACATATGTCATCTGCTTTAATATCATATATTTAGAAGTACGAAAGGATATAAATTATTGAATACTAATATTTCTTCCTAAATATACTTGTAAAATCTAGGTTATATTACCTGACATCTGACAAACGTCAGTTTCATAGTACTCTGACCTACCTCAATTTATGTTCTACGAATTTGATGTCACGTCAATGACTTAATTTGTTTCTTAAATTTGACTATGGTTATGGTCATAAAAATAAAATAGTCGATGCATGATTATCACTTACAACTAACAAAAAACAGCACTGCGAAAGTGGCTATTTGAATTGTACATGGCCACTAATAACTATAACACTAAACGAGTAGTAAGTAATAACAATAACTATAACTACATGCTTGTAATTAAATTACTAAAAATCCTGTACGGATAGCACGGGATTGGGAGGTCGGTCGTCGGGCTGTGGAGGTACGCCAGCTTAGTTGGTAGTTAACCTTTTATTGGCCGCTAGTTTTTTGCATACCTGTTGTATCGAAAAGCTATTACACTAAATGCTGTGTTAATTTAAGTTTAATCTCTCAAATCGCGACAAAATTGAAATAAAAATCTGCTGGAATCCTCGACAAGAACCAGTGATGCAGTGGAGGGGGTACAGTGCTGTCTCACTCGCTCTCCTTGTCTCTGTGAGCTTAAATAATCGCTTTATTGACTGCGGGTTAAGGTAGCTGGTTCCATTGAACGCTTAGTTCAAATCTTTGTTTCTTATGGTAGTTATTTACCACCGGGGAAATTGGATTTTATCTTACATGTACTATTTGCCAGTAATCTTGTTATAATACAGATATTTTACTTTTTAATTAAAATGCTTTAATATAATATAATACATCTGATTTGTCTAATACATAAATAATATCTTACCCAAGATAGTTTTAAAATAAACAAACTAGGGAAAAAAGTTTCAAATAAAAATTGAAGTCAATATTATTGTAAATTTAAAAAATAAATATTTTAAAGAGTAATAAATACTCGAAATCTAAGTTCTAAGTAATTTCGAAACATCGGTTTTGTAAGAAGAGTAAATACTGTATGACTGAGATTTCGAGTATTTGTTACACTTTACAATAAACACATTCGAATAAATATTCAGTAGTTATATCCCAAGTGCATGGCAAATACCTGAATATTGTTTCGAGTGCACGAAGGTGCACGAGAGAAATATTCTGATTGTATTTGTCATGCACAAGGAATATATTAGACGAATATTTCTCGAGAAAGAGTTCAGTAATTATTTTAAATTATTGAACATATATTTGTCAAATTACCTTAAAAATGAATCATCAGCGTTTTGAAAGTAATTCGTTTGAAGAAATTGATTGAAAAATTGAAGATATTACCTTTTTTGTCCTTTTAAAACGAAGAAATTAAACTATTCATCATTGTGCTTACAATTATTATAAATATTCGTGTATCGCACTTGTGCAAATACTTGACATAAAAAATATTCGCTGTATTCGATTGTCATTGGTAGAAATTCAGAAAATACTGTAACGTGATTGGTTGAAGTTTTTCGGGGAAAATATTCATAAATACTTTAGGTTAATTATTTACTGAGATAACTTATTGGGCTACCAAATTTTTAAGAGATGGCGTTGATCACAATTAACGAAAGGTACATGTCAAATTTATTTTGTATGATTTATTATGTGGCGAATGCGTGCTTTAGTATTGGTAATTTGCTTTTATTGGCAGCAGAACTGTTGCCATACATACTGCAAATTTTTCTGTTCTAATAGATTTTTTTGGAGAAAATTAAATCTTAACCTATAATTTACAAATTCATTTTTACCTCCCGCCTACCTCTAGGTAAGGGAGGTATTGTTTTTGGTCAGAAAATTGGGTAGTGAGTTTTCAATGAATAAGCACGTTTTAGGGTTCCTAGAATACGATTTTACTATTTTCGCGATGATGTCTGTATGTATGTATGTATGTACGTATGTATGTATGAATGTATGTATGTGTGTGTGTAGTCTGTGGCAATTTTTTCGTCTCGCATAACTCAAATACTATAATACCAAAAAATACAATTTTTTGAATTATTGCTTCTTATATTTAAATGAAAAGCTGATTAGATTTTGGATAAAATTGGTCGACCGGAAGTAGCAGTTTACTTGAAGCCCTTAACAGTTTTTCGTGAAAAACACGGTTAAATTTCCTTTTACAACAATTTATGTTATTTTGAAAGTTGAAGAATATTTAATTCTACATTTGTTTTGATTACACTAATTTTAATAATTTTCATTAGATTTAGAGATAATAAAATATAAAGAAATTAGATTTCACAAATCTTGCATTCCTAGTACACCATGGAAAATTTTCAATTTTTTACGAAATGTGACACATGTCATTGTGATTGTGAAGCTGTTTTCTTAGTGAAATATATGTCAAAAAATTAAATAAATATACGAAAGAAAATTAAAATTCTCAAATATAAATAGAAAATAAACAAATAAGAAGGTATGTTTCTGTATCATCAAATACTATTTTGTACCGTTTAAGAGTAGTATTGGGCGGGAGGTTATGTGCTGGACACATCAGATTTTTTCATCTTATTTTAAAAATACAGCTCTGATACAGCTTAAACAAATGTAATACTTACACTGGAATACTCTTAAAATAACTACTATTGTTATTAATTTTTAAAAAATAACAATAAATTTCAAAATAAAATAAAATTTATGTACCTTATGCTAGCTAGCTTGAGCAACCAAATTTTAATTTTAAATGTGCAATTTCAAAATGATGTCGTTATTAAATTGGACTGTCATTATTGTAAAAACAATGAAATCATGTTCTTGAAATCCTAAAATATGCTTACTTGTAGAAAACACAATATCGAAAATTATCCGCAATTTTTCTTTCTTTTACATTTGCGTAAGTTAGGTAAAAAAATGTGGACAATTAATTTGTTCCCAAATAATTTGTTTCAGTTTTTTTTTTGTCACTGAACATGAATAATTTAACTATGTGATGAATTGCTTCGCGGTTACATTCACCCACATGAAAATTATTAGATTCTCGATTGCGTGTTTATAGTGGTGTACTAGTATCTACATTGATGTATAGTTCTGATTAGATGTTAATGAGGAATTATAAACGACGTATAACTGCGGTGGAAATATTTTTCATGTTAATTTTAATTTAATTGCGCATTATTACTTGCATTTTTAATTTCTGAACAATTTTCGTATTTACACCAGTAAAATTGCTAATGGATTACGCGGTTCACGAAGGTTTTCGCAAATTATTTCCGATAGTAGCACTACTATCACAAATAAAACTAACCTCAAAATATCAAACGAATAAATTGTCAATAAAAATTTCATAGTGATAAATATTGATTTCTATGTATATTATAAATTAATAGTTATTTATGTATCTTGAACGAAAAGTGAAACTTTAAGGTAATAGCAAGTTGTTTACGGCCGAGGTGTTAGCCGAGGCCAGAATACTTGTGTGGATTAAAGTCACTTTTCGTTCGAGGTACATACAAAATTATTATTTTGTTCAATTATAGTATTTATTAACAGAAATTATGAAAAATTCGTAGAAATATGAGTTGATGTAAGTAGGCTAAATAACAATTTCTACAGGAAAAAATATTAGTTTATAAATAATGAACAAATTAAAAGTCAAATTTTACTTTAAAGTCCTAGAACTTTAAAGTTTCACTTTTCGTACGATAAATAGTCCGAAAAATGTCACATAAGTAACCAGTATGAAATAAACATTATTAAATAAAATTCACGATAGACTATTCGTGTTACAATCTTAATATAAGTGTGCAAAGTTGTAAAGTTGATAAACTAAGCCACATCAAAAGGTGGCGCGAGCCACACGTGACTCGTGAGCTACGGGTTGAGCACCTCTTGTATGCACGGTGAAAATAATTCTGAGAAACTTAATCTAAAAAATTGAAATTGGGTTGTCGCAACCTCGCAACTATGAAGAAAAATTTTGCAGAAAGCTACTAACTTCATACTTTTACCATACGACCTATCATCACAAGCGAAAAATTTAATTAATACAAACATTTTAATTTTTACAGATTCGAACTGTACCTAATCGTAGGTGAAATATTTACAAAACGAATCCAATTTCATCTACAAAACTCAAATTAATTATAATAACATCCCGGGTTTGAGTACAACAATAACCCTAAAACCGCAGAGATTATCAGGTGGAGCTTCTTCACAAAGATCCAGATCTTGTGGGTTTAGTCCCTCCCCCTCCCAGCCCGCTCAAGTCAACCCCTTGCGACACTTCACTTATCCCGACACCGACAACCATGAAGCAACGTGGTGCACGGCACAAATTTTCTTAAGCGGATCAAATGACTGGAGGTAAAGCTCGCGGGACTTACGCTGACTTACGTAGTGAATCCTGGCGATATCCTGCGCTCTCTCTGTGCCGCATGGCGTCGCGACGCTGCCGCGCTCCACTCCTCTCCGCTCTGGACGTGTGCCAGGTGCACAACGCCGCGAGACAGACGGGAGACGTGTCACTTGCGCTAGACGACAATTGATTTAAACCGAATGGAGACGACGAATCGTACATGTGTGCTTTTTAGTTGCCTTCCGTTTACAAATGATTAAATTTAAATTAATTCATAATGCAGTCCACCAAGTCAAATTTTTAAGAAATATGGAATATTACATTCTTGAACATGGACAATGGACATTTCCTAAATTACCAATCAATCTTTTCCAAACATTCCTATCCTGACACGACACTTTCGCCTCGTCTACATTCATAGGACAACAAACAAACCTAACCATTTATTCCTTGAACGTACTGTGTTACAAATAAATAAATTACAGAAAAATTTACTAAAAATAATTCGGTTAAGACGTGGTGGTTTCTTCTTTACTTCTTTATAAACATTATAAGAAAGTAAAGAAATCATTTTTACTGACATACATTTAAAGTCACTTGAATCCAATTTGTCAAATTTAATAATGACGTCTGCGTGGATGATTGATATGAAAATAGATGAGAAACGAAACTTCATACTTACAATACAGAAGCGGAAGCGTAGTTTTACCTGACACACAAAACAATATACCTATTAGTTCAATCTATTTCGACTATACAATTAACTGCGAAAAAAAAAATGTTTCAAATAAATAATTATTTATGTATCACGGCACTGAAGTTCAATTTTTATCACGAATATGGAATTTAGTTGCCGAGGCCCGTAGGGCCCAGGAAAATAAACCATGTGAGTGATAAAAAGGAACTTCAGTGCCGAGGTACATATTAAGTTTTATGTGAAATTTAAAATTCGAAAAAACTGTAAAAAGTTTACAATATAGGTTAAGTTTATACATCTGTCAATTGTCAATTGAAACTGACAGTGTTGCCAACCTCGAGAAGTGAAGTAATCGTAAATAACACTCAAAATTATGTGTTTTGTCCTCAATTTCGTCATCGGAATTAATTACTAAATTCTTCTTGTAAATTTTGTTTCATGTTACGTCCAAATTTACTACAGTACGTCAATATATCTGCCAAGATTATCCTAATTGTACAATAATTATTTAACGGTTGCCAACACTGGGTTGCTCGAAATCGTCGTATAATGGGTTACTTTAGTGACGATTTCTAAGCTTTTAATGACGATTTTTGAGCACTTTAGGGCCGATTTCAAATACAAGATTATTATTAGTTATTTGATTGCCGATCTCGGTGGCGTGGCATAGTAACTATATCACTGACTAAAGGCCTGTGTCCACGGTGATAGAAATCGGTCCGAGATCTCGGACATAGTTGTCGAATCAAAAACTCGGATCGTGGACACTACCAACTTGGACGAAAAAATTGAATAGAAAACTATGATGAAAAACGCGTTCTGTCCGATTTTTTCATACTAGTTGTTAACTTCATATAGATGTTACCAAATTAAAATTTTGACGTTTAATGTTTGAAAAGCTAAAAAATTTTCAATCAAAGCTGATAATTAGTATTTTCAACAGTTTCTGAAACATGAGATATATTTTTTATTTATTTCTCGTATAAACAAATTTAATTTACTTATGTCAGAATAATTTCTTGAGTTATATTTTATTAGTTTTTAGTATTGGTAGAATTGACTGAATCTAACTTCATAAATTCGACTAACCTGACATCTGTTGTGATACATGTTCACTATTTATGATATAGAACTATATCCGAGATCTCGGACCGATTTCTATTACCGTGGACACAGGCCTATAGCATAGCAGAATCACACTGAAAAGCATTGTTATTTGTGATGTTCACATAAATTCACAATCATTCACTCATGATGCGGCATATAAAAAAGTTGTTAGTTAGCTTATCATCTATATAATATAATAATATTTTAAATATAAAATGCTATTTGATTTTTTAAGAATGTGCCTCCGATTTCGAAAAAAATTAAAAATTATTTTAATAACAAATTTTGGAAAATTACGTACCTAATAAATATTAATTAAACCATATCGAGTTTACCATCAAATTGAAAATATCAAGGAGGTGATTTGAACTCAAATGTAAAAAATATATTTTAAACGGTTTTCAATGTTTTTTTTTTTTTTTTTTGAGAAGTTAATATAATATTGTTGAATTTGGTGTCAAATTGAAGATCTCACAGAGGAGTACTGAACCAAAACATTATAAATTACTTTTAAGCAGTCGTAAATTGGTTTCATGATAGTCATTAGAATACTGTCGAATCTGATGTCAAAATGAAATTATATGAAAAAATTATATTATTAGGTCTTTTACCCATGTTTGGATATGGCATGCTGCTTATAGCAGATCATGGTATCTATACCCAGGTGTAGGATTGAAATGTGGAAATTAAGGATTGCTGTAAATTTTTACTTTTTCACTTCAGGTACCGCAACATTGTAAATACAAAAGTTGAAAGTTGTTCAGACTTGATGCATACAATAAGGCCCATTTGGTAACCGAAATAATCGTATTTCGCGATATATCAATCAAATCAAAAACAATATTTATTAGGAAAGTTGTAACACAGCAATGGAAAATAAAACAAAACCGAAGAATATTTTACATTTCGTAAACAGTTTCAGGGTTATTTATTTAACAGAAAAAAATACAAAGAAATATACTCTCAAATTCGCCATTATATAATCTTTTATAATATAATTTACAAAATTTCTACACAAAATAATACAACACTATAAATAAAATAATCTGTTTTCTGAAATGTCAAATATTTTTCGTTTTTGTTTTCCACGATTCCAATAAACATTAATTTTAATTTGATTGACACATCATAAAATACTAATATTTAGGTAACTAAATGGATCTTATTACATGCATTTTTAAATCTTTTGTATTTACACTATAACTATAAAATGGATAGATAAAAATTTACTGTAATATCAATAATATAGTATTGAAATCCGTATATTTTACATTTCAATTCTGCACCTGGTATATAATACATATATTTTTTGTAACATGGATATACATTTTTGAAGTTTTCTGAATTTTCTCAATATCGTCTGTGCATGTATGGGGTAAATAGCTCCGTAGTAACGTGTCGGCCACTCGTGAGATCCTCAGTTCGAATCCCACTGCTGATAGTTGCCAATTTAAATTTACCCCTTTAGTTCCCCCTCCACTAACATCTATGGGGGCTATGATTTGACGGCTGGTAACTGCACTTCATACGCAAAAATATATCACTAACCGAGATCTGCGTAAGCAAATTGCCACACCCATAATGGGTGACCTTTTATTTATTTTATGTATCATATATTTATATTTCAGTAGTTATAGGTGCAGTTAGAATAAATATATATTTAAAACATATATTCAACGTATACTTAGATTTAGATCTACATATATGTACCTATAGAAAAGTCTTGTGCAGAAAAATGCAAAATTTGTTTGCTGCAAATGATGTAATCTTATATTTTATGAAATCTTATCTATGTTGCAGGACAACATACCATAGGTATTATAATGACATGGTAGATTTATTTTATTGATTTAAAAATTAATCGCTCAGATTTTGAAATAATCTATTCATAAATGCCGCTCCTTATGGTTGCAATAATAATACGAGCAATTTAAAAATGTAGAGCAAATTTTTTACGACATAAAACTCCGAATAAGAAGTTATAAAATAACTTAGTAGCTTCCTGCACAAAATAATCATAAAATGAGTTTGCATCCACAACAGAAACTGAGTGATTAACTTCAATAAAATAGATTTTGAAGTTTAATTGCTTCTAAAGCTATCGGAGCGGTGGCCAGACACCAGACCAGAGCCTGGGCCGAATCTCTCGTTGGTTTCGGACGTAAAAAGTTTTTACTACTTTCAGTGGCCCGTCGCGGGTCGCGGTTCACGGTTCACGCTCAGCGGAAACGGAAGATTTACTCATTTTATAGTTGTAATTTACATATCACCGTTTATAGCTACGCAAGACTACTTAGCATTCGCCATTTCCTATTATCTAGCGAGCGAATTATTCATTTTCTCTATTTGGAATTACTGCAATTATTGCAGAATTATACCTACTTAAAAATGTAAGAAAAGGATTTATGTTACGACACGACTAAAAATTGTAGAAATGACGCTACTATAAAACATTGAATACGTAACGTAATATCCTCTTTCTATAATAACTGTGCAATTTCTCAGCTATTAAATAAATATTGGGGCCTTGATTAGTATCGGCTACTGACAAAAATTATTTATAAATTTAATATTTTTTTATTCATGACAAATCACAGGAAACGGACTGTGATTAATAGTGTTTTCTTTTTTCTTAAGAAAATACGATATATTTATGTAAAATGTTTTGAAGAAATTAAATTAATTCCACATTTTTATAGAAGATGCAACAATAAATATATCAATAAATAAACCATAACCTACGCCAAATTAACCATGGAAATTTTCAAAATGATCAAATGTTGAAAAAACCACATTGTATTCAAGCATTTTACGTTTTAGGGAATTACAGCAATCGTGAAAAATAAAATTGATGACGAAAATTTTGTGAAAATATTTTAAGGATTGGAGTCCCCTGAATAAATTCTGACCATTTTCTAAGTGTGACAGATTTACTGATTTCTATATAGCACTATATTGGGCATTAGCCGCTACGGTGCGTTCTCAATTGAACGGCGCCATGATGGTCAAAATTGACGTTTTGTGATACTTCAATATTTAAAAATCTATCTCTCTTGTCTATGGGTATGACCACACCAACGACCACTACACTGAAGACTTGACAGTTAGTGCTTTCAAAAATTACTGACTTTAGCACACCTAGCGGTGTCTCCGAGAACTACTTTTGACGCGCTTAAATTTGAATGTAGTAATTTAAACCTCGAATTTATATTTTAAAATTAAAGTGAAACGAAACAACAAAATTTGCAATGTACATTTAATTGTATGTATATACTTAAAATTTGTACAAGAAAAAAAAATATATATACACGAAAAAGTATTTACAACTGTTTATGCGTAAGGTCTTCTATATCCATTCGTTGCATATTTTGTAGCCATTGAAGACGGACATCATCTGCCCGAGGAAAACAAAATAATGGGCCCCTCTTTTTAGTTGGTGTAGTGTTGGTAATGCAACCATTGTAGACGCAAAATTTCTTTTTCTAAAAATAATAAAAGAGACATAACACTTTGTAAACATCGGTACTTTATAATTAGAATTGAACATTTGTAGTAAACAAAATATCGAATAAACTGATTCTAAAAATGAATAAATTTCGATTGGACCACAATTATTATCGGTTACTTTACCGTATTTGTCTAATACTCCAAGTATATTAAACTTACAATTTCACTTTAAAAAAATTGCTATAGTGTAATTTAAATATAAATATATTAATATATTTGTATACTTACAGTGGACATGATGAACGACGTTGTGAAATATAAATACAAAACAATGTAATTGTTCAAAAAACACAACTGAATGACAGAACAAATATTTTGACATTCAAATTATTGTCACTGACTGTCATGTGACTGGTGCGACTGGTGGGAGGTACAATTGTGAGCTGCACTAGCGCCAAAGGCAACTCTAGCGGTGTCTCCGATAATTAAAAACTTGGTATCAACAATACGTATATGAGTGTCAGCGGCCTGGACCACACTTCGTGGTATGACTTAAAGAGAAGTGATGGCGTGCACAGTGTAGAGAGAATGAAGGCAGAGCTTCTAATTGCGCATTTTACTTTACAAAAGTTTCACAAAACTTCAATTTCACCCTTTTCAATTGGAAACGCTCTCAGATGGCAGAATATGACCTATGCCCAATCTATTGTTATATAGAAATCAGTGGTGGGAAGTGTCTAGCAACACAGTCATATGTATATCTCTGAAAGTAAGTTGAACAGTTCTGTCAAACATATTGATAAAACCTTATAATTACAATAAAAGATCAATAATTACAATATTAATATTGAACAGAAGCATTTTTATTATAAAATGATATAAAATTCTAATGTAATGTTGTTTTATTAGGATTTGAGTTTCCTGAACTGTTGACACATGTCAAATTATTCATATAAATTTAAACATTTGTTTCATAGACTACTAGCATACATCATCTTTGTTTGTTGGATATACGAGTAAAATGAGAAGTTAATTTGGATAATTAAGAATGATTGTGAATAAAACACGTAGTGCGGTGGGAGTTTCATCACAGCCTCACGCTATATCTGAGCCTCAAAACTTTGCCTCTGGGTCATGTAATAAGCCCTCGGCTGGAATGAAACATTTCTCACCTTACATGTAATATACTATTACATGTCTATTTTATACTTGAACCGTATGTTAAATCTCATTATTATAACATTATAAGTATTCAAATGTAGATTATTATTTACAAGAAAGTAGTGTAATTCCATAATATATTAAAGTTCTGAGTCTACGATTTTGCTCGCGTACAAATTTGAATTTGAGATCACTGTTCTAAAGTTTATGAATCGTTATTTATTTGTTCTTATTTTAAATAAAATGATAGATATCCCAAATAATTGAAAATAATTTTCATAATACTGTCTTTTTATCCAGGTTAATAATAATTTAAAATAATCTGACGAACAAAACAATCATCATAGATCTCCGTGTAAGTTCCACGCATGTATAAAAACACAGTAACTCGCGATGCACAGATAATATTAATCCAAAACCAACATTTGCAATATACAAAAGAAAAAGCCCAAATCTCCTCTAATCTTCCGATTACCATTTCCAAACTTTCGGTTAGCATTCGTAACACTTCACATGGCCGTGCCACCATGCCATGCTCCCCGTCCCCTTAAAACAACAAGACGCGCTGCTGCCACCCAGCCTTCGTGCCTCCTCTCAGAGGCGCGAGGCGTGAGCAAACATAAAAAGCGACGCCGACGCTGCGAGCGAGTGATTTCCCTGCGTTGTTGCGATGTAATTGCAAGACGAACTTGGTGTCGACAGCGGCGGACCTACCGTACTTGCAGGCGGGGTCTAATATACATTAAACAAATATATCATTAAGCCCATTATCCATTTTTTATGGTATTCTACTTTAAATAAATAGGGTAAATAGCTCTGTGGTAACGCATGTGCCTGTAGATCATGATGCTTAGTTCGATTCCTACAGCCGACAAATTTTCGAAAACGGATTCCGAAAATGTTGCTACTAATACAATAATATATTAGTTGTTTCAAATAACACAGATGACAGCACCTACAAGGATAGCTCTGACGAGTGATAGTTGTATTGCGAAGATCTGTCATATTTTATATTTTAAAATGGCAGGAAATAAACTATAGGTACTTGTATTTTATATAGGTACCTCAAGTTATATAACGTTATTAAATATTTAGACTAAATAGTTTAACGGCTTGTTAAAAATTTTAACCAGTTATAGCAGACGTTACTGAATAAAAATAGAAAATTTCATTTGACACATGTGTTTGTTTTTTTGGTTAAAATATTAAAAAGCGTTAAAAATTAACAGGAAAGTTACAGAATAGGCACTGTAGTGAGTTATATACTGTTGACGTTATTTACGAGTAAGACTAATTTATAACATACAAGATATTTTATATTTTAATGAAATGGAACAATTTTACATTTAAAATTTACATTTTTCCATCATCATAATTACATGAAAAAAAAACCAGAGATATTGTTTCTGGCATTTTCTGATTAGTGCAGAAGAGAGAATAATGACAATTATTTCCTCATATTATCCTTTGCGGGATTAACATATGATATGCAGCAAAAATCCTACATTTAACATGCATGTTATAAATATTAGTTATTTATTTAACTAAGCACCAAAATACCAGATTTACAACTGCCTCGTCAATGAATGCTGCCGAAGCTATAAATCTGTGTTTGGTGCCGAGTTGAAAATTTTATTTTTTTTGCCGATTTGAAATTATTATTAATTTAGTGATTATTTTAAATACATATTTTGAAGGATATCGCTGTCAAATTATGACTTATTCTGTATGTCAAATATGTATCAAATGTAATTATTAACAATCAAATTTACAGATTTATAAATATAAATAAGTCATGCTCCTTTTACGTCAATTTTAATTCGACTGAAATTGACGTATACCTAGGAATACCGAGCAACTTATAATGTGAAAATATGACACCTGATGAAGGTTTTGTACTAAATTTAAACCGTTTCGCTTCCAATAATCAGAGACATATTCAGTAATAAGTCATGAATTTGATTGTATGTGCCACAATAAAACAATAATCAGTCTTGAAAAAATAAATATATATATATATATATATATATATATATATATATATATATATATATATATATCTGAATTATATGTTATAAAACAAGCCATACGCTGCTACTTAAATAATATGAAATATTAAAATTAGATTGTATATTTGAGACGATCTTCTTGAAATATATGTCTTAAATTATAATTACACTTATTTTATTCATCTAAAATTCATCGCGTATTAAATATGGTATTACACGAATGCTTCAAATGATGTGAAAATGTTTAAAGAATTGCAGAAGATGGCTTATGTTGCCAGCAGATTTTACAAAATATTTTCTACTTCCATAATTTGATGTTGGATTTTGGGTTCTGGAGCCCCTGGAACCCACTAGTTGGGGCGCCCCTGGGCGTCGTCTGTTCGTCTGTTTACCGGGAAAGCACGTCGAAAGCAAAGAGGGAATAAGAATCGAAGAAAAGAGTGGATCCGTAGGAAAACAAAACGAAATATGTATGGAGGGTCGTGTTGGTTTATTTTATATTCTGATCCGAATGTTCGCGGAGGGAACCTTGCGCACAATCATCCAGCGCAGTATTCCTCGTTATTCCAGTCTTCTCATCTTCGCAACTTCGTTGTATGACTGTACAGACAGCGAGAGAAATAACCTAGGATTACCAGAGTGCGTTCCCTATGATTAGATTGTAAAATACTGGATGTGACGTGTGCAAGGGTGGATAAATAAGACACATAAAACGGAAATGAAACAGATATAAAAATAGGAGAATGGCTACTGTAAAGTAAGCGTGGATGCGCGGTGGAGGCGGCGGCCGCCGCGACGGCGGTGTGATTAGACGTCGCTGCAACTGCGGCACGGGACCGAGGCAATGATGTGATTTTGTGTGGAAATAATTGGGATTAGAACTAATTTTATTTAGTGGATGGGTTTCTCTAGTTTCAAGTAGGTGTACTTTTATTTATGCTGGGCATCAAAGAAATTAATTAACAAAAATATATCTCACAGAAATACAATGTATTGAAATTCCTAAAATCCGATTTGATCAATAACAAACTAAAAAGAAGTTTACTTGATTGACAATATAATTAATTAAATTTATCTGAAATATAAAATCAAATTCTGAAAAAAAAATTAATTAAAACATATTAAAATAGCATTTAGAATAATAGTTATTTACTTTGCAAGTAGTCAACGTAAGGAATTATCCACGAGAGAAATTTTAGCACACGAAGCCGAAGGTAATTCCAATTTGCACACATGTGAAGTATAACGTTTTATCCAACATCTCTTAATAAATGAAAAATTTATTAAAGAAATATTATTTGACAGTGACATATGCTTTAAATTTTTTAATTAAAATGTCAATCGAAGTAGTTACCAAGGTGTTGTGTGTTATTATTGTTATAAATAATAAAAAACTCACTAGTGCCTTTCCTCAAAATTATACCCACTAGTGGGTAATCAGTTACTTTCCTTGCTTAAAATCGCCATAGTTATATAGCATTTATTGAGAGGTGTTGGATAAAAAATATTATTTGTTATTTTTCATATGTTTTTCCTTTTTGACTCATTGTATTTTTTTGTACTAAATTATGTTCAGAATTTTGTTCAAAATCCCGGTTCAGAAAACTATATAATTTTTTGCTCAGAATTCGGTAACTGTTTATGCTTATTGCTACAGAATTTTGTTCATTATTTTGCGGGCATGCATGCGTACATACTACTTCTACATGTCAGCTGTGATTTGTTAACTGTCAAAATAAATACTGTGGAAGAATTCAATTGGAAATTGTTGTCACTGTTAATTTCGGTAATGAAAATAGTATCCGTAGATTAGAAAATAGCATTTGGGTAAAGAAAGAAATGTAGCAGAAATTGGTTAAAACGATGAGAAGATTGTAAAGGTGTTCTTAAATTTCTAAATAATGAACCGAAAACGGAAGCTTTTGACTGCAAACATTTATTTTTATATTTATTTATTTATACAAATAGTACAACTAATCAATTCAAACAAGTACGGAATACTACATTCAAAGAGCACCACCAAAATATTTTGTTGTAGTTTGTATTAGATAGCTCAAAGAGGAAGATCGTAATATAGAGTTTTTATCACAATAAAAGATGTCATTATAGTACTTATTTTTATTTGTATTGTACTAGATAGAAAAATAAAGTCTTAACATCATTTGGTGACATATTTACATTATTTAAATGAAATGAATAAAGTTATTCAGTTCAGAACTGTTCTCCATTGCGCATTTTCTGACAAAAAAATCTGGTAAAAAAGAACGTATTTTAAATTTTTCTGTGCATTTTTCTGAAAATTATTCTGAAGGTTATTTTGGTTAATTGTGAATAGAATAATGCAACGTTTCAAACGGCCTTAAGTATTTGTATATTTATATTTAATTTAGCCAATTTCGTTGGCGTAGCGGCTAGCACAGCACTCCCGGAGGTGTGAATTCGAAACCCACTGGATAGCATGGTCGTTTGTGTTGTTTACATAAATTTACAATTTAATCGTAGTAAGGTTTTAGGAATTCAAATAAAAGAAATATTTTTGATGTTAGATGATTTTATTTTATATAAGTAATGGACGTTTCAGGAGATAATCCTCCCATCTTCAGTATTAAAGAATATAAACGAGGTTACATGTTTTTTTAATAATGAATGTTACAAAGTTATTAACAAACATGTATTCTCGTTTATATTTTTTTATGTTGAAGATGGAAGGTTTCTTTCCCGAAACGACCATTATAAAAACTAAAATCAAGTAACAACATACATTTATTCAAATGAATGTCAAAATATTATTGAATGTAGCTTAAATGTTGCACTTGAACATTCTGACCATTCCTTGAAACAATCTTCTTCTCCCTTCTGTGCCATAAGAACGTGACAAAATATCATGTTATAATACCTACATAACATAACATAGTGAAAATATAAATACACGCAACTACGTAAGAGCATAATAGTTCTCGTACATAACATAACATAGCATAACATAAGAAATGACCAAATTGTATTTCTCATGCTGCTATGTTATGCTTTTCTGTAATGTTCAGCCACTATCGGAAACTGTCGGATGCCTAATGACATCTCACAGCTGACATATTTAATATTTATGTTTGGTTTCAAAATGCAGGTTATATCATAAGGTAATGAATGACATTTATTTGTATTCTTTTTTTTACCTCCCGCCTACCTCTAGGTAAGGGAGGTATTGTTTTTGGTCAAAAAATTGGGTAGTGAATTTTCAATGAATAAGCACGTTTTAGGGTCCCTACAATACGATTTTATTATTTTCGCGATGATGTCTGTATGTATGTATGTATGTATGTATGTATGTATGTATGTATGTATGTATGTATGTATGTATGTGTGTGTGTGTAGTCTGTGGCAATTTTTTCGTCTCGCATAACTCAAATACTATAATACCAAAAAATACAATTTTGTGAATTATTGCTTCTTATATTTAAATGAAGAGCTGATTAGATTTTGGATAAAATTGGTCAACCGGAAGTAGCAGTTTACTTGAAGCCTTTAACAGTTTTTCGTGAAAAACACGGTTAAATTTCCTTTTTCAACAATTTATGTTATTTTGAAAGTTGAAGAATATTTAATTTTACATGTGTTTTGATTACACTAATTTTATTAATTTTCATTAGATTTAGAGATAATAAAATATAAAGAAATTAGATTTTACAAATTTTGCATTCCTAGTACACCATGAAAACATTTAAAAATTTTCAATTTTTTACGAAATGTGACACATGTCATTGTGATTGTGAAGCTGCTTTCTTAGTGAAATATATGTCATAAAATTAAATAAATATACAAAAGAAAATGAAAATTCTCAAATATAAAAATAATAAACAAATAAGAAGGTATGTTTCTGTAACATTAAATACTATTTTGTACCGTTTAAGAGTAGTATTGGGCGGGAGGTTATGTGCTGGCCACATCAGATTTTTTCTAATATTTTTAGAAAATGGGTCGAAGGGAAACTAATAATGCACATGATAGTGCATTAGCTGCGATTATAAATCACCATCAGTACGGTATCGCTAAAAATCAAAATTATAAACTATATATGATCAAATAAATGCTACAATAATGTTAAATACAACTATAAATGTCGCACTTTAACACTCCGAACATTCTTTGAAACAATCTTCTTCCTTATATGCTTTGAAAACATAACAAAATCTCATATTATAAATCCTACAAAATTTGTTTGTTATGCTATGCTAAGATCTAAGTTATGTTATATAAACTATAAATCCAGATTTAGAATTAACAGTTGCGGTTTGAATTATGTGAATTAACGCTAGCACAAAATAAAGACTTTTATTTATAAGTACTGATTCAAAAGCAAACCAAAGCAACCATATACTCCAACTCCACTTACAATTAGTGGGATAGAGCTATTAATTCTCTCTTTCTTTCAATCTAAAACGTCAAACAGCATAGAACCTAACCATACATTAATCACAGTAGAAAACAGTAATGACAAGTATTTATACAAATTTTATTTTTATACTACCGTTTGAAAATATCTTTGATTTCAATATTCATCAGAGTTAGGAGAAGTTGTATTATTACGCAATAGTGCAGAAATGTAAATCAATTATTATTGTAATAAAAACTTTATTTATTGTAAATATTAACAGTAACATTCTTACATTTTGAAAATATAACATCAGTAGATTTGTTTGAGAAAGTATTAATATTTAAATTAACTACTTCCGAAATTACTTTTTTCTTGACAAGCTATCTACGATTCCCTATTTTTTTCAAAACGTCAAAATGACAGAAATCAAATAATATCTAATTCAAAACTTAAAAAAAACTATTTTCAAACTTTAGTATAAAAAATCTTGTGTACAACACGAAGGAAAAGAATTAATTTCCGTATACTGTGTGTTTTTTAATCTCGGCTACACCTCGATTACAAATTTCACACCTGATACGGAAAAATATTACTTTTCCTTACTTGTGGTAATTGTACTTGTTAATCGAGTCTCTCTAAACGCAGTTTGACAGTTTTGTCTTATGGTACCCAAACTATTCCACTTATAAGTAAATTGTAGTGAGCGAGGTTTGAACTCGTCGTCTCCCGCTTGCCTGATAATTTTATTTTATTACAAAATGTTAAATAAAGTTCTGAATATATAACCACATCATTTATCAATTTCTAAATGAGATACAATTTTTGCAGATGTTTCAGTACCTAAAATAAATTTGGGTGTCAAGTGCGTGTACCAGCCGTCAAATACTACATATGTTAGTGGATAGTCTATTATAGTTTACTACAGAGCCATTTATTCCATAATAATTAATACAAATATTAATTAAAATCATTTAATACAAAGTTAATAAATGTATTGAATGGGTAATTGATAGAAATATGATTCACTTTGAAAGATGTATGAAATGAATATGAATCTATTGAAACATAATACGCGTACATTAATTATGGAAATTAATTTATGTCGTCCTTTGTAATTATAATATAGGTTATTATAATAGAATATTACATATATACCTATTGAGTACTGATTTTGAAATTGTAAATATTATAATTATAATATGTAGAAAACACTAAAATTTCATTTGTAAAATTGAGTAATAAATATAAATAAAATATGAAACGTTTTTATTAATTCAATGAAATGATTGCTGAATAAATATACATTAAACTTTTATCAAAAATAAAATATAATTAATAAAACATGAAAATAAACTATTTTTGTGCAATTACGTAACACGTGCAACATTTTATTTGCGAATGACAATCTACGTCAATTATATCAAACAAAATCCAAATTTGTAAAATAGATAAAACATCCTATCTCAGTTTACGACCGCCATGAAGTAATGAGAGCATCATTAATTAAATAATTAGCACGCCAGTGTCACTATTTCATAAAGTTTATTGTCTATTATGTGAATGTTTTTTAGACACTTCAATTCCTACATTTAAGAGTTTTATGGACGCTTTTACCACAGCATAAATCATGCTGTGTGTGTTTACCTCGTAAATTATGTTTTGTAAATATTCTCGCTGTGTGTGTTTGACTAAACTCTGGCTAAATTACCTGGTCACGTGACGGAGATAAGAGGAGAGAGATGTGAACGTGTGAAGAGAGAGAGACAATACTATGATGGTGGTAAATTTGTTGGCGGTTTTTGCTTATCATTGCTGATATCTTTCAATGTTGAGTTTTATCTGAACCTTGTTTCCAGTTACAATCTAATTTAGATTTGGAAATGTATACTAATGCCAATTCTATTAATATTATTATTTATACTAAAAACATCTTTTTACCTCCCGTCTTTCTCTAGGTAATTGAGGTATTGTTTTTGGTCAAAAAATTGAGTAGTGAGTTTTCAATGAATAAGCACGTTTTAGGGTACCTACAATACGATTTTACAATTTTCGCCATGATGTCTGTATGTATGTGTGTATGTGTGTTTTTCGTCTCGTATAACTCCAATACTATAATAACAAAAATACAATTTTATGAATTTTTGCTTCTTATATTTAAATGAAGAGCTGATTAGATTTTGGATGAAATTGGTCAACCGAAAGTAGCAGTTTACTTGAAGTCCTTAACAGTTTTTCATGAAAAATACGGTTTAATTTCCTTTTTCAACAATTTATGGTATTTTGAAAGTTGTAGAATATTTAATTTTACACGTGTTTTGATTACACTAATTTTATTAATTTGCATTAGATTTAGAGATAATAAAATATAAAGAAATTAGATTTCATAAATCTTGCATTCCTTGTACACCATGGAAACATTTAAAAATTTTCAATTTTTTACGAAATGTGACACATGTCATTTTTATTGTGAAGCTGTTTTCTTAGTGAAATATTTGTCAAAAAATTAAATAAATATACGAAATAAAATTAAATTTGTCAAATATAAATAGGAAATAAACAAATAAGAAGGTGTTTCTGTATCATCAAATACTATTTTGTATCGTTTAAGAGTAGTATTGGGCGGGGGGTTATGTGCTGGAAACATCTGACTTTTTTAACTTATAATTGATGAAATTAAAGGACCACATCATCTCAGATATAATAGCATAATAATATTTATCAAAAAAAAATAATAAAAAATTCGCATCAATTTTTGGATGTGACAATCTGCTTTCGCAGATCTTGATGAATGATATATTTTTTAATATTATCTCTTAATTTTTGTTCGTAAAATTCAAACTGTCAAGTCATTGCTCCCAAAGATGTTACTGGGCAGAAAACCACAAAAATAAAGTTATTATGATAACTGTTGGTAGTTGGATTCAAACTGCGGACTTATGATCCTATGCGTTACCACAAAGCTTTTTGCCTCATAATATATAACAAATTATTTCATGAATATACGAATGAATATGTAGGTGGTACCCAACCAAATTGTAATGACAAATAGTATATTAAACGTCCTCGGCATATGACCTTAGTAGTTAGTCCGCCTCCCATCTTCGTAATAAAAAAAAAAAACGTACTAATTACAAAACACTTACATTTTTATCGCTACTGTACACTATTTATTTTGAATTAAATAATTAGTAATCGCCATTTTGTAAAGTAATGTGGCCGGCTACTTGAAACTAAATTAAATTCTTGTATTATAAATACATTAGTTATTAAAAAATTACAAGGTAATATTTAATATTTGATCTACATATTCAATCGGTTTCCCAAAACTGTTTCTTTGAGAAAACTCAAAATCTAATTTTGCCAGTCGTCAATTCTCGTCCCTCAAGATGTTAGTGGAGAGTGAACCGCAGGGGTAATGTTAAAATGGTAACTGTCGGCTGTGGGATTCGAAGTAAGTTTCTCGCTATCCACATTCCGATGCGCTACCATGGATCTATTTACCTCATATAGTTTAATATAAAGTTTTGAAATGCATATAAACTTTTGATTGTGTAAAATTGGCTTAAGAGATGATTACCTGAGGACTCGAATTACTAAGTGTGTCAGAATCAAAATTATAGAATTAATTCTGACGTGCCCAGCACATTACTTCTCGCCGTTCTTTTTCTTAAATTATACACAAATAAGCATCTATCAACCATAAAACTGCTCAAAAGGACAATGCGGTATACTTTTTATAATGTTTTATCTAGAAATAATATAAATATCTATTTAGAATAAAAATACTATGTTATTAAAATAGAAATAAAAATGTGTACTTACATTAATAACGATATAAATTAAGTACACGAAGAAGCACATATTTCTCTTTAGTTTAAAATATGCATTTTAATTACGATATAAAAAATTAAATGCTTATAACCCTGTTTTGTAAACTATACATTCTACAACTAAAAATTGTATTGGAAAAACTATCATTCCATACGCCGCGTTTGGAATAAATTCGACGAATCAGAGCCGCATATTAGCGCGATATATGAAGTATCATGGTTTGATTGCTATGGTTACGTCTCTTTGTTTTAACTTTATTTATTTGAGATTGACGTTTTCAACAGTTTTATATTTGTATTTTTTGTATAATTTCCAAAATCTTGTTACAGAAAGTATAATCTACTACAGGTAACGGAATGGCATACCGGGTGTTGACCGCGACCCCGGAACATAGGACTTTAACATGTAAAATCATAATTTCGTAATTTCCTGCTTAACAAATTATATTAGACAAAAAAGGTTCAAATAAAGATGAGAGATCATAAAATTCTGCATCAGAATCAATAAACAGAATTAAATTTACATGCCCCATAACGCCAAAAATTAAATATGAAAATATTAAAAGTTAGCTCAAAAATCAGGTTAGCCTTGGAAATGAAACAAAATTCCTAAAAAAATAGTCAAATAGTTATAATAATAATTAATAAAAAATACAATTTTCATTTTCAATTGAATACAATTTTGTTTCATTTCCAAGGTTAACCCGATTTTTTAGCTAATTTTTAATATTTTCACATTTAATTTCTGGCGTTATAGGGCATGTAAATGTAATTCTGTTTATTGCTTCTGATGTAGAATTTTATGATCTCTCATCTTTATTTGAAACTTTTTTGTCTAATATAATTTGTTAAGCAGGAAATTACGAAAGTATTATTTTACATGTTAAAGTCCTATGTTCCGGGGTCGCGGTCAACACCCTGTATGTGCCATTTCATTATTTGTTGTAGAGTATACTATTTCATACGTTTCTTTTTTTTTTTTCTCAAAATGTACAAGTTGGTAGATAATAGTATATTATATTACTAGGAGTTGAAACAGGACTTTTTGTGTTAAGCTCGTTTGCGGCCGAGGCTATGCAGTCGAACACAAAAAGCATTCCGAAGTATAAAATACAAGTATGTAATTTTTTCTGTTATTTTCAACAATAAAATATAACAAAACCACGCAATACAACTGTCAATTGCAGAGCTGCTCTTATAGGTGCTGCCATCAGTGGTATATGAAATAACTAACATTATTGTATTAATAAAAAATATTTTACTTCTATATCGTATAATATCTGGTAGCAAAATATGAATATTATATGCTCTTAAAGAAAAATAAATGTCAAAATTCAAAAACTTTCAACGCATTGTAATTGTAAAAAAAGAAGATGTTTTAATAGTTATTTACGATACAAGTACGTAAAGCTAGTCTTTAGTCACGAATCCCCTGAGTGACTAAAGACGCTTTACGTATGTGTATCGTACAAAATTTTATCTACGATATAATGAAAAACCCCAAAAAATATTAAAAAAATATTTTTATTTATGAAGTAGGATCACAATAT